>VZRX01011794.1:204457-246598 GCA_013398075.1 Notiomystis cincta
GCCACCCCCGGCCGTCACCGCCCAGCCCGCCGCGTCACTGTGGCGGCAGGGAGAGGGAGGGAGGGAGGGAGGAAGCGGGACCGGGCCTGTACGCACCGGGGCTGAGCGGGAGGGATGGCGCGGGGGGCTTGGGTGAGCAGCGCCGTTGTGGCTTTGGCACATTAAATTCCTACGTGTGTCTTTCGCCCCCGCGTTCTGCCAGTCTGGAAAGTCGGTGTTGGCAAACTTCGTGTCCGAGAGCACGGAAGGGATCGGCAGCTACAGCCCGACGCAGGGGGTCAGGTGAGCGAGAGCCCCGCGCTGTGCTGCGCCACTGTGCGGGGTCATTGCCGCCGTGCGGGGTCATTGCCGCTGTGCATCCATCATTTCCGCAGGATCCTGGAGTACGAGAAGCCAAACCTCAGTGGGAACAAGGGAGCTGGGTGTCGATTCGAGCTCTGGGATTGCAGTGGTGATCAAAAGTAAGCCAGCATTGTCGCTTCCTCCGGGGTACTGAACTCCTCGTAGCTGTGTTTACAAGATGTTCATACTTGAGGCCCAAGCCAATGATCTGTTTGACATGAGGAGTATTCCTGACTCTTTACCCCAATATATTTTTATAGTTTCTGCTGTAAAGCATCCAACATTAGGTACTCTGTGCCATGATCACAGCTGAACTCTGCTTTGGAAAAGGACTGCCTGGAACAGTAAAGTCCACAACTCCTGGAATGAAATTAGAGATACAGGTGACAGAGGCCCACTCTGTATTTGCCTTTATCTCCTTTAAATTGTGTGAGTGAACTTCAGACAATGTATGCATATGATTGAGGCCTTAATTTCTTAAAGAGGGAATTGAGAATGATCCATTTTTAGGGAAATGTTTAATTAAGTTTATAAATTTATGTAA
This sequence comes from Notiomystis cincta, assembly GCA_013398075.1. Lineage (NCBI taxonomy): Eukaryota > Metazoa > Chordata > Aves > Passeriformes > Notiomystidae > Notiomystis > Notiomystis cincta. The sequence goes on from VZRX01011794.1 coordinate 205,344, forward strand.
TTTATAATTAATAATTACGTTTATATGACCAAATTATACATTGCCAGCAAATCTTCAAATTAGAGAATCATGGGAACAACTATCATAATAGATAAGTCAAAATACTTGGAATATGATACATAACTGTGAAGGTTACTAATGTTATGGTTTAAAAAGTACTTAATGTGTTCCTGAGAAGGGGAAAAAACTTGAGGAAGTTGGAATGTGTGTTTCTGCTTTCCAGCCGTCAGTCTTGTCATCTTCTCTGTTTTCCAAGGTTTGAAACATGCTGGCCAGCTCTGATGAAGGACTCCCATGGTGTAATAATAATCTTCAACCCTGAGCTGCCCAGCCACCTGAGGGAAATTGAAATGTGGTACTCGTGCTTCGTGCAGCAGCAGCCCCTGCTTGACAGTCAGTGTCTCCTGGTGGCACATCACAAGCCAGGCAGTGCAGGGGACATGGAAAACCTGTCCTTGGGTAAGGACAGGGAAAACTCCATCTGGAGCTCAGTTTTTCATTGATCTTTGTGTCGTTTAAATTGTTAATACCTTATGGCTTGCATTTTTCATTTAAATCTGTTGATTAAAGAACACTAAAGTGCTTTGCAAAAACAGAAATAATGGATTTCAAAGGTTACCTAGAGAGTGAGCAATATTCCTCTTAGGAAAGGAAAGGGAAAGGAAGGAGAAAGGGAAGGAGAAAGGGGATTTTGAGTGGCTTCTCTAAGTGCAGCTGAGCCAGAAATTAGAACTCCTACCATATTTCCTCATCAATAGTAGTTTGGTTCTTACATTGGGTTTTTTTTTTTGTAACAGACACTTTTGAAGGCATTTAAGTCTGTATTTTGTAATTCAAAAGAACAGGAGCCCTTTGAAACAAAAAGGTAATGAGCTGCAGCCTAAAATTAGCAATAGGTACCTTAAATACTGCAGAATTATTTGTGGCTGTTTATGGCTCTGAAAACACACACTCCCTCTGGGCAGCCTGTTCCAGTGTTCAAACAAGCACATGTTTGTTCTAAGCATTAATATATTAATATATATTTAATCCAACAATATCATTCCATAATTTTGAAGTAATCAAAAAGTATCATACTACTTTCAATAGTAAAATTGCAGTTCAGTGCTCAATTTGTTTAATTCTGCTTAACTGAATGTGAGACTTTAGGCTTCAATAATACACTTTAGGCTTCAATAATAATAAACTTTGAAGAATTTAATCTGGCAATAAGCTGTATTTGTTTGCAGCACTGACAAACTGTGCTGCATTTCTTCTTGCCCTGCTCTGTGTTACCTGGGGTGTCAAACATTGTGTACCACTGAATTCCAGCTGACTTCAGCATGAGCTGTCATATGACCTTGATTGTGCATATTTCTTTTATAAAAGGAATATACCTAATTATTTTTATTTATTTTTAAAGCTTATCCACTGAACAAGCTAAAATTGATACATTCCAACTTAGAGGAAGATCCTGAAGATGTCCGGATGGAATTTATCAAGTACTTCAGAAGCATTATCACAATAATAAATGAGAGCAGAGAGAGGGAAGAAATGTCAATTATCTCATAATATTAGAAAAAATACTGAACAAGGAAGAAAAAATACGATTTTCCCTTTGTAAGCTATGCTAGCCTGTGAACTTCCCAGGCTACAAATACTTCAGTCTGTAAACAAGTGCTGACATCAACTGAGCTGTGGTGCCAAGGAGATGCCTGCACATTCAGGAGTCTGAGTAACTTTGTAGCTGCACTTTGGCATCAGAGGCACAGGAAGGTGTTTTTGTGTCAGTGTGGACCAAAACACAAAGGTGTGGGTCATGTCTTCAAAATTCCTTTGTGAGAGCTGCTTGGAGAAGAAATCCTGACAGAACATCACATTGTGGAGTTCTGCTGAAGCACCTGGGCAAAGGGCTCATGTTAGCTGGGTTGTTGGAGAAGTCTTGTCTTTGGAAGTCAGTACAAAGTGACTGGAATAGAGATCTGAGGAGCAGTCATGGTGTAGAACCCACGTTTTTATGTTCCAAGCTGTCCTTGTCTTTCTGTTGAAGAGAGCACATTGCACAGCCATTGCCTTGGCAGGACAGAGCAGGTTGCAATCTTTCTCAAGACTTTTTTTTCTATTCCAACAAAATAAACATATTGTGAGGACAATGTTTAAGAGTCTCTGGGAGGAAGAAATTGAAATCTTAGTTTACTGCAATATTTTGACTTATGTCAGGAGGTCCAATAAGTTCTGCACTCTCCAGAGGAGGAAAAGCTGTTTTGAAACTTTACTGTTCCCTGTTGCATTGCAATAAGTGGTTTCATAGATAATTTACTTCTGATTTGTTTGGTTTGCACTCATCCCTGTTCTTAGTGTGTTTTGCTGCAGAAGACTTTTTTTGTAACATGCATTACTAAGGCAATAAAAACATTTTTAAAATGCATCCTTTTTGTTCTCAAAGGGGAAGTTAATTATGGGTTTGGGGAACTCTTAGCAAATTGTTTCATTTTTAGTAAGGAAACCAGTGATAAAGTTGTAATACTTTTCAGCCTACAAGAGGAGACATTTAGAAAAACTTGGACCCAAGTAGCCAAAGAAATGACACCACATTGACACTGTCTTTTAGTAAATATCCTTTAGAGAAAGTATTGTATAAACCAGGAAATAGTTCATGTATTTTAGTTCAAGACAACAGGAGTAAGAGGTTCCTGGGCTTTTTGGTGATCCAGGTTAATTAATCTACTATTTTGCCTATTTTCATAGTTCTCTGAGTAGTAACTTGTCCTTGTGCAAATGGCATTTGAGGTGAAAGGTTAAAGGGTCTCTGAACAGTTCCAGTCCCTGTTCTGCCATTAAAGCTAAGAGCTCCAGTTGGTTCTGGGAGGCAAAGAGGGTGATACTGAAGGAAATCATCAGTGAGAGGAAGTTCACCAGGAAAGAAACAAGTAAAATAAGCAGAAAAAGATGAGAAGAATAGGTTGGAGGTGAATAGTGGGAGGCTGGCACTTCAATATCTACATTTTATTTACAGGACTTTGGAACAATCAGGCTTTCTGTGCTTGCACTGTCATAGAGGGGTCTGCTGGAGGCAGTTATTGGAAAATTCACAGTCTTAACTAGAGAACAGTTTTTTACATACTGCCTTACATTACTTTTTCCTTGTTGCCAGCTGTGTGGTGCTGCAGCCAATTTTTAAAATATACTGCCTTAATAAATTCAGTTTTTCCCAACAGCAACATTGTGATATTCACTGGTAAAAGACTGGTGTGAAACCCACCAAATATTTTATCTGGAATGCAAAACAGTGTGTGAGTGATTCCAGGGTTGAAAAGTCAATGAACTCTGCTGTTCACCACCCTGCTTCATATTAAATGTTAATCATGATCATACTTTACACTCAGAAAAGGTTGTAAATTACAGGTATCTATAGACTGCAACACACTGTTCATCAGAGAAGATAAATAGTGTTAGAACCAAAGACAGATGCTTAGACTTGATTTTGTCTCATCCAAAAAGGTCATAATACACAATAAATGTGGAACATCATTCATAGAATCTGGCCAAGAGATGAATTTCTGTCACTGCTGAAGAACAGTAAAGGCACAGACTCATGCAAATTTAATCCTTAGTACTGGAGAAGATAAGAGAGAAAGTATTTCTTCAGAAGTATCTTCCATTACTGATTTATGAAGGAGGCCATCAGGGATGCCCTGATGAGTAAGGAGAGAGGTGTGGGAATGCCAAGGAACACCCACAGTGTCTCTGTCTCTGCTGTTCTGAGCTCTGAGAGCCTGCAGAGCCCAGGTGATGCCAGTCCTGCTGTTACTCAGACTGGGGGGGCAGCTGTGTCTCTGTCTCTGTGCCTGAAGCCAGCTCCTTGGTAAGGGGCTGTTCTGTGCTCTGTTCTGTGCTGGGGAGGCCAAGGAGGTGCCAGACAAGTGTAAAGGAAACTGGGAGCATGTGGCAATCAGCCACGACTCAGCTGGCAAGCTGTGGGTTTCACCAGGAGGAGGAACAATTGAGCAGCAGAAGAGAACAGCAGCTTTGCAGCAAGAGCACTCTTATTTTACTCTTCCACGCTGAGGACCTCACCACCATGCTGGGGAGTTTGTAAAGGCTTTTTGGAATGGCCTTTCCAAGAAGAGGAAGGCAGTGCACCAGTGAAGTCTGTCAACTCCTCCAAAATGTAGCCTTCTCTAAGTATCCTCAGTCTCTGAGAGTGAACAGGTCATGTCCCCTTCTCATCCTCTCAGCAGCCACGAACTCCAAACCCTGGCTTTGTGTCAGCTGTGCACAAATTGAGAGTATCCAAGTTCCCTGTCCCTTTCTGTGGATCCTTGTCCATACTGCAATTCAGTGGCTGTTCCAGTGGTTTTTCTGTCATGGTTTTGGGAACTGAGGCTGGAATCAGGATCATATTTAAATATTAATTAATTCAAATAAATTCAGCCTCCACAGTGCAGAATCCAAAGTCTCCAGGATATGCCAAATGTGCAGTGAGAAAACAACCTGTCACTTCAACAGAAGTTATTCAGGTGCAACATTATTTTGTTACTTAGCACTGAGTAATGATAGTCCTGACAGCTTACTTCATTTTATTTATGATGTACAGAAATGGTTTTCAATATTTTATTGCTGTATAGCTACAAAACCCTTCATAGCTGTGAGTTCTACTCGTGTTCACACTTGCAGTTAGTACATCATTGCTCTGGACAGCTGACTTGTCTGGACAAAGAGTCAGCATGGAAATCTGATAGGGAGCAGTCAGAATCAGAGGAACTCTGCAGGGCTAAAATGCAGAATTTCAACACTTCAGGGTTATATCCATAAAGTTAAAGACTGTGGCTACTTTGCAGGCTGGTCATTGAAGATATTTAAGCTCTTCAATTTTAAGACTTTGCTCAGGTTACCTCTTGCAAGCTGTTTTCTGCACACACAGAACATTGTGAAGCCAATAATTCCTGCTGCTGCTGAAGACAGTTACAGGCAGTGCTACCCAGATGTGTGACTTGTTTACAACTAGACTTTGGGAGTAGCAGCAAAGCTGAATGAAATACATTTGGACCTTACCAAAAAAATGCAGCTTTCTTTTCAAGTCATATATTTTGAAGGCCAGGCCTTTGGTCTCAGTTGCTCTCAGCAGTATTGTTCTAATGGACACAATAGACATAAGAAATCCCACGTTCCTATTTCTATTATTGTGTTGCCAAGTGACTAAAGGGAGTCACGTAGGCCCCCACATTGAAGAGTGCCCATCCAGGCTGAGGTTTTGCATGCTCAGTTTAAAATATGTAGGGTGCTGACATGCAGATGCTTTTGGAAGCAACTTCTAGAAGGTATCCAGGACCTCTTAAAATCACATCTTAAATGACTCAGCTTTTCAGCAGGAGTACCTTGCTCTGGAGGTCACTTGGATTTCATCTTACCACTTCTCCAGAATTCTCCACTGGTGAATACTTGGTGCAGCAAAGATCTGCTGAAATACCAATTTACCTTGCTGAGAAGCTGCCTTCCCCAAGATGCTGGAAACACTGCAGCAGTAATTCCCACAGTTTCAGTTGCTGCTCCTCGTGCACACATGGACACCATGGCACCAGGGAGCACCAGACAGCCTGTGCTGCTTCTCCGAGCAGCCCAGGGGTTAATTCCCATTTACAAAGCAAGCCTTTTGTCACTTCAGGTGTGCATTTTTGCATTGATCCACATAGGTTATTTACTCAGGACAAGTTTCCCCTTGGGTGACTGAGCTTTGCATAACTAACCTTGGAAAGGCACCTGCTGAGAATTCATCCTGTGAAAATCCTTCACAAACTACAGTGGGGATCTCTCATCTCGTGCTGGAATCACCAGCATGAGGGAACTGGCTTGGTCAAGTGGCCTTCAGGTTTGGCCCCCCATGCTCAGAAAGATGCACTGAATCAGGAAAAGGCTGCTGAATGGCTGAAGAAGAGAGAAACAATTGTATAAGTGTTCTTTTTTTCACTCTAGCAACACAGCAAGGGGATATGCTTGATGTCTGCAAATAAATCACAAAGAAAGAAAATTGACTGTGTTTACTTGGACAGAAGGTAATAGGAGCAATCAGAAGAGCAGGAATGCTGTTGATAAAGGGCTGGACCATTGTAACTAAGGTACACAAACCTAAATATAAACCACTCACTTACCATCTGCTCCTTTTGCTTATTCTCCCCCTGCCCTCAAATTGTATGTGGAAATAATTTGTTTTTCCCCTTTTTTTTCCTGAAAGACACAAAAAGCAGAGGAAACCTAATACATTCTGTTTGTGTGTAATAATCAAAAGGCAGCTTTGGCACAATACTAAATGTGAACAAACTAGTCAACCAATAACTAGCCTAGGAGCTGAAGAAGGTTTCTAACACAGTGGGAAAAACCTGGTTTCAGAACAGTGTTTAATTAGCAGTTTGTGATAGATTGTCACTGGAATTGATCCTTCTAGTCCCTCTCTTACAAAAACAAGAAGCTTATTTCTTTTATATTCAAGCAGGTATTTTTTGTAGAGGTGGCAGTGAACCAGAACATCAGCTCCAAACTTCCTTGAACTTTGAGAAATTTGGATTCTGATTTGTTCTCCCCAGCTGGAGATTGGCTGAATACATGGGGTGTATTTACACATATGCAGAGGAAATAAAGCAGTTTTATCAACTCATACCAGAAAAAAGGTAACACAAAATTTCTCACGTGAGTCTCACTTTAGAGAGTACTGCCTGAAGATGGGCACTGGGTTTTGCTTGCATAACTCTCAGACAGAAACACAAAAAATGCCACATGTTTTGCTGAGTTCTATTGTCTCTCCCTCCCTTTGTAAGGAAATTAAAGCCTATTTCTCTCCTAGTTCCATGAAATCTATCTGAATCCTGGTAACAAGTCTCTGAGAAATTGCTCAGAGGGAATAACAGACAAGGGTACACCCTCCATTGCTATGTTACTGCTCCATGAGTTCCAGACAAAAGCATTTCTTGTGGTTTGGCAGCAAGCATCTACTCCTAAAACCCTGGGATTGCATTGTTCTTTACATGTCTAAAGCTGATTTAGTACCTACAGGCACAGATTGCAAGGTCCATCTTTTTAGGAAGGATCTTCAGGTTTTCTGGACTGCTGGGGTCACCTCTCACAGCCAGTGACACCATTTGGGAGAGTCACACCCAAGTGGACTGTAAAGAACAGGCCCTCAGGTCTGCCCTGCAATGAATTTTCCAGGATTTTTATCCTGACCTAGGTTAAATGGTAATACTCCAAAAACTGAGCAACTGACTGCCAGGCCCACAATAACAACCCTGAATCATTAAATAAAGATACATCTTCAGGATAAATTATTGTTAAGGCTCCAAAATAGTTCTGCTGTGTTTGGAATTCTAGTAATGGTGGGCAGGCTTGACTGGAACCTCTAATGATACAAAGATCTTGCAGTCTTGCTTATCTGTAGCTGAGTTAATGAGCCTGGGACCCAAATACAGCTATTATGAGGCCCTTCTGCTCAGAATGGTGTATCTTTACTTTTAAAGCGGATCATTAAAAGTAATATCTAACAAAAACTCCATCTGTTTTCCATTGAGCATACACTTGGCTTTTTCCTTTTTTTATTCTCTAAGGCTCCATGAAGCTTTGCAGCACACAGGGCTGACACTGTCACATGCTAACAGGACAAGTCCAGGGAAGTTAAATATTGGGTATATCTGGATCTATTAACATAAAGGTAACCTTTTGGACCTTTAATTTCTTTCATATCCAGGAACTGGAGGGAGATGCACAAATATGAAGTGGTGTAATAAATCTGAAGTCACACAGACCTGCACAGAACTGAATCTACAGACCATAAATGTTATTTTACAAAGCATTAGCAATAAAAGCTGAGACTTGCCACTTTGTTCTCTCTCTTCTATCCAGCTAAATAGGAATGTCTGAGTCTTGTTAAGACACAGAGTCTATGACACAAAGCTGGGCAGTTGTGATCCCTACAGACTCTTACAGTTTTCTATCACATGAACCTACAGAAGCCAAACACATGCACATGCAGTTTCCATTACTAAATAATTCATTTGCCAGTCCCAGAAAAACCTGGTAGTATTAGATGATGCTAATACACTTCATGCTAAGTGCTGTTAAAGCCTAGTTTCCAACAGACTTGAGTCACATGGATTTACCCAAGTGTAGATTTTCTGTCCTCTTGTAAGGGTTTTCCTCCCTTATTCCCTGTACAGACATGGCTACCTGCAGTAATTAATTTTTTTTTGGCATTTCATAGAACAAGAAAAACATACTTAAACTGACCATGGAAATTAAAAAGATTTTTCCCATCAAAAGAAGGATATTCTGGAAAAAATGAAGTGGGAAACTGGGAGGATAGGAGAGACAACAAGGAGGAAAGAGCATATTTTTGAATAGCATAAGCTGTTTATGAGAAAGATTGGGAACTTGGCTCACTACAGAAGCAGAAGACTGGAATCAGAAATCCAAAAGATAATTTTTAATTCTACATTTTCTTCACCAGAACTGGTGATAGAATAGATAATTTTTCCTTTAGAATTAGTTTTCTCTGCACTTGCCTGTGCAAACGTGTAAGTTAAAATGCATGTCACCTCTTTCCTATGCTCCAGAAAGGACAATAAAAAGAGAATGTGACCCCTTGTGTGGCCCATAATGAGCATAAATTAATAATGTCTTAATATGCATTCAATGTGGCAAAAAGTCCCATATTTCATACAGCTTTATAAATAAAGCTTTTCTTCTATGGTTGATCACAAATAAACCAGAATAGAATTAAACAAAGTAATAAAGATTGATTCTTACCTTTTGCTTTTGTAAGAAAATGAGACTTGTGTTTATGTTTGTTTATATGAATTGGCCCCAAATACTGTTGGATCTGGTTCATAATTCCCACTCAGCATTTTACAACTTATGATATTTAATTCCTGCATGTTCTGTGAAAATAGACAGCCAAGTTAAGACAGATTATTCATTTCTCATTGAAGAAACAGGCTAAAATGAACTCAATCTCCATTAAACATCAGAGGATCCATGCCTAAACACAATCCAAGATATAAATCCATAGGAAAAAAATATTTCACTGTTTGCAGAACTACTTGTATTGAATGAGATCACAGAGATATAACATCAGTATGACAGAATCTAATCACCACTCAACAAACTTTTGGAAACAAGTCAGCAACCACATCTGCTTCACCAGAACCAGAGCCTCATGTGACAGGAAGCTTATTAGAGACCCTGTCTCTCATTATTTTGTTTTTGCTTATAACTTCTCAGCATGAATATTCAATATTGTAAAATCAAGCAGCTTCCTTTACAGACCATCCAGAAAGGAGAAAGAAATTGTGTCAGACATTCCAGATCCTGAAGAAATTGGTGCCTGTGGAGCTATGGATTTCTACCAGCAAAACATCTGGCACAAAACAACATTAAACATGAATAACTTGCCTCTCTTTCCCTTTACCATTGGTGTGAGGCAGTAATAACTCCTCTGAAGTTTTCTTGATGTATCATGCCTGAAAGCAAGACAAAAGAGAAGAAAACCAGCCCTTTAAACATAGCAAGATATAGCAAGACATCTTAAAGGAATATAACTCAAAATACCGTGTTTTCTCAGTAGCATAAAATGCTACATTGTCAGACATTTCTCTTTGTTATAAGACATGAAACAGTGCAATTTAGGAATTCCCACGTGGTGCTCTTTCACGGCTTTGGTCACAGCTCCAGCAGCCAGAGACTCTGAGCAGGTAAATTTGGTAAAATTCACAGGGAAAACCAACAATCACAGGAAAATCTGTCCCGGCGCGGAGCCAAACGTCCAAAGCCTCAGCCAGAGTCTCGGTCGCTCTGTGCGCTCCGCCTCGCTCAGTGAGACACTTCCGAAGCGAACGGCTCCGTGTGGGCGCTGCCGGTGCCGGCCGGGGGAGCCCGCAGCGCCGCGGCCCTGCCGGGACACCGCGCCCCCCGCGCCTTCCCAGCTCCGCAGCAGCTCCTCTGGCACTGCAGGGGCAGCGGCAGTCGGAAGTGCTGAGCGGTGGGGGAGCGCTCACTTTCCCTGCTGCATGGATAAATCCCCACGAGGGCCCTAAAAGCTCTCAAACGGGGTCCGGCTCTGCGGACACATCAGACTATATCATCCCAAAGCCTCTGGATGACCTTTCTTTCTTCTTTCTCCATCACCTTGTGGACAGATAAAAAACCTTTCAGGGAGAAATTAAGTCGGTGTTGCCATTTCAACCTCACAGATGTCAAAGTGATTTTTACACTCTTTGTGCTCGACTAATTGCCAAGCCCCAACAAAGGGGCTTTAATGGCTTGCACCAGGCAATAAACCATCATCTCTTGGCTCTAGCAACAAGGAAGGAAGAGAGGGAATGTAAAGCTGGAACAAAGCACAGACCCAGAGCAGGTCCAAATGCTTGCAGAAACTGATTTATCCAAATATTTGATACCAGATGTTCTATTCAGACAACTTTAACAGACCTCCACAGAACATTAAATGCTTCTCATGTGTTCAGTACTCCATCTGGGCACTTCTGCCACAGGGCACAAACAAAGCACTGCTTAATATTAATCACAGAAGTGAGTTTTGCTCTGCAAGTTCAATATAAAAAGAGTAAGAGCAAACACATGCTAAGCTGTTCCTGGAAAGAAGACAACAGAGGAGCTGTCTTGGATTACAGCATATCTAAATTATGCCCAAAGTCATGTTTTAGGGAGGATATAGTAGTGATATGTTACCACAAATATTGTGCTAAACTGGAGCACTCTGCATCTCTGATTAATAAATATCCAGTCCACAATATACCAAATTCGTATTTCCTTGCTTACCTGGAGTTTCTACAGATTACTGAACAGCTGCTAGCCCACAGAAAAATTGCATCCTTTTTTCTGGACATCTCTTTGGGTATCTCTTTTTTACAGATAACATTAATTTTTGCCTGTGCCCATTTTTAGCCTCATGGACTCCTTGTTCTCCTAGTAGTTCCTTCTCTCTAGCCCATTAACAGCCTGCAGCCATATGTAGTAAAAATTACTGTTTATTGCACACATCTCTGCAAAACCTTTATCCAAATTATTTTAATTCTTGAAATCCAGGACTACCTACATTTGTCAAACAATGCCAGGCTGTTGAGAATGTGCAGTGGCAGCTGAGGTCACTTCTCCCTTATTTTCTCAGCTGCCAGTGCACCCTCCTAGCCTCTTTCTGCTGATTCAACTCTGCAAAGGGGAAGGATAACAGGATAAGTACCTGGCCCACTTTTCTGTCTCTACAGTAGCTCCTTTCCATCATGGATTTAATTTACCTGCTTTTCTTAACCAACCCCATCTACTGCCACCTCCACTTGCTCCTTCCTTGTACCTCCTGCTCCCTCAGTCAGTAACTCCAGCTCAGAATACAGCTCTTCTTTAAAAGATGTGGCTTTCTAAGGTGTTCTCCTGTCCTCCTGAAAGGCTGAAAGCTCTGCCAGCCTTCCCTTATGAGATCCTTCTATAACTGGCTGCAGCCTCCTTCTGTGAACTCCTCGTGCATCCCTCCAGGTGCAGCTGGACCACGGGATGTGCAGAGCCGTCTCTGTGCCGACGCCACCGAGTTCTGCTGTGTTTCCTCAGCTCAGGCACTGGATGGTGCTCTTGGCACTTCCATGGCGCAGAAGCGCGTTCCAAGCAATCCCACTCCTCCCGAGAGCTGTAAAAATTCCCCGGGGTCAGATACAGTTGCACGTCTAAGCCTCTAAATCCCAAGAAGAGCATGTTTTGACTACACAGAATGTAGCTGAGGCTGCAGGGGAAGAAGCTCAGCTAGGTAAGGACAAATGCCAAATGAAATGTCACTGCCTGTGACACGCAAATCCACCGAGCAGTGGCTTTCGCATTCGGCCTCAAATATTTTATTTGCTAATTGGTTCCTTATCAATGTTCCCCATAGCAACAAGGGAGATGTAAGTGGCATGAAGTGGGCTGAGTGACATTATGTCTGCATGCAAATGTGACTGGGATTGTGCATGGAAGGGATGATCTGAGGGAGGTTAACAACATAATGTGAAACCTCCTGTGGTCTCGGAGGAGAAAGGAGCTTCTTAATGCTGCCTGAGTGAGGCAGGGAAGCTATCTCAGCAGCAAACCTTTTTGAGAGAATCACACTGAGATTCTATGGAAAATGAGTTTGTTTCATCTTCTTGCCTGCTAAGAAATATTAATTTTACACCAGATGTTTGTCTTTGGTTATTTTTCACAAGATGGTCAGAAGATTTTTGGTGTTTTTAAAGGTGTAATGAATAAGCAAAGGAAATATACTTTATGGCAAAAAAAGACTATAGGGAGATAGGAGATAAATTTTCAGGTTTTTTCCCTTTCTTTTGCTGATTTTTGTGCATCCCCAGGCAAATCAGGCAGTCTCTCTGAGTTTGCTCAGCCTTGTAAATTGGAGATAATTCCTTCTCTTCCAGCTCTTCTAAAAGGCTCTTTCTTCAATGGAAGGTGCCATAAAAGTACAAAATATTTTGTGTGTCTGCATCTAAGGGACATAGGTCTGGAAAAGGCACTCTAGCAAAATAAAGAAACAAATAGAGAGACCACTGCAGCATTTAGGAGAAATCAAGGAAAAAGGGAATAAAAGGATTCATAAGGATGGGGTGGCATTGATAAGAAACATCTGGACTAGCTGGATGTACCCACTGACCTAAGATGTGGGATTTAAACTTGTATTGATAAGTAGACCAGAAAAGGCTCAGGGATCACTGAAGGATCCCACCTGGAGGAAGGCCTTGAATTACACTTTCCAGCAATCACACCTGGATTAAACAGTTCAGAGGGTGGGCTTGTTCAGCTGAAGGACTTGCACAGGTCTGGTGATCCCCTGAAATCCTATGCCAACTCTTCTGCTACCTGGTCCACTGTTTACACAAAGACTGCTCAGTCTCCTTGGGTATCATCCTTCTAAATGTCCCTAAAGAAAGTTCTGAAAGGGACAAACTGAATGTTAACAGTGCTTGGATGAATAAAACACTCCAAAATGAGCACTGCTGTTGAAGCCTTAACATGGAAATCTTTTGGCTACACCATTTAATACGACCCACATGGGACAATGAATTTTACAGTACTTGCAACACTCCCTCCTTCTCTTGGCAAGTGGGCATTGCAAACCATTAGAATTTATGGGCTAACTGAGCTGCTTGTGCCTCAGAGGAGGAAAACAGGATAAATGGCCCAGTCCTGCAGATCTGCCATGACTCATCTCATCGAGACTAAGGAACCAGCCATCTCAGGATTAGGGAGTTGAGTGCATGAGATGCTACTGCTCACACGGGCTGCTGCTTGGGGAAATGCTACTACAGGCAACACTTACATGCTAAACAGCCTTGAGAAACAGGAACCCTGCTGTTATTTTAGATTTCTAAAAGAAAAGTACAATCTTGGGAAGAGAGTTCTCCCTGGGGTCCCACTGCCCTCGTTGTCCTCACTGCTGGGCCAGGTTGGGTTTGCTCACGAGGTCTGATGAATGTGTGGTGACCGTCACAGACCTCGCTGGTGCCTCTCCTCTGCTGCAGTGACAGAGCTGGCAGGAGGGAGCCTCTGTCCCAGTCTGCCTTCAGCAGTGATTCAAGTCGAGATGCTGGAGTTGCAGTGTGTGCAGATAACTCTGTTAATGCAGGTTTGGTGAGTCTGAATGGGCTAGGGCATATTTTTAGATCTTCCCAGGAAGGAGTGTGTAAGCACAAAGCAGAATTGTGCCTCCCTGCAATGGCAATTCTGATGTACTGCTGAGCAAGGTTACCCAAAAACTGTATTCTTAATGTGCCCTTTGTTACTCACGCAGACTGAATTTCTGGTTCCTTCGTTATTTTGCAGTAAGAAAAATTGTTTAGTTTCATGGTATATCACAACATTCAGTGAGTTTGTCCCTTGGGAACACCGAGAGCTTTCAAATCTTAATATAGACATCTTTCAAATGAGATCATTAATGTGTATATATATGGATTTAGGGCCAATGCAAGCACTTCAATTTTTTGCCTGCCAAATTTTGATTTTTGGCTCCATTTTCTTCCCATATATTCAAAGAACTGCACCACATGGAATCCTTTAAACAATAGATGGGATAACATAATTTTTCAATTGCTCTTGAAAAGGTTTTTAACCACATAAACTATTCCAGGGTTCGCTAAGAAGTTACCATTGCAAATAATGTAATTGTTCCAGACTAAATTCCTTGCATTCCAGAAGAACTTTTGAAGCAAAGAGCATGACTGATTTGGGATTTTTAACCAGCCTCTTTATGGTAATACTTAGATGAATGTAAATTTTCTCCAAAAGCTTTGCTTTAAAAAGAAAGGACCAAAGCCTACAAACACTCCTAGCTGCAGAACTAATACTTAATGCTAATGACCCATCAATCTCAACAGAAGGAAAATAAACAGTTAAAAATTATGAAACTGAACACCTCATTTTAAATATTAAAAAAAAAGTGAGAAAAACAGTAGACAAAACCTGGCAAACCTAGAAACATATAAAGTGCAAGCAATAAATCTTGGTTTTCCTATTCCCTTTTCCTATTTCCCTTTAACAGACAAGGCTGTTATTTGCCTTTGGAATGAGGCCAAGGCTCTCTGTCCTGCACCACTGAGTCCCTCCTTAAAGATGTGTGTGACTTCTGCTTTCCTGGGTTTCACCTGGAATTAAAAACACACTTTTTTTTTTCTGGCCATACGTTTACTCTTAACATCTGAAACATTCTTGTTGCATTCCTCTGCAGATGATGTCACTGCATGACTGTTACCCAACTCTCCACTGTGCAACACCTCCAGGTAGGGTAGGTGGGGGAGATGAAATCTCCTACTTGCTGAGGCAGAGGGCCCCAGTGCTGCAATTCTCTTCCCCTGTGGGTGCAGTGGAGTTCAGCCTTAACAACCCACAAAGCCTCTCCCCAAATCCACCTCGTTACTGAGCTTTCTTGGATTAACTGAATTAAGCAGTGGGTGGTTTAAGAGATGAACTACCCTGGGAGCAAGGCCTGTAGCTCACTGCAAACTCCCACCATACAGGGCACAATGGAACTTCTTCATGGCCAGTGAAGCAGCAGACATGGGGAACAGCACTTCAGAGGCCCTTTTGCATCTCCATTTTGATTCTGTGCTACAGGCCAGCTTCTCAGTTCCCACACATCAGCCTGTTTCCACTGGACTCACACCAGATGCAGACTTGGCCTTGCAAGCCCAGAAATTTAGTTTATCTTTTTAAAGACTCTGGGTTTTGTAGAATTGGCTTAGCTGTCATATAAAGCAATACTATCACTCAAAACCAAAAGGAATTAGCTCTGGATTTATTAGCCAAGCTTCCTGTGAATACAAAGCTTTTGAGATCATACTCTTCTTCCTCAGTCTGAGCACAGCCCTGCCCCTTTAATCACCCACAACGAGGGCCTTGCTGGAGTTGCAGGGACTCCCCCAAGGCTGTGGACTTTGTGGCAAGTACAATGTATGTAACTGGGTCTTGTCCTGACATGGAGCTGGGACATAGCCAGGGTAACTCAACCAGCCTCAGGATCTGGGACTAGTGTCACAGATAAGGACAGTGATAATTACATTCTTCAAAGCCTTGTGAAAATAGATGCCTCAGTTGAAGTGAAAGTGCCCCAAGTAAAGAAAAAAGGCAAAAGCAAAGACACAGAAAGAGAAAAATCTTTCTACATGATTAAAAAAATAAGCAGGGGAAGTTTCATTTGGAACTTGTGCACCCATAAGCACAGAAGTCAATCAACAATAATACCTATTAGGAAAACAGATTTAATAAGGTCTCTCTCTACTTATCTATTTTCCTCAAGCAAAACAAAAATACCTCTTCTCCCCTAGATATGCTATGTGAATTACTTCACTGTGCTCTTTGCAACCAAACAACCCCAGTGCCCCTCAGTTTCCTCCTGGTCTCCAGCAACCACTGTGTGTTCACTCTCACTGCTTGTCCCTGGATGTTACTGCTCAAACAAAACATGCAAACTTCTCTTTTTCAATGAGCCTGCAGGATTAAATTTCAGGCAGAGTGCAAGGTGACAGCTGCTCCCCCACCTGTACTGACACAGCACACGCTCTCCAGGAAGATGCAGCTTCCATCCACTCGTGTCTGCTGCTTGTGGTGCTGGTGCTGAAAATGCCCATGTTAGGCTTTTAGGCCAAATAAATGTGATAAAAATTCATGGGATTTTTAGGAGCATTATTTCTGGAGAAGCTTATTCCAGAAATAGTCTCTGCTCACCTGTGTCACTGATTCCTTAACACTGCACTTGTCTAATGTTTGCACCACGGGGACTGGAATTCAGCACTCCTGGTCTCTGCTGCTTCTGTGCTGCAAGACCTTTTCCTCTGACTGAAAACTGCTGCTAAACCTCCTTTACCTCTTTTAAGATTTAGCTGAGTCATGTTGGGAAATCCTTTGAGATGAAGGCTATAAGAACTACAAGTGAGTAGAATTAAAGGGGATGTTTTGGGAGGCACAGAGGAAGTAATTCAACTGTTCCAGGTTAGAAGACATTCTGTTAGATACTACGTAAACCCTCACCTCTGTCAAATCCAATTGCTGCCCAGAAAAGAAAGATTAAGTAAGAACCACACCCATACAGCTAGCACAGCTCTAAATTGAAGAACAAGAAGGGAAAATAAAAGTACAACCCCCTTGAGAGTTTTTATATTCTTCAAACTACATATAAAACCCATTTAGAATGTAAGCTTGGGAGTTCAGATAGAGACTTGGAAATGTTGCAATTCCAATAGTCTGTCTATGGAAGTGATGAAAGTGAAATGATATTTATCCCTTAATAAGCACTTGCAGGTACAACAGATATCAACCTTGATATAACCTTACTTGCTTTTTGCAGCAGGAGTAATGCTGCACTGAGTGTGATCCTTGACCAACCAAAATGTGTCAGTTTTGCCTCAACATGAACAAGATGAAATTAGCTGCTAATATGAGTGCTCTGAGGTACCCACATGAACACACACAAGAGTGGATTTTCAAGAGCTCAACTCCTACACTCAGGACTATATTTTCAGGGAGATTCATGTACTGAATGCTTGTAACATCCAGCTACTTATAAAAAAGCCTAAGCAGGAGCTAAGAAATTTGTAAATGTACCTCAAGTGATAGATACTTCATCCTTTGATCACCTGTCACTAAGTCAGCAATTCTGTAAGCAGCTGACACTTCTGGGTTCTCCAGATATCCATGAAGAAAGCCCTAGATGTCTCAATTTGGGAACACTGGAAAGTTAAGTCTTTAGTTTAAGCCTGCATTATACAATGGCAGACTGAGAAGATTTACCTCAAGTGATCAGAAAGGGCAAAATGGAATAATTTTCAAAGACTCCCTATTTCAGGTTTGCATTTGGTTTAACTGAGCAAAAATTTAATAGGAAATGCAGAATCCTGTGCCTTGCCATACCATGTATTTTGGCAACAAGGCTTGAAAGACTGTGGCAAAAAGTGACATTCAATTTAAAAGTGACTCATTTTAGGATATGCAGCCCATAAGAAAAGTGAGTTGTAACCGATCTTGCCCTTGGTGTTGTAATTTCTACTCCAGCTCTGCCTTCTGTGATTTTACATGTGCTCAAATGATGTAGATCTTTATTTTATTGGTACAACCAATTGTTCAGATGCTCTCCCAGTTAGGTGGAAGGACTAAAACTCATCAAAGGACTAAACCTCCATCAGCACAGCCCAACCAAGGGTGCTGGGGACAGGACTCCTTGGCAGGACAGGCTCCTCCACTGCCCACCTGGGTCACAGCTGCATTATTAGTGGGACAACAAGTGGGACAACTAAAAGTAGGCCAGGCACCAATTTCTGTGCTAAGTGTGTAACTTACTAATAAACCTTTCTGATCGTTTGTGGACCATCTGACTTCTGAGGTTCCTTTTGTCCACGAGGATTTATGAATCTTCGGTGCTTCCATCCCCTTCAGGACGGGCCATCACGTCAGAGATGGATGTGGCACTCGGTGTCGTGGTCGGGGAGAGGAGGGGGGGATCAGTCTCAGCTTAGGCTCGATGACCTCGGAGGTCTTTTCCTCAAGGATTCTGTGATTATAGGGCAGAATTTGTTGGTGTTGCTCAAAGCGACTTCCTCAATAGTAAACATTAATTACGTCTTCGGGCTGTAGGCCCGGGGATTTCTCCCTTGCCCAGGGCTGAGGGGCCAGCTCGGGCAGGGACCCGGGAGAAGCCACCACCACCCTCACCTTGTCCTCAGTCCCTGTTCCAAGTTCTTGTCCCTGGTCCCCAGTCCCTGTCTCCGTCCCCATTCCCCGTCCCTGATCCCTGCTACCAGTATTTGGTCCCTGTTTCCCATTCCAGTCCCTGTTCCTTGTCCCTGTCCCCAGTCCCTGTTCCTGGTCCCTATTCTTGGTCCCTGTCTCTGGTCCCTGTTCCTTGTCTCTGTCCCCAGTCCCTGTCTCTGGTCTCTGTCCCCAGTCCCTGTCTNTTAGGCTGTAAATGTGGAGCAAGGGCGGCTCCCGGCGCGCACGGAGCGGGGATAGCGCCGGGAGGACGCGCTGCTGCCGGGGAAGGGGAGCCCAGCCTCGATGGGACGAGGCCTCCCCGCCCTGGCAGGGGAGGAGGGGAAGGGTGGCGGTGTGTCCAGGTGGGCATTGATCCGCCGGGTGGGAGCCGGCATTGATTTGGCCACGGCGAGGATGTTTGGCTGCGTTGGAAAAGGCACCTCGGAAGGTTCAGGTCGGGATGTGCAGTGTGAACAGCGCGTTCCTTTGCTGGGAAAGACAAAGAAAATAGGAGATCGTCTCTCGAGGTGGTATGTGTACCTGTGCAAAGGAAGCTAAGCTTTCCCTGAAGGTTCCTGCTGTGGAAGGCTTATTTCTTTCTAGTTTGAGAGGAATTATGAACGTTTTTTACCTTGGAATAGGCTACAGAACTGTGTGCACATAAAAAGCTGTAGGTAATGCGTACTTTGGAAGGTGAGGTTGAAGGGACAGTGTTTACTGTATGGGATGTATGAGAAGGGGTGGGAAGGCAATTAATTGAAGTTGAGGCTGGTCATAATGTACAGGAGAAGTGGAGAGATGTGCAGAATCCTGCAGGATTGGTGCTTACCCAGCCACTGGACTAGGCCAGGGCTCTCCTCTTTTAGAAAGCAGTTGAGTTTCCTTGGGAAAGCACTCTGTTAGGAAAGGGCAATGATGTATTCTTAATTATGCATGTCTAGGGAATTGCGTGGGCCTTTTTTTTTCTTTCTTCTTGTGGAGTTACACGAGAAAGTGCTTATCCTCAGGGATTTCAGGATTTCAGCCAGCCTTTTAAAAGTTTTAATGATGAAGGTGCTTAGATTCTGGGGTTTTCCCTACATTAAGGTCAGTCATTGCTGGCTTGTCCTTCGAGAGCACTGAGGGGAAGGTGAGTTTCCCTGCTGTCATGCTTGTAAGGTCAGCGTTGGTAGGGGTTGTTCTCCTGTACTTTGTGGTGAATAACCATTGTTTATTGTTCTTCAGCCTGTTCTGAGAGCTGCAGAACAACTTCCAACAAATTCTTTTCTTGGCTCTTGCAGACTGTCTCACTGCAGGTGTGCAGGGGAGCCGTGCAGTGTACAAATGTTTGCTGCCTCCTGACCAGGAAAGAAAGTCATAGGTGTGTAGTGTATTAGGAGATCCACGTTGGANTAAGCTTTCCCTGAAGGTTCCTGCTGTGGAAGGCTTATTTCTTTCTAGTTTGAGAGGAATTATGAACGTTTTTTACCTTGGAATAGGCTACAGAACTGTGTGCACATAAAAAGCTGTAGGTAATGCGTACTTTGGAAGGTGAGGTTGAAGGGACAGTGTTTACTGTATGGGATGTATGAGAAGGGGTGGGAAGGCAATTAATTGAAGTTGAGGCTGGTCATAATGTACAGGAGAAGTGGAGAGATGTGCAGAATCCTGCAGGATTGGTGCTTACCCAGCCACTGGACTAGGCCAGGGCTCTCCTCTTTTAGAAAGCAGTTGAGTTTCCTTGGGAAAGCACTCTGTTAGGAAAGGGCAATGATGTATTCTTAATTATGCATGTCTAGGGAATTGCGTGGGCCTTTTTTTTTTTTTCTTCTTGTGGAGTTACACGAGAAAGTGCTTATCCTCAGGGATTTCAGGATTTCAGCCAGCCTTTTAAAAGTTTTAATGATGAAGGTGCTTAGATTCTGGGGTTTTCCCTACATTAAGGTCAGTCATTGCTGGCTTGTCCTTCGAGAGCACTGAGGGGAAGGTGAGTTTCCCTGCTGTCATGCTTGTAAGGTCAGCGTTGGTAGGGGTTGTTCTCCTGTACTTTGTGGTGAATAACCATTGTTTATTGTTCTTCAGCCTGTTCTGAGAGCTGCAGAACAACTTCCAACAAATTCTTTTCTTGGCTCTTGCAGACTGTCTCACTGCAGGTGTGCAGGGGAGCCGTGCAGTGTACAAATGTTTGCTGCCTCCTGACCAGGAAAGAAAGTCATAGGTGTGTAGTGTATTAGGAGATCCACGTTGGATATATTTGTGTTGTTATTTAAAGGGAAGGCAAAAAGGTGCAAGTGAATTTAGTGGTTTGATAGATTGGTGAAGTCTGTCTTACAGGAGGTATGGATTGCTCTCCTTTTCCTGCTCCCAAGCTGTGAGGAGATGAGGATGCTGTAGAGAAGGGAACTGGCTGAAAGTTGGATGGATTCTGAAAGTTGCTGTGTCCTACACTAAAATATTGGAGCTCCTAAAATGGCTCCTCTCCCCGTCCTCCTTTGGCAGCCACAGGACCAGTTTGGGGTTTTTTATCCCCTTTGGTTAGTATACAGTTGTTCTCATCTGTGTTGGTTTTGTTTTAAGTAAGTTACCAAAAGTGTGCCTTGAAACTGTCCTATTTTAACGTGGAAAAAATTCAAGAAATGAATTATTTAATATTTTTAGTTGTCTGCACTGAATTTATTGCATAAAGGAGTAGCGTAACTTCTGATTTAAGATTACATGTGACAAAATAGAACTGGATTAGTATGTTCCCCTAAGGAAAAATAATGGCTTTTTATAATTACTTGTATTGATTATAAATAACTTAAGCATTCCTTACTCATGCAAGAAACATCAGCTATGATTTGTCGTGTGGAAAGCAAGTATAAAAGAACTACTTTTTCTACCGTGGTAGAAATAACATACAGAACAACATGAGAGGAATTAATGTAGAGTTGTCTTCTGTTCTAAAGCCTGTACTGAACTGAAAATGGGCCCAAGAACAAGGGAAGGAGCAGTGCAGAGAAACAGGAGAAGAATGGGTGTTGTGTGCTAGCCTGGTTCTGTACTTTGGATTAGTGGAGACATTAATAACCCTCTAATCCAGTGTGTGGGGTAACAGAGTTTCTGTACGATAAGAGTGGCAGAGAGGCCGAGGGCAGCCCTTGGCTGCTGCTGGAGCTTTGTGCTCTGTGCTGGGAACTCTGAGCTCATGATGCTGACCTGTGCTGCAAGTAGGTGTGTGCTGCCTGCTGATCCTGCTCAAGGAGCTTTTTTGGCCATATTTTAATTTATATGTGTTGTCTAGATTGCATTATCACAGCTGTAATGTCTTATTTTTCAAAATATTTTTGCTTTGAATATAATATTCAAAATTCAAACCTCTCAGGCTCCCTGGGTTTAGTTTGGATCTGGGTGCCTGCCATCTCTGAATGCAAGGTTGCCAAACAAAATGTGTTGGCATAGTTTTTCCCCATCAGAACGCTCAGGATTTAGTATAATTCCTCTTCTCATTTCTGGAAAACACTTCGATGAAGGAATTGCAGAAACATAAAACACTATTTCTTCAATATGAAAATTAATTAGAACGATAGGCCAATTATTAAACTCTTCTTACTGCTCTAAACTTAAACCATTAGTACAACCAGATTGATAATTAGCATATAATTAGCATTGATATTGTTCAGTGAGAAACTGTAAATGGCACAGTCTACCAGATATTTTAATAAGAATTTGCTGGCAGAAAGAATTGATCCAGTATTGGAGTAACTTAGGCCAGTAAAAAGTGTCTGCCTGTCAGTGGTGGGAGGCTGTGCCAGCTCTCAGTGGAGGGAACTGCTTGGCTGTAGATGGAAGTCGGAGGATGTTGCCATATTGATCACAGCAGTGCTGTGATCCTCATTGTGTCCCTGGTCAATAATCCAGGATCCCAACAAGAACTGGGACTTGCTGTCACACAGCCCAGGGGCCCAGTGATGTTGGTGGAGAGGTCAGGGATGTCACACAGAAAATTAACTAACAAAACCTCAGGTGCTTTTATATTTCTAGTTATTTTCCGTTTAAGTAAATCACTTTAAAACGAAATTGAAGTATCTAAAAACGTTATTACTCATCTCCAAGCTAGGTGTGGTTCACAGGGGACTGGCTCTGAGTGCTGAAGTTCAGCTCTGCATTGTTGATGCAACTGTCAAATGTCAAACTCTTATCTCTTGGGGAGTAACTTCACAATTGTTGGTACTTTCCAAGAGGCAAAAAATTTCTTCCCTTACTTTCATTTTGCTCAGTCCTTGTTTTAGTATTCTTCAGTAGTTACTAATAGTAAAAAAGACATTTTAATTAGAACACAGACATTCACACTTTTCTTTTTAGGCTGTGTGCTTTTCTATGTCATTTCAGTGGACAAATCTGGAATTCGGTTTCAAAAACAAACCAGACACCTTGAATATGCATGTTTCTTCCACCCCTTAGAGTTTCTAAGGAAGTTTGTATCTGGCCAGCAGGTCATTTTTCTTTGAAATGAGAATATCCACATTCAGGGTGTCTGTTTTTCTATCAAAGTCAAGTCCCAAGTCTCTTCTAATTTTGAAAAATATCAAGGCTGTGTTCTTTATCTGTTTACCTGCTGATCTGCCAGAAGGCGCAATGAAGTGCTTTAACCTGTGGATTGACTCTGTCTTGCGTTTTGGACATTGGAAGATGTAAATTCTTTGCCCATTTTTATTGTTTCTTGCCATTTCACCATTGACATAGAGAAGATGGACTTAGAAATGTGTTTTCTTCCCTTTCTGGCCTGGTGCCTCAGGATGCTTAATTGCTTTCCTACAGCCCTTGGTAGGTGGACTGGATTCCCACTGTGCATCTAGTTTGTATGCACTCCCTTGAAAGTGATCGAAGAAGGAATTTTGTTTTAAAACTTTCAAGAAGCTAAACCAAACAATTTTTGTCAATGTGGGACTGGAACAAATCCCGTAGGCTTCCTTACAGGTGATGGTTGACTGGCAGACTGCTGGGCTTTCACTCCAGGCATTTTATTAAAAAGTGCTTCTCAGATGTCAAGTTTTCTATCCTAAATTTAGGTATTTTAACTACATGCTTTTTTTTTTTCTTAAAAAATACCAAATATGTAGATTAGAAAGGAAAAAAAAAAAAAAGCCTGAGGTTGAGATTATGGCTTTACTTTGACTGAAGACTTTCAGGGTAAGAACTGGTAACATTGATAAGCAGCACTTACTAACCAGGCTGCTGTGAAAGCCATCGTGTGTGTGTATTTCAGAGCAACATCTTTCACACCAAAGGTCTGGGGCTTCTCAGTGGTTCAGCCTTTACTTGCAGAGGTGGTTTTAATATCTGATTCAATAGTGGCTGAGTTAATGGCACTACCCTCTGCAAGTTATTCTATAAATAGGGTAAGCATTGTGTCATTTTAGTCATGGTATAGTCAGTTAAGCATGATGATGAATTATCTCTGGAACAATTTTAATCATTTGATACTTTTGTGTAAGTTGGCATAGAAAGAACAAGTGAGCAGTGTACCCTTGTTTAATATTTCTGTGCCTTTCAGAGGGAAGAGGGGTTTTTTTACTCAAAAAGTACCTGGTGCTCAAGAAAACTTCTGAATTGTCCTGTTGCTCTATGAGCAGTGCCTGTAGCACCCTAAGAATGCAGAACTGCAGCATGACTGCTGATATAATGAGGAATTGTGTGTATTTTTTTCCCCCCATTCATGTCTCCTTCTGTCAGCCACAACTCCCCTTGGCGTTCAGCTGACTTGTCATGGTGCTTCCCTCCTTCCTGTCTCTATCCTACACTTCTCTTTCCAGGCCTGGCTCCTTCAATACAATGAAGGGGAAAAATAAAAGCTTTTGAATCACCTTTTATGTCTGTTTCCATCTCCTCTGGCAATTCACACGGTGAAGCAGCAGAAACGTGGCCTTGGTTGCTCTTTGGTCTCAGGTTTTTCCTCCCTCTCTGCTCAAACACCCAGTCATTTGATCATGTCTTGGGCAACTGCTGCTTTTCAGCAAGTCCTCTGGTTTCCTCAGCCCTCCTTCCCAGCCACCACCTCAGCTTCTTTAATATCTCTCTGCTTGCCTTTTGCAACCTCCTGTCTGTGGGTGTCCCCTGCACCTTGTCCTTGCTTTGGCACCTTGCTCCGCTCTGTGGCATCACACCCATCCCTCCATTCTTCCTCTTCTAGAGAAACTCACATGACTGCACAAACTTCCTCAGTGAAAAATAATTTTCCAAGCAGTATGGCTCCCTAGCTATGCTGAATCTTAACTTATTTGCTCTTTTAAAGAAATATTTCTCTTTATTTAAGAATTCTCCAGGTTCTGTTACTAAGGAAGGAAGATCTCATTGTGCTTTACTCTTGGTATAGAGAACTACTCATCTGCTTTCCAGCCCTGCCTTATACATCTTCAGGTTCTGAGTGGTTTTTTCAGAAGAGATTATAGAATTTTGAGCCAGTGAACTTCAGTTACCTAATCATGAGGTTGGCTGACATCTAATTCTTTAATACCTTGGTATCTTTATAAACTGAAGTAGCTGAGTGCCTCACAGATTGCAAAAAAAAAAAATCATTGCTGGAAGTCAACTTATGCCACTTGGAAATAGAAGTAGAAAATACAAATGTTCCATCTTTTTTGCTATCAGAGCAGTTCTGAAAGTTGGTATCAGTTGAGAGCAGGACAGGAAGCAGCAGTGCCACAATCTGCTCATTTGGTTCTGTGTGCAGTTAAGGGCCCTGTCTTGTGTGTCTGGCTGTGCTAGGGACTGAAAAATAACCAGAATCCTGGAGAAAAAAAAAAGGCAGTCCAATTTTTAGTTACTTAATAAGCCAAAAGCACCTTGCCTTACTGTGGTGAGTCACACTGAGAAGAAATTGAAATTTGGGTGGGATTTTATTAATGTTTATCTTGTTATATTTTGTGGTTTCTGGAAGTGTTTTTTAGTAAAACTGTTTAGCAAAAATGCTATAACAGATGGAAGTTATACATGGCAAAGTGAGCTGGAATCAATAACTGGAAGGCAATGGTAGCATTGACTGTGTGTATTCCAGAGGGAATAGCCTGGAGGTGAGAGGGAAGGATTACCTGGGGATCAACCCAAACCAGCTTTGTCGATTATAATGGTGTTCCCATGCCTTTAAGCCAGTGACCTGAATAGGCTGGGTGGTTTGTATTGCATCTTTTGCCAATACATGTTTTTAGCTTACAGATAATTGCAACAAGATTTGCTATGCTGTCTAAATGGCAACAAAGGAGAGGAATGTACACAACAAAAGGAGAAACAGCTCTTTCACCATGTTCGTGGAGTGTTTCCGTGTGTAACTGTTATTCCCCACACCCCTGCCTTGGTAGGGTAACTTTGTATTTGCATGGCTGGTCACCATTAAAATGCTCCCCAAAAGAAACGATTTATTTTAATCTATGATGCATCAGTGCTATGCAAAATGAGGAGGCAGCACCATGGTTGGTTGCTTTAAAAAAAGAACAGAGCAGTAACTTGCAAACAGTAACATAGATAAAACCACAGAGTATAATACAATCCTTACATCTGTGTGTTCAGTGTCGTTGCCTTAATCTACACAGGAAGAAACACAGAGGAGTGTTAGAAGTTGTTGCTCAAGCAGTAAGTATTTTAACCATCCACAGTAGATTTTCATGTCCAGTATCCTTTAAGAAAATTGTCTTTCCTGAGGCCTACTGGAATTCATGTTACACTGCCATTGACTTCAGACACAAGAATTGGAACATTCATCTTACATTAACAGTAACCTGTGCCAAAATCCCTCTGATACATTTTATCTGTGGTGTTACTTGGTTTATTTTGGTGAAGTACAAAGCATAAATTTGGCTCTGTTAATTCAAATCATCTGACAGGCTGGCATCTTTATGTCATATACTACATCTTTTAAATTTTCTTTCAGAGATTGGTTTCAAGTAAGGTTTCCTTAATTGCCAGCTTGCAATGTCTGTTTATATCTTCTCCCATGTGAAATTAATGGGAAAGCAATTAGGCAAACTCTGGATTCTGCGCTTGAGTGACGCTTCTAGCTGTGAAGATAAAGCTGTCTGTCTGATCTTCACAGCTTCTGCTGGAGTCTTAGATGGAACTGGAGATAAAGATGTTAAATCTCGAAGTGGTGCATTAACTCCTGATGTTACAGAGCTTACATGTGTTGGAGGCACTGAGGATGACATTTAGCTGATGATCCATCAGGAGGGGTTGTAATGGCCTGTTACAAAGTCTAATTGAACTGTGTTTGCTTCCAAGTAAGAGTAAATGTGAGCCTAACCTTATTGTGGAATACGAATGTTTTCTGATATATTTTTATCTACAGCTCTAGGTTTTGTACCAGTCTAAGCACTTCTGTACTGGAAACACTCTTTCAGTTGCATTTGTTCAAAACCTGAGTGTGTACAAACACTGGTGGGAAACCTGAGCGTTGGAATTTGCTTTCTAATACCGATTAGGTTTGTCAGCTTGCCCTGGAGAGTCTGAATGGAAATCAGGATTTGAGAAAGGTCATTTATCACTTACAGATGTCAGTCATCAAGTCTTAAAAAGTAAGTTCTGCTGCATGACTACACCAATCTCAGTTGCCACAAGGGAGAATGGGGGGCAGAAGGAGGGCCAGACTATTTCTTTTGGCAGGCAGCAAGCACTTAGGTTAAACTGATTATCAGACTGTACCCATAGGCTGTGGTTTCATGTTGCAGCTAAGCCAGTCTAGAAGGTTGCTGCTGCTGAAAGAAGTGTTCCTGCTCTCTTCTCCCTGCTCCCACAGTCGTGTTTCCTTCATTTCCTTTGTGCCAGCTCTGCACACTGGACCCATCACGGAGACAGTTCAGTCCAGTCACCCAGTTGAGAACTACTCACTGCTGAATTAATTAGTTTAATTAATTTAGTGAAAGACCTGATAAGTATTAGAGCTGGCATAAAGGAAGGCTGTGGACCACACAGTAATAATATGAGAGTCCAAGGGTATAGTTCTGACTTTCTTTTCCCAGTTTACTCTGATCTACCTGTTCATTGCCACGTGTGTGTCGGGTCTGCTCTGTGCTCAGCCAAGTGCTAGGTGTGGTCTGCTTTGGACCTGGCTTGTGATTCACTCCCCTCCCACCTCCCAGCTTGTTCCTGTATCACTTCTGCTGCTGTCACTGCTGTCAAAGGCTCTTGTAGGTGAGGATAAAAGGCACCTATGCTCACAGTGGAGTGGAAGTGCTGAGTTACCCCATCAGGTGACCACCAGTAAAGAAATTGATTTAAAATTATTGTAACTGCAGGCTTTGTCAAGCCTTCCCATTCTTTATTTTTTATAGCCCTGGAATATTTAAAAATATTTCAAAAATTTCATGCTGGAGGATGATTTTCTTCATTTTTAACTGTTCAGGAATTCATGTAGTTGACAAGTGGGAGCAAAAAATACGAATATATGGAATCACAGCAGTATTTTCTGTCAAGATTCTAGAGGCCTGGGGGAGTACTCGTGTGTTGTTCTCAGGAAACCTATTAAATTGCTGTAGAAACCTTACTCCAAATACTAGGATCTGTATCCTGTTCCTTATCAAATAAAGACATTAATTGTCTTTTATTATTTGTCATACTATATTTATCAGCACAATGTCTCCATTAATATACCTGGCAACAATATTTTCCGGGCCATTTATTAAGATTTATATCCTTTAAGTGGCTACTCTACAGCACCATTTTTTCATGCCTACAGCCTGCTTTTCTGACAACTAAAATTTTTAAATCACTATTCCTTGAAAGTAAGTTTTTACCTGTTCCCTTTCCCAGTTTATTCTCTGTATACTAGTTTGGGTGGACAGATTATGTAGCAAGGGATAGAGAAGCACAATGGGAAAGAAATCTGGTGTTAACTCCCTTTTGTGGTGCTGGTTCACATCCATAACTCTTGAGTTGTGTGTGAGTTGCTACTATTTCTGAAGTTTTTCTGCTCCCTGTGATATTACTGTAGGGCTGTCTGGTAGCTGTGCATGTAGAAATGAGTTTCCATGCTCTGGGTGATTATTTCAGCTTTTGAAAATGTCTACAAAGAAGCCAATTTGCTTTAAATGGCAGTATCCTCATACTTGTAGCAATTGTAAATTACAGAAGCCATTGCCTATATAAATTTCACAAACATTGGCTTCTTTCTGGTTTCTTCCACATCACTTTCTTGGTCGAGCTATATTTCACTTTTGTTACCTTCCTTTGAATTTTAAAGTGTGTTAGGTTATCATCAATTTGTTCTTTCTGCTCAGAAATTGGGAAGCAGAGTACCTGGAGGTGGTCTTTAGCCTGAATGCTCTCAAAGCTACACCTCAATTCTTGGCCCCATGACAAACAGCATGAGATCTCAGACTAGTGGTGTCTGGGGGAATTTTGGAATTAATGTAATGGTTTTCGTTTATATATTAACTTACTTCATCAAAGAGAACAATGCAGTAGGGTTGTTTTGTTGTTTGGTTTTTTTTTCTTGAGAGTTGAGTCATGCTTTATTCCCATTTTTCTGTCTGAAGAGGACAGCCTTTAATAAATCTGTAGGCAAAGTGATAAACATATAATAAGGAGTCACAAGGATTTTTTTCCTTCCCACTGCAAATGAGTCAGCAATTAAATTATGTTGAACGAAAATCAGTCTGTTGTCTGGGCTTAGCAAATGTTTACATTTTAAGAGAACAGTTACATTAGTGGTGCTCAGAGTGCAAGTTGTGTAGGGGGTCTCCTGTATAATGAAATGCATATCAGAATCCCTCCCTATATGAATTTGAAATATTTTTATTTGATCAGAACAGCAGGTTCCTGGTGGTTTACTAAAACAAACAATATCCTCAACTTAAATTTTCTTTTACTGGGAAGACACAATGAAAACCTCACAGTCAAGTGGAATTGCCACGTGTATTCCAGTTCTGGATTTTCTGGTTATATCATACAAATGATGAGACGTGGTAGCGTGGAAAAACTTGGCAGAAATATTCCTGTGTAAATACGAAGGCTCATTCATATTTTCAGTCTTGCTCTGGTCAGGAAGATTTATGTGACTTGACATTTTTGGGAACTTGTTCTCAAATGCTGCGGAAGGGAATAGGTGGCTGTGCTGGAGGTCTGGTTCCAGGCTGGAGGAGCCTTTGTGTCTGTTTAAAACACCTTCTGTTGGTGTTTATCCTGCAGGTAATGGGGTGGGACAGGCTGGTGAAATGGAAGGGGCAGGGAGGTGTTTGACAGCTGCATTGTTTGAGCTCAGACGTGTGAAATGCTCAGAAAGCTCTGCCGAGGGGATGGCTCAGGCTGTGCCTGCAGGGTGTGGAGATGAACTCAGGCTGAGCCCGAGCTGCCAGAGGTGTAATCCAGCTGTGAACCCTCCTGGAGAAACCGGCCCAGTTCCTGGGCACTTCGCCTTCCCCAGTTCTGTGCTGCCTTCCCCGTGCTCTTGTTTGCTCAAGCAGTGACTGGTCTGAGTAAATGCTCACAGCCTGTAGAGTAAATAACCCCCTTCATAAAGCCAAGGAGACATTGAGCTTTTTTTTTTTTTTTTCTTCAAATTATCCTGCTGAAAAGAGCAGATATAAAAACGAAAAATTAAAAGCAAGGGGAACAAGATACAAGCACTTAAGGAGCAGGGAAAATGCTGGTGATTGTGATGAGGTTGGTAACTCTGTTCTCTCCATTTTGTGTCACTGTAGAGGAATTCAAAGTTCACCAGCTATAGCTTGCTGTTGACTTTTGAAATACTCTGATATGCATTCAAGCTTGGCAATACTGCATTTCTGAGGAAATTCACTGGTGGTAGCAGCAGGATACAGCCAAAATACTTTCCATAGGATTCCATTAATGGTGTTGTCTGGTTGGTTTTTCCAGCTCTGTGATTCATCCACTGCTGCCCTATTTAAATTATTCAAAGAATTGATAAAGCACAGTGTGGGGTTGATTTTCTTGGGAAAAAATGCTAACCAATAGTGTTTTGCTGAAATTTTTTGAGGAATTGTTCTCCTCACCAAAACATCAACGGCAGAGATGAAATGAAATGAAAACTAATGATGGTAAAACTCCTTGTGCATTAAGTTGGAACTTCTGTGGAGAAGACTGTGTGCACAGAACTGAGAGTTCTGATGGCAGCCTAGTTAAAAGGAGAGAACCAGCTACTATGGTGAGAAAGGATGTACAAAAAGCCAGGCTATAATGATGGAGGTAGGGCACTGTCCTTGGGAAGAAATGATGCTTTTGGCAAGTGAAAAGAAACTTGGAAAAAAATTCAAGCTCACTGTTGTCAACATGGACATCCATGTTTAAGTGCATTCCTGATACTTGCTGTAAGTGAGCACTGTTCCATTGCAGTCCAATGTAAATAATGGTTAACTAAGCATAAATTTAAAGCTAGGCTTGCATTAACCTGTGGTCAGAATGACTAAGTGTGTGGAAGAGCATTACTTGTCACATGAAGTGGGCTTACCAAAACTGTGTCCAAGGCCAGGTTCTCCTTTACTGAGGGAAATGGAGTTCATGAGATGGAGATTTGTACCCCAGAAAGCAGCTGCCTGCTTTTGTGTCCAGGAAAGAAGATGAAGGAGGCAAAAACAAAGCAAGGAAGTAGTTAACACATTGTGAGTGCTGTGAAAAGGGAGAAAAAGTGGGAAGTGGAAGAAAAATGGGGAAGGAGAAACTGTGCTTTGGCCTTCTTTTTCTTGTAATTGTGCATGAAGATGTTTGCTGTGTAAACATACTTTGGGGAAAAACACTTAGTTGTTGCTGCATATGGCTATTTATCTCTGCAAGTCTAATTAAGCCATTTAAAGGACCTTTGTTTTCTCTTCCCTTTTTTCTTGTTCTCTTGTGTCTGCCTCATCCCTGGAAGTGTCCAAGGCCAGGTTGGACAGGGCTTGAAGCAACCTCATCTAATGGAAGGTGTCCCTGCACAAGCCAGGGGGTTGTAATGAGATGATCTATAAGGTCCCTTCCAGCCCAAACCATTCTGTGATTCTTGATTGTATTACAGAAGAGAGTCTTCCCATTTATTCAAACATCTAAATTTTTTCAGATTTTAATTACTTTAATTTAGTAATGGCTTTTCATTTTCTCTCTAAGATCCTTAATCTAGGATGTTATACAGTGTTTAGCATAAAAAAGGAAAATAAAGAGTAGGAATAGGCACTAGTGAGATTACAGGCTATAGTGGAAGGATGTTTGTCATTCAGCTTCAATTAAAAATAACATTACTTTCAAACTTTAATAATATATCACAAACTTCCATTAATAGAGTATGTATAATGTGGTTAGATGTTGGTAGCATGCAGTGTTTGAATATTTTTGATCCTGCACTTGCTGATTTACTGCAATAAATAAAAGCTTCTGTAACAGATATGATGCAGCAAGGCTCAGTTCTGCATGGTGATATCTGCATCTGTCAGCAACACCGAGTTTTTATGGATTCGGCCTTAAATTGGTACTGGATTGTTTGCCTGTGAATGTTTAGTCAATAGAGAACAAGTTGTGGATGTCAAATAACCTTCAGCTGCACCAGCAGCCAGAAATGGCTGGACGAATGCAGCCGTGTCTGGAAGCTGCACTGCCCGAAATGGGGAAGTGCCCAGCTCCTTCTGCAGAGCAGTTCGATGCTGGCAGTGCTGGGGAGCAGGTCCTGAGCCAGGGCACAGCTGTGGGGCAGAACCCCCTGGTTTTCCCCTTTCTGGGCTCCCCTTCTCCTCACCACAGGCAGTGAAGTGCTCTGAAACAGGAGATGTGACAGTCAGAGGCGTTTGGTGCCACTCTGAAAAAGAAACTGGCCAGTGAGAAGTCAGGGGTCATTCTCTGTCCTCAGATAAAACAAGGAAAGTGTGTAACCTGTGACCTTGAGCCATTTGGCCCAGTAAATAAAATGCTTGATGCTTGCAAATGCAAGTTTAAGAAAAGCAAGTAATTATTTTCCTCCTGTTTTTTGGTTGTTGTTTTGGTATTTTCCCCTCCAGTCTGGTCTGCTGCTGTGGGATATCTGTGTGTAAGGGCAGATGTTGTTCTTGAAAATAAAACAACCCCCATTTCATAAATCAGGAATTGCTTCTGTTTGACATGCTTGTTTAAAGAATCATAATCTGTTCCTTTGCTTCTGAGTGCCTCATGCAAACAGCTGGATTGGAGTGTATTGTAAGAGTGGGGGTTTGGTTGTTCCTTGTTTATCGAACCCTGTTTGAATAAAATAAAGAAAAGCTTTTTGCAGTCTATATGCATGGTCTGGTGGCAAATTTGGATTAAAAGTTTCTGTAGTACCATAATTGTGGCTCCAGTATGATGTCATGATAGAGGAAAATTAGTGCTCCTAGAAAATAGTAGAAAGTCATAGTAGAAACTCATACTCATAGAAATAAGTATTTTTCCATACTTCTGTCTCAAGCAATCATGACAGCAAAAGAAAGGTAAAAAATGACAGAAACTCTATTTGATTTTGTCTCCAAAAAGTTGATTGTACATGTAGGGTTTTTTTCTGCTCTGTTTTCATATTTCAGCTACGTTGGACTGAACTCTTGATGTCATGTTTGACACTTTCAATATCAAGCAGAAAGCTCTGTGGCATTAATTTTATAAATAGACCTGGTACTCAAAAATAGTCTTATTGATAATCAGCTTTGTCTGTCTTAGTTCTGGAATGATCACTACATGTTTGTGTAACTGGGAAGTGTCATACATAAAATTTAATCCTTTTTGGAGCTGATCTGTGGAACAGCATATAAATAACTAGTCAATAAGAAATGTGTGTTTGTTCCTGTGTTTTGCTAGAATTCGAATTTTCCTGTGCAGTGGGTTAAGAGAAAGCTGTATATCTTTTTACTAGAGCTTCTCTTAATGTATTGCAGCAGTTTCATGGTTCTGTAAATCGATGAATCCACTCAGAAATGGATTTTGCTGCCCTTCTTTTGAGTTCTTCTACCTGGTTAAGGCACATGATGGCATTCACTGTGCCTTGCTGTAATGTCAGTGCTCCACAGGAGGTGGAGATCCCTGTGTCTGACCTGGAGTGTCTGCAAAATCTGTGTTGCTAGCTAGAAGTAAAGCTAGTGATTTAATTGGCATCTCTAAGGCTGTCATCTGTAGTCTATTTGGCCTAATAATCTGTGAAAAAAACGCTATTTTAAACTGTTAGCCAAAAGGATTTCTCGTTTAGCTTTTTTTAGTTTGGCATATCAGTTTTAATTTAAACTTTTCTCAGTGCTATTTCTGGAGTTAAGAAAATGGGTCTTTAGGGGTTTTGTTTGTTTCCTAATGACTTAGGGCCCTAAAGAGGGAATTAGGTGTTCACACTACTGCAGTGAGGAAATACAGAGTGTTCTGTGCCTGCTCCGCTGCCGTGTGCGACTGCGGCTCCTGTTTCAGCCGGGCACAGCTCCACAGCAGCGCCCATTTACTCTGCCCCTCGGCCGGGCACAGCTCCACAGCACTGCCCATCCCTGGGCTTTTCCTCTGCCCCTCGGCCGGGCACAGCTCCACAGCACTGCCCATCTCTGGGCTTTTCCTCTGCCCCTCGGCCGGGCACAGCTCCACAGCACTGCCCATCCCTGGGCTTTTCCTCTGCCCCTCGGTCGGGCACAGCTCCACAGCACTGCCCATCCCTGGGCTTTGTTTGCTCTGCCCCTCGGCCGTCGTTAAACATTGATAGCTGCGAGTGGGAGCCTGGCAACAGCGCCCGCAGCCCGGGGAGCACTGACACTGCAAAGCAGACGTCTTGCTTTTGGGGCTGGTTTTAAGTTGATAGCCTAGGATGGCAGCTAAGTTTTCATTTTCAGCTCTGTTACAGGTCTGGGGTGAGTTGGACCTAAATTCAGAGTGAAAATTAAGTGATAAATGACAAAGGCCTGATTGGAAATCTATGAATGAGTCCATTTCCTGCCATTGCCTCCAGTGCATTTCCAGGTGGACTTTAATCTGTGCCATGAAGCCCGAGGGTACCTGTGCCTGGCAGTCTGGGCTTGGGATCACAACTTGCATTTTGGGAAGTGTCTGTATGGCTTTTGTACAAATTATACATCTGAAGAAGACAATAATTTCTTTGTAAACGTAATCACGTAGCAGAAAAGTGGTAGTTGTTAGAGTGTTTCAGAAAATAAACTTTCTTTAGCTTTTACTTCTTAAGCAGGTGCATTTGAGGAGGTTGATGTTGACCTATATAGCCTATTGTCCTCAATTTTGTGCCTTGTCCTACTGCAGTGGGGATATGCTAAGGTCTGTCCTGAGCTGTGTGTGTAGCACAGGTGGTAAAACCACTTTGAACTTCATATGGAACCGACAGAATGATGTTTGTGCACAGTTGCAGTGATGGATGACCTGCAGTTGAGATCTTAAACTTGAATGGCTGCAGCTGGCCCTGACAGCTGCCAGAGCTCAGCTGTGGCGGGGGCTGATTGTTTAGTTATTTATTTATTACTTTTTAGATGTAACTGCCAGGCTGGAGAGAGGGGGGAATACTGTAAAAATATAAATATTTAAATTTCATTTCCTTCTTGGTGACTCTGCCCCTCCCTCTTTCTGTTTGGGCGGGAGGATTTAAAAAGGACGAGTCAGTTGTTTCCCCAGCTTAAAGCACTTGAACATTCTGCTCCTGTGGTGCCCTCTTGCCCTTCCATCCTCAGCAGAAGCAGCTCACACCTTCAGAAGAAATACAGCTTGGTTGCTTTGCACTTTCTGGTGGGAGCAGCAGCACAGCTGCTGCTGTCTCTCTGCTGAAGGAAGATGGAAAGGGAATCAAGTAAACAAGGAGTGCTTGAGTCATCTTTGGGGGCAGGAGAGCTGAGTCTACAGTTGATTTAACTTTCGGGATTCCTAACTGTAGAATGAAACACTTTATTTGTGTGGTCTTCAAAAGAGTGTGTGCAAGGTGAGTGATGTCGAGATTCCTCCTTGTTCAGTTGGAATGTGTGCATGTGGCTGCAGGGTGGAGCCTGTGGCTGCCGAGCTGCCTGGCTGGACCTGCACAGTGCAGCCAGCTGCCCGTGGCCCTGGTGCACAGCTCCCTTGGGCTCCAGTGCCTCCAGGAGTTTCCCTTCAGGAGCTGAAGCCGAGCTCAAACCCAGCTCCTCAGGGCCAGCACAGCTGTTCAGGGGGTGGCTGCGGGCTCTGCATCGCCCTGCACAGGACTGGGGGAGTGGAAAGCCTTTCCCTTTTCAAGACTTCAGCAAGAGATCAAAGGCAACCCTTTAACCTTGGGAAGCGTTTTTCCTACCCAGACCTGGTTCCACGTGTGCTGTTTCATCCCTGGGTTTGATCCAGACACTCTCTGAACTCGCTTGAATCTTTGCTCTCAGTGTGTCTTTGCTGCAGCTTCCTTTCATTTGTTGGAGAACACTCCTGTGCAGTTGGCTTTGAACTATCCACACAGGGGTTGCTAGCCAGAAAAACCTATGTGTTTGTATTTAAGGTGATAAAAAAAACAAAATTAGGATTTTTGTAGAAAAGCAACATTACAATTTCACCAGTCCTATATCTGCATTTATTCAGTGCAGAGCTGAACAGATTAAGTGCTATATTTTGTAGCACCATAAGCTCTTATAACCAGCAATCAGTAAAACATACCTGTGCTCTTAAAAGGCCCTTTTGTTTGTGTCTGCTCTTACTCTACGTCATCTGGTACCAAAAATAACTCACCCCATCTCAGTGGCATTGCCCATCCTGCCTTTTGCCACTGCAGGCTGTAAAGCTGATTCCAGCTGTTTGTCAGTCTCAGTGTTTGATGCTGAAGTCTTGTAGCCTTTGTGTTGTGCTTTCACTGCTTGATTGTGGTGGGAAGTGTTGGATGGGATACACAAACACCTCTGATGGATCAATATTTTGTGTGTCTAGTCTGTGCTATAGAGGCTATAACTGAAGTGATTCAGTTTTGCATAGCAGAGTTGGAACATGTCCACAAAATGCTTTTGCAGAACACACAGAGACTCATGTAGAGGAACATTTTTTTCCCCAGTGCATTGCAGCAGGGAGATGGGTTTTGTTCTGGCTCATCTGTCTTTTATTTTTGTTTCATATTTGCATTCTGAGGTGTGCAAGATGAAACTGCCACCTACAGCAGAACTTAAGGTGCAAAGAAGTTGATATTGCACATGCAGAGAGGTTGGGGTCTTCCTAGCATTGTACCATGGTGTCATTTGGGTTTCTTTCAATAATAAGCATATTATAACAATCTTTGTAGACTTCCTATTCTTCCTTCCTTCATTGTACCACCAGAGGAAGGTCTGATGTGGTAAATTCTTGGAAACAATGTGATGTATGTGCACCCTTGAGGATTTTTACATGCTGGAAATGAGGAGAGTTTGATCTTACAGTCAGTTAATTCTCTGTAGGTTGTGGTCATCCTCTGGCAAATGTCTCCAGATGTAATCTAGTTCATCTTCTGGTTAACATGCAGAGCTGAAGACTGGAGTGATAATGGCAACTAATTTTTAGCTTACAGGGTTTCCCTGTACTTTGCCCTTTCATAGCTGCTGTCACTTTATTTTCTTTGACCTCAGCCTTTGAGCACTTGGTGGTTTATTGCTCAGCCCTCACACACTTCCCAAGGGAAAAAACCATCACCAGAATTACTTCTATTTCTTCCTTTGTTGTCTTTGCACCAAACTGTGGGGTTTTTTGGGAGATTGCTTTCTGCAAAACTCCCTGCCACATTCCCTCTAGTTCCCCAGACATATTTAATTAAAATTTGGTGCTACAGTCTAAGAAAATTTACCTTCCTTTGTTCCTTAAAGGACTGGCTAGTTTGCCTGATTATCATGAGGCAGCAGCAGAGCTGATGAGTAAAAATATTTTAAAAAGAGTAAGCCCCAAACCTCAGCCTTGCAGAATGGGGTGTCTGGATAACTGTTAGTGACGTACCTTATCTTCTGCTTTATTTTTAGATGCTCTTCTACAACGGGTAGCAGAATTGGAAAAGGTCAATGCAGAATTTCTGCGCACAAAGCAGCAACTTGAGCAAGAATTTAATCAAAAGAGAGCAAAATTTAAGGAGTTATACCTGGCTAAGGAAGGTAAGTCCTCAATTCTCTGAATTATTCTAAAGTTTATTGAACTTCATCTTCAAATAATCCCTGTATGAAGTTTAAACAGTTATAATAAGAATGTAAGATATTCAATAGGTGGCTGTTGAGTTTCCTAGAATGAACTTTTAGAATTAAATGTAAAGATTTGCCTCATGGACAGGAGGCAGAGCAACCAGATGTCCATGCAGAAACACCCCTAGTGAGTTTTAATACTAATTTCCTGAATTCAGAGTGCTCTCTCTGAGCAGGAGCTGATCTGAAATGGAAAGACATAGCCTGGATGCTGAGCTGTTTGTAGTCTGTGGCCTTTTTTTAATGCAGCATTTATTTGTCTTACATTTCCATCCGAGGCAGGCTGTAAGCAGGCAAACATTATAAAAGTTTTAATACCAGCCAAGGGCATCTATTTCAATAACACAGTTTATAGGAAAATTTGAACCATATGAGCTCAAATATCTGATGAGGGATTGGAGAGTAGAGATAGCTGTTCTGAGAGCCAGATTGATTTATTTCTAATTCTGATGATTTTCCTGTCTTTAACATATGAAAGCAGAGGCAAAACATAATGCATTAAGACTGCAGCTGCTCTATAAGCTTATGAGAGCAGAAATACAACAGGCATAATGAAGATCAGGTCATACAACAATCCTATTTACTTGTGTTTCTAAGGCTGGATGAAAGGAACTTTAAGATATAAGACACTACTGATGACATCAGCAATAGTTCTCCCATTTTGGTATAGTCAAAAAATAGAAAATAAATTGTGATGGGAAGAAAAAACACCCCAACTTTCACAGGTACTGAAGTGAAAGGACACCAGAGGAGAATATACAAGCAATAACTTACCTTTTTTTTACCCCATCCTCCAAAAATTTTTCCTCTCCCTGTCTCCAGGACCCTTTCCTAAATGTACATCAGGGCTGTTGGAACCCATCTTTAATACTGTCATTTGAAAACTAAGAATATTAATGCCACAGAGTCTTGGCTTTTTTTCACAGGGATTAATTTCCTTTTAAGTACTAGATTAGCTCTGGGTTCCATCTTCTCTGTCAGGGGTGAGAGTATTAGGATTGATTCAGCTTTTTGGCCCTGAGGGAAATACATGGAGATAGCTTGGTTGTGTACTGTCCAGATGTTTCTGCTAAAAGTGATTGCCACTGAAGCAGGCTATGTGGGCATAAAACACATATTTGGGGTTAGTGCTTTTGGAATTAATTATATCATATGTGTCTTCCAGAGCTGTTTGTTTCAGATTAGCCAAGAACTCAGGAGGATAATATGAAATTAGTTTAATTTCTGTTTATAGTTGCAACAATTAGAGAAGTAGTGGGTGTTCCATTGAATGTATCCCTTTTCTCAGTAGAAGCTCAGTTTTACCAAAGTCTTTGGTAAAGAGCAAATTAGGCTGCATAGTTGTGTTATGTGGGCTTTCCAAAGTGCTCACAGTGTGTTTCTCTTCAAGAAATATGAAGTGTTCCATACAAACTGAGAACCAAGTTGCTCCCATAAATGGGGGAAAAACACTTTTCCTGTCTGTTCTTGCCTTTTCCAGATTCATTACCAGAATGAGTTAAATAATAAGAACTGATGAAAAGCACAATTCACTTTCATCAGGTATATTGATCCAAGTTATATCTAGTGCCTGCTTTGTGTCTGCCTCCATGAAAAAATACTTCTTTAGTAAAAGGCAAAGGCAGGCAAAGCATTCCCTGAAGATACCTGCCAGCATTTGCTCAGTCATCACAGGTAGATGTTTTAATACCAGTGCTTCCTTCCCTCCCTTCTGTTCTTTGCCATAGCAGCTAGGGCTACACTTCAGATTGAGCTCATTAATCAAGCTAAATGCATACAATCCTCCTTTCAGAGGACCTGAAAAGACAGAATGCAGTGCTGCAGGCAGCCCAGGACGACCTGGGCCAGCTGCGGACCCAGCTGATGGAGGCCCACGCTGAAATGGAGAACATCAAGGCCATAGCCACGGTGTCAGAGACCACCAAGCAGGAGGCCATCGATGAGGTCAAGAGGCAGTGGCAGGAAGAAGTGGCTTCCCTCCAGGCCATCATGAAAGGTAACAACCAGCAGGCTGCTGAGATCAGGCACCCTGATGTCTTCAGGGATTTGTGCCTGCTCTTCCACACAATATGGATAGTTGTTACGGCTTGGGAAAGCTATAGAAGGGCTTGAAGTGTGCTTCCCAAAGTTGTGAAAAGGAGCTTGGTGGGTTTTTTATTGTCAACTTGAGGACAGAATTTAGAATTCATGGCCATGGGAACCTCATGTTTGAGAGACTACGAATGTGACACTTCATCCCTCCACGAAGAGAAGTATGATGCCTGTAATTTGACAAGTCTGAAAACAGCTTTAAGCTGCCAGCATGGTCCTCTTTTTTGCTTCTGTGTGAACACAGTTCTGCTCTCACACAGGTGTCCCTCCAGTACTCACATGGTCCTTCCCCCAGGGTAGTGATTGTACATGCTGCTCTCTCAGTCCTGGGTGGTTTTTTTTCTTTATAGTTCTGATCTGTTTCCTGTTATATTTGCATGTTGCACAGCTGTTGACATTTCTGAGACAAAGTGAATGAACAAAAGGATGTGAACTGGGAACAGGCTATTGCCACAAATGTCTGTTTTCCTAAAGGTTCACAAACAGGATCTAGTCTATCCTGAACCTACAGCCTGTTGGCTGTGGGCAGTTTTTCCATCACCTCATTGTGCTTTTCACCCAGAACAGGCAAACTTTCATTTATATTGAGTACACGAATGTCTGTTTGTTTATGATCTACACAGATACGTGAACCTGCATTAAGGCTCAGCTGTGCCAGCTGCTGTCCCTGTGTAAACACAGCTCCTGGCCTGAGAGGGGTGGTGTTAATCCTGGGGAAGTTTGAATTTCTTTGCATTTTGGAGTACCTTCTTAAGGTTTTGGTCATTTGTGCTTGGAGGTACAAAATGTGCTGCTAAATAGGATGTTAGTCATGTATGTTACCTTGAAATTGGGAGTTGCACAGTTTGGGGGCTTGTTTCTCTGTGTTCTGGTGATGGTACTAATTGAAATTCAATTCCTTTGGATTTTTTACTTATATATTTGGGGTTTGGGGCAGGAGTCCAAGGGAAGGGAGAGTTCACTGTTCTCCAAGTTTTGATTATTATATAAAATCATTGAGTGGTGGGAGATGAAGTTCCTAAAGCTTGATTCTTTAACTTACATTGAAAATAAGTTTTGAAAATGCTGTTTTCTAGAGACTGTTCGTGACTATGAGCTGCAGTATCACCACAGGATGGAGCAAGAGAGAGCTCAGTGGAGCCAGTACCGAGAAAACATGGAGAGGGAAATTGCAGAGTTAAGGAGGAGACTATCTGAAGGCCAGGAGGAAGAAAACCTAGAAAATGAAATGAAAAAGGTACACTGGAATGGAGTTCCTCAGTTTCTGTTTGAGGATAGGCTGGGGGGGTTCATTCCTATGCCTGCTGGAATTCCTCAGCAATTCACACAGCCTGGTCCTGCCAGCCTTTGTTCATGGAAGTCATCATGACCTAATCCATTTGAAGCCTTAAAGGCTTTGTTCCTAATTATGTGGATTCAGTGAGAGAATTGCACCTGAGAAGATGGTAAAGATTTGCCTTCAGCTTGTAAAAGCAGGCAGCCTTGTAAAGCCTCTTGTCATGATGTCAAATGAGCTCAAGTAAAACCACCTTTAGATTCTTCTGGATTGACTGCAGTTATAAAGTTTCCTTTACACTTCTGTACCTTTGCTTCTTTTCCCAGATCCTAAAAACTTAAAGTGCCCATTAAAAACCTCAGAATATCTAAGATGTCTTTCCTCTTTCTCTGAAGTAAGCCATGTTTGTGCATCACAGTACTGCTGCCTCCCTAGGAGGTACACAAAACAACAGGCTCTAGATGATGAAAAATAATTGCTCTGGAGTATGGACAGATATTGTTGTAGTTGTTCAGAGATCTGTGACTAAGAAAAGTTCATAGAAATAGTTGGAGGTGCCTTATCTTGAGTTTGGAGTTTGGATTTTCTCTCTTTTTTTTTTT
>VZRX01011794.1:255685-279928 GCA_013398075.1 Notiomystis cincta
TATTTTGGAAGGTATTTTGGAGGCAGTCATATGCTTTTTAAATAAAGCATTACTGTTCTTTTTTCAGTGCTACAAAAAACAAAAATAGATCAAGAGGCTCCATGTGCCTGATGCACATCACAGGACAATTTGTGTGGTTTTTGGTGCTGGGATTTCCC
Source organism: Notiomystis cincta (assembly GCA_013398075.1). NCBI lineage: Eukaryota > Metazoa > Chordata > Aves > Passeriformes > Notiomystidae > Notiomystis > Notiomystis cincta. The sequence goes on from VZRX01011794.1 coordinate 255,844, forward strand.
AGGATACCTTTGTGTCTGAGCCCAGCCTTTTCCCTTTACTTTTTATTTTATGTACAAATAATCTTGAGAAGAAAATAGTTTAGTATTTTGTCAGACACTCAAAGCAGAACAACAACATTAACTTGTTGATATAGAGCAGATTTTCAGTATATTTTTTCTCTGATTATTTTTATGTTCATGCACAGTGTTTTGTTTTGTGAAAGACTCCTGAATTTACTTTTGGATGTGGAGTATCTGCCTTCTCTTGTGTAGGTTATGGTTGTAGAGGGGATGAGGCAAGTACATCTCTTCAGGGGAAGTATCTTGCCTCAAGTATTGGAAAATGGAAGGTGACTGTGTCCTTGCTTGTAGGTGATTTTACAGGAACACTCTGTTAACAGGAGAGTTTTTTAACTTGTTTTATTTATTTTGAATTCTAGCTGGTTCACTTCAGTTCTCTGTCCCTTCCTCTGCCCCCTTCAACTTAGTGAGCACATGTTCTTGCCAAAGAAATGTAAACTTGCCTTTGCCACATCTGATAATTAGTGTCCAGCATTCCTCTTGTACCACTCAAATGGAGTAAATAATTTTTCATTCCTTGATTTTCAATTCCAGGTGCATGTGAATAGCACCCATGGCTCAGTCCATTCCCTGGATGCAGACCTGCTTCTTTCCTCTGGAGAATCCTTCAATAAACCAGATCCTGATATGTTCAAGGATGGACTCCGGAGAGCACAGTCAACAGACAGTCTGGGCACATCTGGATCCTTGCAGTCCAAAGCTTTGGGATACAACAACAAAGCAAAATCTGCTGGGAACCTGGATGAGTCGGATTTTGGGCCTCTTGTTGGAGCAGATTCGGTGTCTGAGAACTTTGATACGGCTTCCCTTGGATCCCTGCAAATGCCCAGTGGGTTCATGCTGACCAAAGACCAGGAAAAAGCAATCAAAGCAATGACCCCAGAGCAAGAAGAGACTGCTTCCCTGCTCTCCAGCGTCACCCAGGGCGTGGAGAGCGCGTACGTGTCCCCCAGCGGGTACCGCCTGGTCAGCGAGACCGAGTGGAACCTGCTGCAGAAGGAGGTGAGTCCTCCTGCCTCCTGCTGCTGTGGGCAAAGCTCTGCCTGCTTGCTCTGCCCAGAGCCAGCAGTGAGAGGAGTTGGTCACAGCCAGGGCAGCTGTTCACGTTCCCCTCTGGGAATGCTTCTGTAGGAAAAGCACATCCAGGGTGAGGTGTGTGAGCTGGCCCTGCTCCTGGGACAGGCAGCTTTACTGAGCACAGGATGCTTTGGATTTTGAGGAGGGCCTGGCAGAGGTGGCTGTTGAGCTCAGAATTGTGTGAGGGGTGGGAGAACTTAAAGAGTAAGTGAAAATGGGGAGCTGAGAAAAGGGAATTCTGTGGAGCTGGGTGTGAGTAGGAGAGGGCAGAGAGGAGCAGCAGCAGCAGAGCTGGTGGTGCTGCTCTGTGTGCCTGGGATGTTTGCTGAGGGCTGTGCACGGGAGGGCACTTTGGAAATGAGCAGCCAAGCTATGCCCAACGCACAAAGTACAACAGAGAGGCTCCAGGAAATTGTTGGGGACTTGCATCATCAGAAACCCATTGCTGAGAGCAGCAAGCAGCAGATTAGACTAAGCCCTGGGCCAGTTGCACTGTGGATGACCAAGGAAATTGTTGCTTCTGGGTGTTCTGCCTGTCAGTTTCTCATCAGCTTTTATGATGCCAGTTCAAAGCTTGCATTTGGTTTCGTGCTGAAAAGGGGAGTATTTGGGGTTTCCTGTGGTTTCTCTTTCAGAGGAAGAGAGGCCAAGGAACAGCACTAGTGGGAAGAAAATGTAGGGGCAGATGATAATCCATACTGGGTGAAAAGGAAGACAAGATGGGAGTAAAAAAAAAATGTAGTGAAGGAGAAAAAGCCCGATGAAGGACAGATGAAATGAAGAACTACTGATATTTTTTTCTCAATTTGTTGCAATTTAACTTAGTGCAAACCATTGCTTAGGAGGTCTCTCCAAACCTATTGTAAAGTAGCATTGTTGTTGTTGTTGTTTTCCTACTGGTTTGCTGTATCTGGAGAAATTGCAGCATCCTGAGCTCAGAGCTGAGTTAAATCCCTGCTCTTGAGTATTTCCTTGCCCTGTTGACATTTTGATGCCACTTCACTTCAGCCCTTTCTCAGAACCCACAACAGAAATGCAGCTTCCCACATGTTCTGGGGGCAGGAGCACAGCCTGGGACGTGAATGCCACTTGCTGTGGGTTGGACATGGAGCAGCAAATACAAATACAGATTCAGCTCAAACCTGACCTGCAGCTGGAACTTTGATAAAACTTCCATTTGTCCCCTTGGCCAAAACCATTGCAGTGCCAGAATGACAGCAGGTTTACTCTTGGTTTCCCTGCTGCCCACACCAGCTCTGTTATTTCCTCCTCTCCTGTTTGGTTTCTGTTTGTCAAAAGGACACAACAGTGACTTGATGACCTCTTTGTGTCATGGCTTTTTGTGCTCATGGTGGGACCCATGAAAAGCTGATATCCCACAGCTGATTGGAGTTACCCTTCACTTTTAGAGCAACTCAATCCTGCCATTGCACGATTGTGCCTCTGTCTTTTGTCTGCAATGTTTTGTGGCCACACAGCACACCTGAGTGTGTGTAGCATTCCTGCATTCCTAGAGAGTGCCCTGGGCTCATGGCAGGTGCTGACTGTGTGTTCTGCAGGTGCAGAATGCAGGGAACAAGCTGGGCAGGCGCTGTGATATGTGCTCCAATTATGAGAAGCAGTTGCAAGGTATCCAGATCCAGGAGGCTGAGACCAGAGACCAGGTGGGATTTCTCTTGTTGCTTTAGCCAGGCTTTTGCAACTTTTTGAACTACTGAGGATGCAACAATGAACCATCTGCTGTTTCATTCATTGATTTTAGTTGAGCAATATCAACATACTTGATAACTTGACATGTTATTGACATAACTTGATTTGCTGTTCGTGTGTGGTCGTGAGCACCAACATGTACATATTTCTGAAGGATCCACCTTGAGGAACCCCTTTGTTTGATGTTATAAGACCATGCAGTAAAGGCAGTGTTCTATAAAAAGTGTTATGCCCATGCTGAAGTCAGTATCTTTAATAATTTATATTTTAAAATGCTTGTCATGCATTAAATTCTATTATCTTTGGTACTATAAGAACTGTTAACAGAAAAGGACCTCATCCTAGCAGCATAAAATTACTTTTAAGTCTTGGAGGATATTTGTTTCCTGCCATATACCAAAGAACAATTTTCAGATGGGTGTGGAAGGCATGAGTCACATTCTGCTTTGAAATAAGTGATTGAAGTCATTACATGGCCATGGTCCAGTGCAGTTTGATGCCCTGTGTTTCCTTAGAGGAATAATCTGTGCTGGAGGCTGTTTCACCAACAAAGGAACTTCTGGGTTGCATAGGATTCTTGAGGGATTTTATGTTGTGGTTTGAGGAGTGAAGGGGTTCAGGAAATAAATGCTCCCCAAGAGAATGGAAAATGAATTTATTTTGTTGTGACAACACAGGTGAAAAAGCTGCAGGTGATGCTGAGGCAGGCTAATGACCAGCTGGAAAAGACAATGAAAGATAAACAGGAATTAGAGGATTACATGAAACAAAGTGCTGAAGACTCCTCTAATCAGGTACAAGCATTTGGTAATTGAGATCCAGGAATGATGAAGTGTTCTTCAAAAGTATGTAACAGGAACTTGTGCTTTGTTAGGTATGGATGGGCTACTGGCTGTAGAGGCAACACAAATGGGAATTTTTAGGGTTAGTTCTGCTCCACCTGAGTCTGCCACAGTTTCTAGATAGATCTATTGTGTCTCTAATTTCATATTACCCAATTTTGGCCTTAAAATATCGTCTCTGTTCTTGAAATCCATTACAGAGTGGCAATAGGAATTTGAGTAATGTTTGAGTTTTAGAGTGACCTGTGGATGAAATGACCCAAACATGCACAGCCTTGTTGGAACAAGAGTGGTCCTGTTCCACCACTTGCTCTTATCAACACTTGACACCCAGTTAATGGACTTGTGGTGAAGAATGCAGTAATGAGGAGCTCAGCAGGGACAAATATGCCCTGAACTCCTCTAAAATAATAGCCCACTGGAAAGATTTTTCAGTCTGACATGTGTACCTAATTCTTCTGGAACAGTGAAGCCAAATATAATGTGGGGTAGTCATGGTCAAAAACAAAAAGAAGGAAAAAAGTCATCTTTGACCTGTTAAAGCTTACAGTAGTAGCACTTTTTTTACAATAGTGTCTTGTACATGCTGTGTACAAGACACTGAATTTACCTCACTTGGGCTGGAACTTTGTCTCTTCCCTCCCACCCAGCATTTTTTCTTACTAAAGAAACAGTCACTAGACAAAGTCCAGTTTAGACAACAGCAATATGTTCTTCTGGCTGTACCAGGGTGCTGTTAATTAAGTAATGCTTAATCTTACACGTGTTGTGGAATGACTTGCAAAGTTTTTGAAGGTGGCTGCTTTGAGAGAAAGGTACAAAAATTCAAAAAATGCTGAAAGCTTAGATAAAAGCTCTTCACTTTCCCTTCAGTGTCTCTGAACTGGCTTATATTTAAATTTTATTAGAATTAACTGTTGATTCAGAGTTTGGTAAACAGAATATAAAAATATTGTTGGTGCAGAAACACAGCATCTGTCCTTACTGCCTGGAGCTGCATTCCTGCTCTACTGAGTGAAGAATTAACATAAACTTCAGTGGATTAGTTTGAAATTTCAAAGTATCTATCAGTAATGATAACAGGCAAGAGAACTTAGTTCTTTTTCAAAATCTGTTCCATGCTTTGTTTCTTACATGTCTGTCTGGGTTTTCTTTCTTTAAGATCTCCTTGCTCATGGCCAAGTGTCAGAAGTCAGAGAATTTCCTCAGTGAGCTGCAGCAGGCGTTCCTGCAAGCCAAGAGGAGTGTCCAGGAGCAGATGGTAAGCCAGGTTAACTCCAGAGATCCGTGACCAGCCCTGTTTGTCTGACCCTGGGAGCTCAGTGTGGCTGTAAAAGGCTTTGTCTGCCCAGCCAAGGTTGCCTGGAGCATCTTCCCTTGCAAAGGGAGCTCTGATGGCAGGTGCTGGAGCTGGACCAGCTTGTGCCATCCTGTGCTGCTCCCTGTGTTCCTGCACGTTCAGGAGCATGGAGACCACTGGTCAGCTCCTCTCCCCCTTATTCATTATCTAATTCCATGCCTCTTTAGTATCTTAATTTCTCCTCAAATCTGAAGACAGTAGATTTTCTCAAGACTTTTTCAGGATTCCTCGCAAGTACCATCATTAGTGAATATTTTCTCAAGTTTTAGAGATGAATGATCAGTGTTGTTACAGGTCAGACTTAAAATATCAGCCCTAACACCCAGGGAGAGGTATCTATGGGAACTTAATTTTTTTGAGCATCTTGTTGGAATTAAGCCAAAGAATAGGAAGAGGACCTCATGTTCTAGAAGGAAGTTTGACTTCCTTAGAGCACTTCATTCCTTTCTATATCAGGATCAATTTTCTTCTTTTTTCCTCCCTGGCACACCATTTGTGGGGGACCAAGAGAATTCATCCTCATGAACCCCAGTATTGCATTTTTGGGCTCTGGGACTATGTATTCCACATCAGGACATTGCTGGCAGAGATGCTGTGCATGGATGTGCAGGAGGATCAGAAAATGTGTTGGTCTGAGTCTGCTTCTCCTGCTGCCCCCCTGTAACACAGCTTCTGCCATTGCTCAAGTCCCTGCTTCCCCACCTCCATTCCTCTTGGGAAACTTCACTGGATTTTTTTCTTTTATAATGCAAAGCCATGTCCTCCTCATCCTTTTTCTTTCCATGGGCTCAGCTGTTCTGGTGCTTTCCTGGGAGGACAGTGGGAGGCAGACACCCACCATGGGAAGTTTCAGGGTGAATGTTTCAGGTTTTTGGATAAGCTGCTCTTACAGCTGAGTGCTGAGGTGGTGTTCATAAACATCCCTGCCAGCTCCTGAGAGCACCTGGGATTCCCCACTCTCCTTCTCCTCCATGAGCACATGGATAATCTCAGGAGGAAAGTGGGAGACTGAACAAAGCTGTGTTTATCACTTGCTTCCTCCTCTCTGCCTGGACACCTAAAGTTGGCCTTGGGGCAGGCAAGAGGGAACTGGTTGTGTTCATCCATCATTTTGTTTCCCTTCTTTACAAAGAATATCAATTCACCAGACTTCTGAGAGCAGTGGTAGTAAATGGGGCAGAAGAGATCTGAGCATGACCCTAAGTGTGAATTTATGCTTTTCTTTGCATCAGGCTGTCCTGACCCAGTCAAGGGAGCAGGTTTCAGAAGAGTTGGTGAGACTGCAAAAAGATAATGAAAGTCTTCAAGGAAAACACAGCTTGCACGTGTCCTTACAGCAGGCTGAAGATTTCATTCTACCAGAAGCAGCAGAGGTAAAACATTTTTAAATCATTAACACCAGCAGTGCTTGTGACTTGATCTCACTGGAATATTCTTTATCAAAAAGCTGTCTCAAATAGCACAAAGAACAGTAATTGGGATTTTAACCCTGTGAAGGCTGTGATGGACAAAGCCAGCAGTGTGATCCCCCTGTGCCATGGCTGCTTCAGGGTGTGGGTGGATTGTAAAACCAGCTCACTGTGGCCTGACAGCTGCTCTGTGGTCAGTGGAGTGTGGGTTTGGCCCAGATCAGCCAGTTCAGGCTGTTTCCCAGCTGGGCACACAAGTGTTCAGTCAGCAGGGCCCCTCTGTGTTGATTCAGTAATTCAAGTGAAGTCAGTCACTTCTGTCCAGTTAAGACCAGCAATAATCCAAAGCCTTGAGCAATGATAAGCCTTATCATCCCTTTCATGGCCACTCCCTTCCTAAAAGATTTGGTGGGGCTGAAGGGCAGGGGGGGAGCATCATAAACCTGTGGGGATGTGAATGTTGCCACATTTTCATTCCCTGGGGCCAAGCAAACTGTGCCTGTGAGTCCTTGCTGGCAGCAGGGTCTGGGGTGTTGGGAGCCTCCTGGGGCAGCAGAGCTCTGTCCTTGTGCAGAGAGCCCAGGGCTGGGGCTGTGGGGCTGCAGAATGAACTCCTCTGCTCATCCCTGGTCCAGGAGCTCCGTGAGCTGATCCTGAAGTACAGGCAGGACATCATCAGTGTGAGGACAGCAGCTGATCACCTGGAGGAGAAGCTGAAGGCAGAGATCCTCTTCTTGAAAGAGCAGATCCAAGCTGAACAGTATTTGAAAGAAAATATAGAAGAAACTCTACAGCTGGAAATAGAGAATTGCAAAGAGGAAATAGGTGAGCAGGGGTGAAACAGCCTCAAAATAGGAATATTAGAAATTAATAAGATACACAAAGACTTGGTTTTGTAGTAGACTTACCTGAATTCTAAATGCTGTCCACTTTTGATAGCAGACACCAAAGCTATGCAGCTGAAAACAAAAGTATAATTATTTGTTTGCTTTTGAGGTAGCTTTGATGTAACATGAGCTTAATTCTCCTTTAAATATTAACAGAAGTGAACAGGGTATGAACAATTTCCTGTGTTTCTTGCATTTAAGTTTTAATATTCTTGTTTTTCAGCTTCCATTTCCAGTTTAAAAGCTGAACTGGAAAGAATAAAAGTGGAAAAGGAACAGGTAAGAAGCCCTTTCACTGTGGGATTTTTGGGTTTGGTGGTGTGGAGATTTTTTAATAATTTTTTTTATTCCCTCTTTCCTGTATTGATACCAGTGTAGGAGTAGGAAACATTCATAGTTCTGTTCCTTAAAAGGTGTTTTTTTATTAATCTGTAACCTAAATATTGGATGAACTAATTTCTAACTAATGCTAGGCTGTCTAACACTGATCTAAGTGTCAGGTTTGGACATTTCTTGCCAGCTCCAAAAGTAAATAAATGGAGAGAAAATGATGTTATTCAGGTGTTTTCTCTGCCCCTAGAAGAGATTATTTAGGTGTGTTCATGAGCCCCAGAAAGATACTTAGACTTCCTTGTGGAGGGACTGTGGGAGATGGAAATGTTAGAAGTTTAATTAATTTTTTTTTTAATTATTATTATACAGTTGGAAAGTTCTTCACAGGAAAACCTGCAGCAGCTGGAGAGTCTGCAGGAGGCAAAGAATGCTCTAGAAGAACAGCTGAAGAAGGAGACTGCAGCAAAGGTAGCTATGATGTCTGGATGTGAAGTGTATCTGCATCTTTTGTGGTGATCAGCTGTGTCAGAGAATGTGGCACTACCTAAGAATGAGAAAAAGCAGCTTTTGAATGTTGGTAAGAATCTGGCAGGGCAGTCATGTCCTCTGGATGTGGTTTAAATCCTCACCCCTGTTTTCACTGGGTTTGTAAAGTGGTGGGTGTGAATTGCTGCTGCACTGACCGTGCCTTGGGTTGCTCCCACGTGAAGCCTCAGAAACATTCCTGCCTCTGGGCAGTCCTGCTGACCAAACCTTGGGCTGAGTGCTTTGAGCAAATGGGGTCCTGTGGTTACTGTGAGAAGGGGGCTCTACTTCAGCACCCAGGTGAATTAATTGTGATCTGAGCACTCACTCTCTGCCCTCTCTTGTGGTTTTGGTTTTTTATGCCCTTTCCCCAAACACTTTTCTCACTAAAGCTCAGGACAGCAAGACAGTTAAAACTGCCAGCAGCAAGTTACTGCCCTTACCATGAACTTACTTCACTAAACCTCAGAACTCTGTATTTGGAGTTCCCTGGTCATGGTGCTGTTAAAGGACTTGGGGCTTTTTCATGCTTTAACCAGTCTGTTGGCACCTCTTAATGGGTATTAGCCCCTGATTTTGCACTTTGCAAAACTGAGGTGTGGAAAGTCTGGTTTAGTTTGCTGCCAAGACCCTGTGAATACTGTGCTGGTATCATGCTTTAGTAAGTTCATACAAGCTGCTGATTTTTATTCAGTTCAAGCATAAAAGAACCTTTTCCTCCTCAGGCCAACCTTGAGCAGCTGGTGTTTGAAGAGAAGAACAAAGCTCAGCGTTTGCAGACTGAATTAGATGTCAGTGAGCAAGTGCAGAGAGATTTTGTAAAGCTTTCTCAGACACTTCAGGTAAGAGAGTCCAATCAATGTGTAAAGGCTACTTTAGTTTCGTTATTTCTCCAGAGCTGTGTAAAGTAAGAAATAGCAGTTGTACATTTTCTTATGTTGGTATTTATGATCTGGTTTAGAATTTGTTAGTGTAATAAACTGATCAGGTATTCCTACTGTGATATTATTATTAAAACTGTTGGGATTCTATTCTGAATACTTGGTTCCAGCCAATTTTCAGTTATTGTACTAAAAGAAACTGCAGAGCCAATGATGATGGCTCTTCCAGACCTGTGTTTTCCCTTGTCCATCTCCTGATGTTCCCAATGTGATATTTTTATAGCAAACCATTCAGGTGCAAATATTTGAGGACAAAGTGAGGAGCTGGTACTGCTGGATGTGAATATCTGAAATAGTTATTTGTGTTATAGTTACTGCTCTCTGTTTATACTTTCTAAAGGTCTTGGCCTTGCTGTTGTCTCTCTTGTTATCCTGGTATCTCCCCCACCAAGTGGAACTGGTGGCTGAGGGGAGGAGTTCTCAGGGCTGCCCCTGAGGCTGGTTCTGGTTTGTCAGGCTGTGCTCTCCTGCAGTGGAGAGCAGGGAGGAAGGTGCAGTTTGGGTGTGCAGAGGGACTGGCCCTGTCCTGGGGAAGCCAGGCTGGGCTGGGCTCACCTTCAGGGTCTGTGTTTCCAGAACCTGCACTCCCTTTATGTTCCAGCTTTGCTCACAGAGGAGGTGCTGCATTCCAGCCCCATCTCCTTGGAGTCCTTGGCCAGGCCCTCAGTGACATCCAGCAGAATTCAAACTGCACATTTTCTGAGTCAGGCATTCAGGTTCAGTTGGAAAATGAACCCCAGAATGAGGGAGATTTGTTTACTAGACACAGCTCAGCTGGATGGACAAAGGAGATCTGTCCTCTCTGGCTCTGTCTGTGTCTGGAGGAGTTGGTAGGACAAAGGAGACTATTGAGTTGTCCTGCCTGGGGAAGTTGCTTCTTGTTTGTCTTCATCCTCACTTTTTGTTTTCTAAAGTCCTGCAGGCACTGGTTTATGCAGCTCTTAGAGCAAACATAGCCACCACTTTGAAGATGTGTGGTGGACTCCTCCACAACTTGCAGGTAGTTTAGGAAACCTTCAGGAGGAGCCAGGAGGAGCTGTAGCTCTGTGTTTTGTGGTTTCTTTCTGCCCTGAGCAGTTACTGCCCAGCAGTTTGTGCTCCAGTGTGAGCAGTGCTTTGTGCCATGTGCACTGTACATGGGGTCAGATGACCATCAGGGGAGGATTGTGGTTTCTTGGCAGGGTTTTTCCCTTCCCTGGCCTTGTCAGTGAGAGCCTGGGCAGGGACTCCCTGTGTGAGGGGTCCCTGGCCAAATTAGTTACCAGCAACTCAGAGGAAGGGCTAAAAACCAATTAAATGCTCTTTGGGAATTCATAACTGAATGCCCAGATCCTATTGCAAAGAATGTGGAAGTTTGAGTGTGAGAAAGAAATCAGTTGTGCTCTTTGCATCGATTTCACCACAGTTCTGCTGGGCCCTTTGTCAGCAGACAGGAAATCAGCAGAGCAAGGAGGGAGCTTGGAAATGGTATGTTTGCTCCAAGAGCTGCTTGGCTGTGATCTTGAGAGGCTCCAAGGCACACATTGGGCTGCTCCTTTACCTTCTTCCTGGGAAGGTTTGCTTTGCACATCTCCAGTTTGCCAGTGCAGTGAGTGGACAGGAGACAAAACTCAGAGTGCTGCTGGTGGCTGGAGCCAGAAAGTGGGGCTTCCCTGTGGAATCACAGCTGCCTCGTGTCTTCCTTCCTGCCCTTCTCAGGCTGAAATTCCACTTGTGCTCCTTCGCACTTGCATTTCTTCAGCCCTGGTGCTGTGTGGCCCCCTGTGGGTGAGGCTGAGCTCCCGCAGGCCTTGCTGAGCGGTGCCTCTGTTGGTTCCCTGCAGGTGCAGCTGGAGCGGATCCGGCAGGCAGATTCCCTGGAGAGAATCCGTGCAATCCTCAACGACACAAAACTGACGGACATTAATCAGCTCCCTGAAACATGACACCCTCGTGGGCTCCGAGGCAGCGGCTGGGGTTTTTAACTCATCTTTATAGCAACATTAATTATTATTTAACTCTAACCGAGAGAGCAGAAGACAACAGAGGGGAGCAATGACTTAAGTTTGGTTTCTAGAGGGGAAAAAGGTTTCGTACTGGGCAGGAAGAGAGCACAAGGGTGACTTGTAGTGTAGGAAGGAGAACTTTCTAATGGAAACACTAATGAGTGCAGTGTTTCGTGTTCCACTGAGTGGGATCAGTCCTTACATTCTGAAAAACTTCCCTCTTTCAGCCGACTTCGTAACCTAATATAGAGTTTTGGAATATATACCCCTGTCTTTCCCTCTGTCCTTTCCCCCACTACTGTGATCAAAGTAGCTGCTGGAAACTGTATTGTCCCTCCAAAACGTTGAAGAGCAAAGTGGTTGAAGTTTTTCTGTTTGAATAGTCAGTAACAGTATTCAGCTAGCAGAGAGAATGAGGTGTAGAGTATGCTGTATGAATATTTTATATTAAAATATGACTTTATTAGCAGGACACTGGATATTGATCTTATTTCATAACTGAGTACTTTTTTTTTTTTAAACCATTGGCTCTGTGAAGAATCTGAATGCTGCTGAAATGTGGATATGAGTGAGCTGTGTATCTCCTGAACAGATAAATGCTAATCCAAAAAAACAAAGAAAATTGTACTGAGAATTTAACTCCTTGCCATTTTTCTGTTGAATTCAGATACTGAAAGAAAAGCACAAGAAATGCACTGTTTTGTAATCTCTTTTCACAAATGTAATTTAGAATATGGAGCTACAACTGGTTGTTTCTCATCTCCTAAAGCTGAGCAGTGCCTGGAATCCCTTCTCTGTGGTGAAAAGAAAAACCAACCAAAAAAGTAAGCAAACAAAAAACCCAAACTGAAAAAAGCTGGTAAAAGTCATGTGCATGTCTGAGCATTGGCCTGAGGTGGTGCAGGTGTGCTCTGCTCTGGGGATGCCACCAGGTGTGGAGCAGGAGCTCTCTGGGGAAGCTGCCCCAGGAAGCTGTGGGCCTGAACCACTGCCAGACCCTGCAGCCAGGCCACAGCCATGCAGGAGCTGCAGCACTGTGCTGCTGCAGCCTGGAGGGGACAGTGCAGCTCTTTGGTGTCCTGGCACTGCTCAGAGCTGGCTCCTGTGCTGCCCCCTGGTTCTGCTCCCAGACAGTTAAATGACACTGAGTAATGTGGCAGCAGAGGCAGGAAATTCTTGTGATCACTCAGTTGCCAGGTTTGGGTTTCTTGTTCTATAAATGTCCAGGGGTAACATGAGCATTCCTCCTCCTCCTCCTCCTCCACTGCTGCTGTCCCATGCAGGCAGCTGCATGGATTCCTGAATGGTTACAGGTGTTGATGATCCTGGTGGTGCAAACCCAATTCTTGAACATTACAGCTCAGTTTAAAGGAGGCTGAAGGAGCAGATCCCCCTGTCCAAAACTTCTTAGTTTTTCCTCCATTCCTTGCTGGGTTTTTTTTTCACACACTTGGCTGGAGATCTGCTTTTCTTCATCACCTTCAAAAGTGGCAGAAAATGCTCCAAACTGCAATGCACATGACTGTTTATTTTAAGTGCTTAGATCCTGTTTTTAGCAGTGTATATCCTACTACTGACATAAAGCCAGAACCAGTGGTTTTGAAGAGGAATGCCTTAAAAACAGCCAAAAAAGTGTCATACAAGCTCAATTCCTTGCCACTCATTACAAGAATTAAAGCATTTTATTCACCCTAGCAATTAATTCCCTTCATAATCCTAACACCCAAAAGTAATTTTTCCCACCTTAGTAATGACTAACAGAGGGCAGAGCTGTCATGTCTAGAGATGACACTTTCACACACAGGTGAGTTGAAGTGTGGCTTGGGTCTTTAGTATTTGGCTATGACCAGATTAGGGATTTTTTACCCTTTCTCACTGTTTGCTGAACTGTGACAGCAGCCGGGTCCTGATGCATAAATCCAGGGCCAGATGTTTTCATTCAGTGTTGCAGTGGCTGGGTAGACTTTGGAGACAAACCTACAGCCCTTTATAGGAGCTGCAGAACAGAAAGGAAAGCTCTTTTCTCTGTTCCCACCCTCCCTTGCCAAGAGTGTAACTGGTTATGGGGTTGGTTACTGTGACTGGTGACGACTTCATCTGTGCAGGAGCTGTAAGGAAGCCTCTTGTGTGGCAAAACTGCACCACATCCTGTACCCTCTTCAGCAAGCTGAGCACTTGAGCAGCTGCACCTTGACGTCTTTCACAGTAAAATGTTTTTTGGTTGTGTTTCTGGACAGTCCCAGTGGGAGAGAACAGGGGCAGAGGCTGTTCCTGGCCTTCCAGCATCCCTTACTGGTCCCCACGTCTGGCCTGTTCTCACAGCCCTGTCTGCTCTGACCACCCTGGCTGTGCTGGGGCAGAGGGTTCCAGGTAGTCTAGGGCTGGGTGGCTTCTCCTTGGTGTGATTTTATGGCTCATTGGCACAGCTTTGCCCAGCTCTGTTGGTGTCAGGGTCAGGTTGTGGCTGCAGCCTGGCAGGAAGGGGATGATGAGTGGGGTGAGCAGTTTGGGCTCTGTGGTGGTCCCAGTGGAGCTGTTCCCAAACACGGATCTGCAGGGCTGGAGGGTGTGCACTGTGGGCTTTCCCTTGTCTGTGACCCAGGCACTGCACAAGTCCCTGAAGGAACTTCCTTTGCTTTGGAGAGGACGGGCAGGCAGTCCTTGCATGGTTGTTTTCCTTTGCACCACCCTGTTCCATCACGCTGTGCTCCTGTCTCAGAACCAGCTGTGGCCATTTTAGTGTTGGAACACGAGTCACCTTCTTTCACCAACTGCTGTAATGTCAGACTTTCAAATTGAATTGTTTAAAATTGGAACCCTGGCTGTTCACAGAAGTGTGGGAGATGTGCTCCCTACAAACTGCTGTCCCTCCTGGGGAAGGACAGCAAAGCTTCAGCAGCAGCCACTGAGCTTCTGCTGAACTCAAAGGGGCCTTTAAAAGCAAAACAAGACAGTGTGTGCCAAATTTGCAGAGCGAATTTAAGACTGTAAATGACGTGTAGGAAAAGCTCTTGGTGTAGATACTCACTGGATGATGGATTCTGGTGTTTCTGCTCATGAACATGAGAAAACAAATGCTCTTCCTTCCAGTTCTGGGTGTTGTGGAGGTGGCTGGGGCTGGGCTGGGCTCTCCTGGCTCAGGCAGTGTCTCCTGCTCAGCCGGGAGGCGGGGGCTGTAACAGGGCCAGTGGGATTCTGTCTGCACTCCTGTACCTGTGTACTCAGCCTGTACAAAGTGTTCTCGCAGCGTGTCCGGACCGCTCCCTCCCGGCCCCTGCCGTGCCGCGTTGTAGCAGTGCAGGAGCTCCCGGCCCGGAGCCTCAGCAGGGCCCTTGCCCGGCCAGCGGGAGGGACAGCGGTTCCTCACTGTGCCTCGAGTCTGCCTGCAGCAGAGACTGGAGTGGCCTTGTCACGGCCAGAGGGGCTCCAGGGCCATCTTTTGCAAAAGGCAGACGGGGTTTGGAAGTCAATACTGCATTCCAGTGAGCCAAGCCATTGGTGTCCTGTGCAATCGTGGGTGTAGAATTCTGCTGTCTCCAGGATTCCAGTGTAACCATTTGTTAACTGTACTGAAGGTGTGTCCTTTATGGAGAAAGTGTTCCAAATTAAAAAAAGCTGCTGAAGTGTGTGTGTGCACTGCTCTGGTCTTTCTCCTCTGCCTCCTGCCACAGACCTGCCCCCAGGGAGCCCCCGGTGGAGCGAGGGTGGGAGAAGATCCCAGGAGAACCCCAGGGAGCAGCAATCCCCCCCCCCCCGAGGGGGATGCCCCCAACACCCTGAATATAAAACCCCAAACCCCACAGCACGTGAGGAGTCTTATCAAAAGTATTTTATTTCACAATTCTTTACAAAATAATACGTAAAAGGTGTATTGTTCAACATACAAATGGTAAATGTACAAGGGGGATACGAGGGGCAGGTGGAGCTCATCCAGCCTCAGTGCAGGACAGGACCCTCTCCAGGGCCACCTCAGAAGTTCACGTGGCTCCTGATGTCGTTGATCTGCTTCACCATCTCCCGGATGTGTTCTCCCCTTCAAGAAAAAATTGTAAAGAACCCAAGTCAAAAGGCTGCAGGTCCCATCTGTGCAGAACAGAGCAGGGAGGGAAACACTTCAGAGGAGAGGCAGGGAATGGGAGCAGTGCCTGTCATCCCAGGCTAGATTAGACTGCCCTGGCACCCTGGGCCAAAAGGCAATTCAACAGCTCTGCTCGAAGTGCTGCTCTCAGGAGCTGCACGTCCTCTGCTCCAGCCCCAGCTGCTGCCTCAGCCCTCCTGCAGCACAGCTTGGACAGCACCTGGGGCACCTGAACTGACTGTGAGTGCCAGGGCTGGGGCTCTTCAGGAGCCCAGCTTGCACTTACTCCTCTCTCAGGACAGCCTGGATGCACTTGCTCTGGTAGGCGCTGAGGCTGATGCTGGGCTTGCGGGGGCTCCGCCCCTTCTCCATCTGTTTCTGTTGGTATTCCTTCTTCATTTTTACCTGGGAGTGCAGGAGAGGAGAGAAGGCCCCGTCAGTGCTGCTCCTGCCTGCCACAGTGAGGGCTTCTAATTACAGACTGCTGTGTGGGACTGCAGTTAACGGGTTCTTTTTGGGTTCTAATCTGCCTTTTGCACTCCCACAAAGAAATGTCCCTGCCAGGCTGAGGAAGGGGGAGCTCTCTGAGGGCCTGTGGTGTGTGCGAAGGGTCTGTCTGAGTTCCCCAAGGGAACAAGGGCCCCAAGCCCCTTGAGTAGATTGTTGCTAATTAACAAGTGCAGCATCACTTTGTTGCCTCCCAGCCCGGCCATTCCCCCTCACCTGTCGGATAGCATTGCTCAGGTGCTGCAGCTGGTCATGTATTGTCTGCAGTTCCTTCTTCATATCTTTTTCAGTGTCAGACAGAACGGGAAGCTGAGAGTGGAAGCTACGAAGGACTTTCTTCATCCTTGAAAACAAGAAATGTCTCTGAGTTCAGTTCCCTGGCTCACACCTGCAGCCTGGTGCTTTGGCCACGCTCCCCAAGGCTCAGGGCCCTCCCTTCCTGCTGCATTTCTGAGCATGGGGCTGGCACAGGCCGGGCCTGCAGACAAATTACACCGAGCCCAGCACGGGGAATTTCCAGAGCCCAGTCCTGTAATGAACCAGCACAGCAGCTCCTGCCCACTCTGTTCTACCACACCTGCAAACTTTGTTTGGCATCAGGTGGTGGGAGGTGAGACAGCCCTGTGTGCACTCACCTGTTCATGATGTCTTCTTGCTTCTCTTTGGCTTCCTCATACTTGTCCGCCAGGCGCTCGGCCATTTCCCGCAGACTTTTCCTTAAGGCAGGGGAGAAACAGTTCCTGACTCTGGATTTACACAGGACAAGCCAGGGTGTGGGAACAGGACAAGGAAGCTGAAGGAGCCTCCACTTGTCACCTGTTTGACACAGGGCCCTGCCCACACCACCAGCACAGGGGCATCACTGCTGAGGTTTGACAGGTTCCACTCACCTCTCCTCTCGACAGTAATTCAGATCCTCCAGTTGCTTTTTCTTCTGTCCCCACAGCAACTTCACTCTGAAGTAAACACATACAAAAAACCCCAAACCACTTACAACCAGGTGAATCAGGATTTACACCACACAGAGAATGCTGTGAGTGGGAAGAACTAAAGACACTGAAAAAGGGGCAGTGGTGAGAAAAAACTCCCATTTTGTCCTAACTATTTGTATAATGTAAATAACTGACTATGATTTGAAGCAGCAGAGACTTGAGGCAATTTTCCTTTGTCAGAATTAGTGCTGAGGTCCAATTTCCTGCCACTCACAGGCCCAGGCAGGCAGGCAACACTGAGAGAAAAGTATTTCATGTGTGTGTGTTTCCTTTTCTTCCCCTGTAAGCCACTACAGAGATCCACTACTCCACTGGCCCCTGCTCTTCCTGATAACTCAATTTTAAGTTCTGGTATTATTAGTTTTACATTTAGTACATTTACTCATTCACCAGGATTAGCTCCACAGAGGAGGGTCAGTGTTCAGTACTTGGTGCTGCTGTGTCACAGAGACATTGGCCAGCACATTTTTATCAGAGTTTTGCATTACCTTTGCTGAATTTCCTCTTTTGCCAGGTCCTGTTTGAGTATATATTCCTCTCTGAACACCTGTGTGGCTCTGCTGAGGAGCTGAAGGCATTCTTCAGGAGGAGGAGCAGCATCTTTATCTGCAGATCTTAAGATTAAGAGAAAGAATTTTACAATCTTATTAACATGTTCCTTTGAAAGATTAAACCACTTCCAGTGTTTCTGGTAGGGGCTCAGGGGGGTTCTGTTATGAAAGTCAGGGATTACAATGAAATCCCTTTGCTAGAAATCATTTTTCTTACACGAGGAAATCCCAAGACAGCTTAAGATACTCCAAACCCAATGGGCCAAGCAATGAGCACTCATCAGCTGAAGCACTCATCATCTCCTTTGAGCAGGAGGCTGGAGCCAGGGGCACCATCACTGGACTGGATGCCATCTCCACATGGAGAGGCACCGGTCAGTGGCAGCTGTGCCCCAGCACTGCCCTGCCCAAGGCAATGTGCTGTGCAATCAGGAGCTGGTCAGCACCCACTGTTCCCAAGTGTTCCCCCCTCAGGGGCCCAGGAGACCACACTTTGCTTACTTGAGGTGCAGGGGGTTGGCAGAGCCGCGCTGCAGGATGCCCTGGATGTGCTTCTCAAAGGAGTGCTCCGACTCGGCCACGATGCGCAGCGGGGACACGGCCAGGTCCTTGTCCTCTCTGGTGCACAGCAGGGGAGGGGAGGCAGGATGGACAGTGCTCCTACCACACAGCAGAGCAGGAGAACAGGCTCAGACCAGCCAAACTGAAACCAGGCCACAGCCCAACTGGAACTGAAAGGGAGCAACCCCTCCACTGGGGGATTCCTGTGTTTCTGCAGGGTGTTCCAAAAGCAGCTGTCTCAGCTGGGGGGTAAATCCAGCCCCAGCAGGGTTGGTGAAGCTCACATCCCCACACCTGTTTGGTCATGGCTCAAACTAGGAAGAATCATAAATATCCTTTGGCTTAAGGAGAAGAAAGTTCCAGAACAAGGCAGGCAGGCACTGGAACAGAGCCTTCACAAAGCACCCTGCCCAGTCACTGCCACCTGTGTGGAAACGGAAATAAATAAAAGGCCTGCAGGAGAACCTGACATTAAGACTGCCTCTGCTGATGGTACCTGCCCTACATTAAACAGTGTCCTGCAAAACATAACCTGAAAATAGTGTCCTCCCCTCAAGGTGTTCATTTCATTGTGTGAATGCACATTTACACCACTCTCTATCTTTGCCAACACCCCCAAAGAAAGGAACTGGGAGCACAAACTAAAATCCTACTTCTTTTTTCCCCTTCCATGCACACATAACCTCAGTAGCCCCTTAAGAATATCCTCAACAACACCACTGAGAACATTTTTTGGTTCTAATACTCACTAAAAGTGATCTGATTAATTATATCCCCTACAAACACCTTATCAGCAGTAGGTAACTACTATAGCAACACTTCAGTGCTCAGCCAGGGAGTGTGCAGAAAGCAAAACTTCATTGGGTGTCCTAAGAGGTGCAGAAGCCTGGGGTGAAACAATCAAAGAGTAATTGGAAAATAGGAATATCCTTTTTTGGTCCTTTCCATGCAGTCATGGATTTCAACTGAGCACCACGTACAAGAGAGGCCTGGTGATGCACTCATAGGTGTTGGTGATGCAAATCATTGTGGGCCCCAGGACGTCAGAAACGATCCAAAATCCTCTAATTGGAGCAGGCTGCCTGAAGGGAAGAACACAAAAATTACCCAGTCAGGAAAGGTCTTTGTTCCTGAAGTTGTGCACGTTTCACTCTTTTGGAAATGCTCCAAGGTCAGGTAAATGGAAGTGAAAATTTCTGCTGGTCTTACAGGTGATTTTCAGACAGTGACACAAGAACTTAAGCTACCTTAACTGTGCATTAAGAATCTTGATACACAAATTGTATTGTTTGTATTCTTTTGAGCTTATTTTATTACTTTAGTGGCAAGAATACAACAAAAGATGACAAATCATAAATATTTTCCACAGCAACTCCCTGATTTGAAAGCAACTGAGAAATGGTTTGGTTTTTTACCTGCATGGCAGTGGTTTTGTACAAAGAATATGTTCAACAA
Source organism: Notiomystis cincta (assembly GCA_013398075.1). Classification (NCBI taxonomy): domain Eukaryota; kingdom Metazoa; phylum Chordata; class Aves; order Passeriformes; family Notiomystidae; genus Notiomystis; species Notiomystis cincta. The sequence continues at coordinate 275,117 of VZRX01011794.1, forward strand.
AGCACTTCTGTTCTGCTCCCAGCTCTTGTAAACTGTCTTTGTCTTCCTCATCTACAAAGAGACAGGTCAGGATGCATCAGATCCACCCTGCAGGATGAGGGATTCAGTGGTACCTGCACCCACCAGCCTGTTCCTGGCAGATGTTCCTCACTCACCTGAGCCAAGGAATTTGTGCAGTTTATTGATCCATGTCAAGCCCACACTGTGGACACCAGCTTCGTGTGTGCAGTGGTATCTAGAGGGACATTTGGGATCTGAAATTGAAACAGAAATTGTAGGAGGTGGCACTGAACTGAGGAAAGCTCACCCTTCACACCTGCACTGCTGATCTGTGTATCAACTTCGTGTCCAGTCAGCTTTAACATCTTAGTGCAAGTACCAGAAACAGAGCTACATGTGTTAGTCTAGAACACTGAACCCTTCCTGTCCCACCACATCTGCATCAATCAGATGGTTTTTCAAAGGCAGATTATTAAAACTAGCAGACCAGCATCCTGACAAGCTGCCTGTTCCCAAAGACCCAAACACCTCGTCCTGCCCACAGTTCCATGGGACAAGCAGGTTCTTTCTTCCCTCAGGATCACCCTCCTAACAGCACTTCCTCACACTCACAGGTCAGCACAGATGCAGAAACTTCTACTTTATAACCCTCAGCTGACAGGATTCAGTACTGTGTGGCCACGTGTGATCTGCCCTTGAGGCAACAGTGGAGCCCCTCCCAGGCTTGCTCCTTCCACAGCTTTACTGAAGGCATCAGGCAAATCCTCACTCTGATCACCCAGTCTGTCTGACACCAATGAGAACATGCAAAGAGCTGGATCCTGAATGCATGGAATAAAAAGCCACAAGCTGAACAACAACCCCCACCTCGGTGCAGCTTGATTGGGCAGGAGAAGTCAGACTCCAAGGGATCTTCTTCGTCTCCTGTTGCCAGTTTCAGTGCAAGTTCCAGCTCAACACATTCAAACACATACAGGGAAGGAATAAGATCGGATCTTGGGTCCCAGGACTTTTCTGACTGGAAGAGCATTGAATTCTTCTGTGAGACATCATTTAAATAGGAATGCCAATATAAACAGCATCAAAAAAAGAGTAATAAGGCAAGAGTTTTCTCAAGAAATGTAGTTCAAGTTTACTTAAAAAAAATTAACCCAAACCCAGGGTTTCTTAAAAAATTCTCATTAAATTAGATCATTCTAAGTTTGATCAAAAACTGATCTACTGTCAGGGTACACAAGACTGAGATTTAAAATAAAAGTATCAGAGAGCCACAGGGAATGGCTGGAACAGGAGAAAGACTCACTACCTCATTCCAAAAGAATGCAGCTTTGGCACTTGGCACACACTTCCAGGCATCCTGCCACCTTGCAGCCAGGAACTTGGATTAAAGAAACAAAACTGCCTACAGATAAAACCCAAGGCAAGGCACCTGCTCATCATCCTCTTCTCCATCGAGCACCACGCAGTGGTAGAGCATTCCCGACTCGGTGGCGATGACCAGGATGTTTGGGACGCAGGGCAGGCACAGCACGGCGCAGGCGTCGTAGCCGTAGTTGTCCTCGGCAGCCGGGTGCATGGGCAGGGGGCCCAGCAGCTTCCCGAGGCTGCCAGCGCTGCAGGGAAGATGGGCTTGTTCACAACTCCACCTCTGCCAAACAGTGCCTCGGGGCTCTGAGTGCCACTAGACTTCTGCAGGTTACAAGTGGGACCTGCAGCTCCCTGCTGGAGGTCTCAGGGGGGAAATCGGAGCTCGTTTTATTGTATTTTGTGCTTTGAAAGCAAACAAAGCTACGCTGCAAAAATTCCTGAGGGAACATTTTCATGCAAGAACACAAAGTAGTCGTGGAAAGCTCAAGTTAATTATTACTCAGCTGGTTCCTTGCACTTCACAAGCAGCATTTTGTGTTGTGGCACTTCTCTGGGCAGAAGTTTAGATGGACTAAGGCCATCTCACTGCCTGCAGATCTGCCCAGTGAGAAGCACACCATGCTATTTCTAACCCAAGTACCACACTCTTTAATACTCAGCTACACAAGATCTAACTTGTAAGTATTGCACCATCTTCTCCAGTTTCTAAAGGAACTCCTTCTTGTATGTTTATATTCTTGATTAATCATCTTGACTTCATTGCAGAACATGCCTGTGAACCCTCTTTGCTCTTCAAATATTTATTTTCCTAAGATTGCCCTGGCACAATGAGCCTCATCCAAAGCTAAGGATGTCTGTGCTCTGAACTGAAGGCCACAAAATAAATACACTTAACAGCCTTAGACCCACTGATCTTTTTACAGCCCTGTGTCTTCATATCAGATTTCTGATGGTAAATAATGCACAGTGCACTCTCAGCAGTGGAAACTGCACCCATAATGTTTGGATGGGACAGGACAACACACTGTTTTTGGATTCCAGTCTCTTAGCACTGCCAGAGACAGAACAGGCTGCAATACAACATAACTCAGCCCAGCATCCCTCACAGAGCCAAGCTGAGGTGGCTCTCTCCCCTAGCACCCCGTGAGCCCCGAGGCAAGGCCCTACCTCTGCAGCAGGCTGATGTAGGTGAGGAAGGTCTCTCCATTCTCGTACAGAATGTACAGGGGGTAGCCCAGCACCTCCTCGCTGCCGCGCTGGCCCAGGACGTGCTTCGGCACCGGCACCTGCGGCCCGAAGTCGAAGGCCACGGCCGTCTCCCCCAGGGACGCTGTGTAGGCTCTCCTGGGACAGGCACAACGAGCTGGGCTCAGCAGGGACCGAGAGCACAACGCTCAGCGTGCTCCTGAGGGATGAGCTGCCAAATTCCTGCCAAAGCCCCGCCCAGCAGTGTCTCCCACGTGCCACTGCCAGCGACAAAAGGGTGTCAGTGACATCCCCCTCACAGCACATCGGTTCTGCAGTGCCCTCGCAGCTGCAGAGGACACAAGAGGTGCTCTGGTACTTCCTGTGAGGCACAGTGCTCTGTGGTACAAGATCCCTCTTTCCAGCCAGTCACAAGGGAAATAAAAAGATGATCCATTTTCTACATCCCTCACTCAAAATCTTAACCCCATCTTAAAGTCAAAGTGTGTTTTTCAAACTGCTACTCTGACAAACACTTGACTTGTCACCACTTCATTTTAAAAGGATAGGGGAGTGGAAAGGGAGAGGAAAGGAGAAAGGGAATGGAAAAGAAAAAAGAAGAAACAGAAGAAGAGAAAGAAAAAAGGAAAAGAAAAGTGTGGGTACTGTGCTATGAAGAAGTGCTAGCACTGAAGAATTCCTATCAGATTTTCAGGCAGATTTATCACTAACTGATTAAAAACACAACTGAGAGTACTGAGCTTATTCTGTAAAGCATTTTAAAATACAAGAAGCCACACCAACCCTTTTTTGATTGTAAAAGTCTCCTCCTCGGTGTCCGAAAGCGCAATCACTTTGATGGGTGTCTGAGGCACCTTCAGACTGTAAAACCTGGGGGAGAGAAACAGCAGCCACGCTCATTCTGCTGCACACTCCCTGCTCAAGCAGGAGCATCAGCTGCTCTCAGTCTGAAATTCCTCCCATCCTGGTTTTTTATTGCTAACTCTGGTTAAAGCAGCAGGATGCAAACACCGAGTGACAAATCGAGACTGGATGTGGCAAAAAAACCCCGCTTCAGACACTCAGCCACAAATGGGGTTTACCTTATGGTGTTGTCTGATGTCAAGAGCACAATGTGGGGCTCCAAGGTGTCACAGGGGTACCAGGCTGCATGCTTTAAAGTCAGGGACGTTGAGCTGGTGAAGAACCGTTCCGCAATAGGAATGGTGCTGGAATACAGAGCAGAAGCTTGCACTGTGACCAGAAACAAAAGCTAAAGGGAGGTGGGGGCAAGAGGAGCTACAGACACACTGAAAAGTGTTTATCTGTGCTACTCTGAAGGTTGGAGAGGCAGCATTAACTTGAAGCCCTTTGTTATTTCCCCCCAAACATCTGCTTTTAGCTGCCACGGCTGAAAGACCCCAGAGAAGCTGCCCCATCTCTGGAAGTGTCTGAGACCAGGCTGGACAGGGCTTGGAGCAACCTGGTCTAGTGGAAGGTGCCCCTGCCCATGGCAGGAGTTGAAACTTGTTGGCCTTTAAGGACTCTTCCAACCCAAACCATTCCATAATTCTGTGAAATACCAGAGGAGCATCTTCCTCCTTAGCAATTGCAACAAGTTTAGAAGGTCATTTAACTGGGTCACTTAACAATCAGCAAGTACTTGAGCCAAAATAACTTCACTTCTGACTGCCCCCTAACCCCAATACAACCTGTACCTTCCACCAGTATCTTCTGTATCTAACCCCAAGAAAGGGACGCTGTGGAGGAAGGGTGGCAGGACAAGGGTGTCATTAACTACCTGAGGTCTCACCCACCTACAGTTCACCGTGGATTTCCCACCTTCAAACTCGGAATTCTTGCCCCAGCGTTTGGGCAGCTCCAGCACCATGAGCCCTTTGGTGCCGATGAGCGCCACATGGTGCTGGGCGGGGCTCAGCAGCGTCTGGTGCACGTCGAAAAGGGGCGGGTTTATGCACAGAAGGGTCTGAAAACACAAATGTTACAGGGAAGCACAAGCCCTGCGAAGCACTCACGGAAGTCGCGCTCATCTTTATTTTAGATAGTGGTTTACACGGCACGGAATGAGGCACAACCCGGCTCCACGGCACAAAGCAGTGGGTTCCTTGGGGCAAGACACTCCCGGGTGGGCTGAGGGATGATGAACCGCCCAGGGGCCTTCAGGGAACAGACCCCCCCAGTCCCATGCCCTCCCATGGCCCTCCTCCCCTCACACCTCACACCTCGCATCGTCTCACA
>VZRX01011795.1:0-54923 GCA_013398075.1 Notiomystis cincta
TATTTATTTATTTATTTGGGGATTTTTTTTGCATGAAGGAAGGCATAAAAAGAGCCTACCTGATCGTTCCAGTTCTGCTAGCAGAAACGATAGAATCATTTACTTTCTCATGGTGCTTTATTTGTATCATAAAAAGTTCTATCCATCACTTCTGTGGAGACACAAAGCATTTACTGCTGATAACAAATTAATACATCTCTAAAATGTTGCCAATCAGATGTCAGTCCCTAGAAGAGTTATTGCTAGAACTCCACCTTGAAACTTAACAATTAAATAGGAAAACAACCAAACAGTAAATGTTTTCAGGAATGGAAACAGAAAAAAATAGAAAAGGTGACTTTAGAGTCTTTTCTCACACCCACAGCAATTACTGTATTTCCATTCTATTACACTGCAATTCATCTTCCTTTCTCTTCTTGTGCTGTTACAATGATTTGGTCAATATTGCATATTTATTATGTTATTTTAATAAAGTTTATTTTTCTTAGCCATTTCAGAGTTTTTTTGAGTCCAGAGCTGAAACCCCAAATATGCAAAACGTCTTCTTGTACTCAGCATCTGGGGCTGACTCTCTCCTTTTTGTAGTCCTGCATTTTTCTCTACATATTTGCTTCCTTAATGCAGCCTTTGTAATGAAAGCAAACTGGTGAAGAATATTAATATTTAAAAGAAACACCAAGGTTTTTAACTTTTCACTTGATTCTTTCTTCCTTCACTGTGCATGTTCTTCTGTGTACAGTAGTCCTTAGCAGGTCAATAAAAATTCACCCCTAAGTTGAGAACATTCTTTCCTCATTCCTGCTAAAAGATGGTGGGTGTTGTCATTACAATTCATGGTTGAGAATATTGATGGTGTTGGCTGAGTGGGTTTTGGCAAAAGCATGGGCTTCAGACTCACAGAGGTAAATATGTAGGGAGGAGTAGAGTATTGATGGTTGCTTTGGCTCCATCCTTGGCAATGATATTAAAATGAATCAAGGAAAACTTTCAAATTAAAGCTGAGTTAATTTCTTGTCACTATAATGATATGGATTTTCATCCAGTAGAAATTTCTGTATAAAAGTCAGTGCCACCACAGTCCTCTTTTCCAAAGCTCTTAATAAAATGCTTCCGTATGATTTTTACATTCATGTTTTATGTTGCATGGGTTAGCTCCAGGTGGTCTTTTCCAGAAGCATGAATATCTTAAATGATATTTACGTGCAGTCTACATAACTTTTTAAAATAATGCACATGATGGGGTTAGCCAATTACAGATGTGCAATGAAGCCGGTGTGCCAAAAGCGCTCGTTCTGCTTTTTGCTTGTAGTAATCAGGAACAGTAATCACTGCTGTAGTTTTTGATATGTAAAATGAGAAAAGGCTGTTGCTATCTGCAGAGTGCAATATCTGATGGAACCACTATTTGTCTTTTTATTTGCTCTTCTCTGAGCAGAAGGAAAGAGCCTTTGCTATGAAGAGTGCTTTGGACAAAGCCTCAGCCAAGCTTAATATCGTAGCCACCATTTTGCAGGTGAAAGCGGCTGAGGAATTGGAGCTTGTGGTTGGATTTAACAGTTTCAGTGTAGCCTTCATACCTTAGTCTCCTCAGCTTGGCAGAGACTGTAAGGACATGCATAAAGCCCTGCTAAATTCAATAGAGCTTAGTCTTCTATTATTGTAGCTTAATGGTTTTCTGGGTCATCTGAATTTCTACCATCTATCTCCCATTGAATGAATCCTGCTTTTAGATCTTGTTGAGGGATATCTATTGCAGGGCTAATAAAAACATTTATATGAAGGAATGGATTAAACAACTGATAATGAATGCAATAGAAGCTTAAAAAACCCCCAAACAAACAAATAAAAAGACCCCATATCGGGGTGCTTAGAGGGAATAAAGCAGTGTAGATGAATGGGCTTTTACAATATTTGTTTTACCAAGAGTTACATCACTCTATATTATAAGTAAAAAATTAAGACTCAAAGAAAATATTTTGTCTGAAATGAAAGAAAACACAAGATATTGCTTTGAAATAGAAAATCTATGTTTTCCATCTCATATGTTTGCAGTTGTATATTTACTAGCATTTTCCAAAGTGACTGTCTCAATATTTGGAGTAAATAATAGAGCCCTGAAAATTAAATATACGGATTTAATAATAATATTTATTTTCATGTAATAGTTATATTAGATACCTCTGGTCAACAGAACAAGATTTAGATACTGACAGTAGATCCAACGATTTTAAAAACCAAAGTGCATAGATTTTACATATATATCATATGCAAGTATAACCACAGTCTGACCAAAGTTGACCACAATATCAACGCAGCTTAATTTCTGCAACTGTTCTCTTTGAAGCTGGAGGAAGGAAATCGAGTTTCCACCAAATCCCTGTGCTCTTGTGGTCTCCCATTTCAATCAGGGATATAAAGTAGAATACAATGAATCCATAGTAAAGACTTTCCCAGGACATTAGAGAGATCAGTAAAAACTGTTTTCATTAGCTGTCAGTAATTAAAGAACACCCTTCATATAGAGCTTACAATTTAGAGAACATGTAAGCCTCTATATCTACCCGAGATCACAAGCGAAATAAAAATCACTACACAGCTGGGGAACTTGTGTTGTTTTAAAATATCACGCTCCCTTAAGTAACATAATTTTCTGTTTATTTGCTAGCTTTTAAGCCAAAATGAATATTTTTATTTTTATTTCAAAGGTTTTAGTCACTGCACTTTCTACTGTTATGGAAGGAAAGAAAGGCAAGTGCCTCACAAAATGCTCAAACACCAATTGTGCCAGAGTTGTCCTCCTGAATGGAGCTGTTAGAAAATTCTTACCTTAATTTCAGTACTTGTGCTCATCATTCTCTATAATTCTTACTCACAGAGTTAGCTGACTGCATCTGCACAAGCATGTGTGTGTTGTCACTTTGCATTCTACTTGTATTCTATAAAAAAATTTTTCTGCTTTTCTTTGCATGGGATGGTACCACAGGCAAGTACAAAATTCTGTCTTATTTCATCATCTGTAAAGTAGGGAAAAACATATTTATAACTGTAAAAGGATGACAGAGAAATATCTTTGCTCACATTATAACACATATAGACAATTCTCAAACTACCTATAGCAAGTAGAATAATATTGTCAACATTACATCACTGTAGATGTTAAAGAAAACCATTTGTGCAAAAGTTAGAAAAAATCAGGAATTGCTTTTCAATTTTCTTTTGTAAATACATATTGTATTTCTACAATTATAAGAGCAATTGTACATCTATGTATCCCCTTTCAAATTTGAATTACTGTGTATGTGAGCCATTTCTCATCCTCTTGATGCAGAACAGTGCTGATAATGCTAATAGAGAAATTGAGGCATATACAGATTTAGGGCTAGCTTTTCAAAAGAGCACAGCACTCCAACTGGAGCCAGATTTCAAAAGATCTCTGATCCTATTCAGCAACAAAATAAATAGCCAGATTTTCAAAAGATTTCAGCACTTTGGTAATCTGATCATAAGAAGCAGCTGCTGAGCACATTTGCAAAGCCAAGAGTGACTTTTTCAATATCCCCTGGGAAGTGTGTGTTAGAGCAGGGAATAGAGCCCTCTTCCCATGTCCTAAGACCGAGAGTCCAGTTCTTAAGCAATAATACCATCTTCATGTCCTTTGCAAGAATGCTGTTTTTAATGAAAGGAAATTTAACCCATTCGGAAATTTAACCCATGTCTGTGAGGAGGTATTTTTCAGAATAATATGAAGATTTTTGCTCAGGATAGGTAATGAAGAAATCAAATAGGAGGAATATTGCTAATCCATTTTATGTTGAATCTCTGTGTTACAATGTCGTAATTAGGTGTATCTCATAATATAAAACCCCTCCCTTTAGTAATTTTTAAGGTTTTGTAGTCCATTGCCAATATTTTAAGTGTCAAAAGAGAAAAATATAATAACTAGGTATTTTTAAAAATCTACAAAAGTCTGTAGCAAGTATATTGTATGGCAAGTTGAGGTGTGAATGATTTTCTGTGCAGTTCCACCTTCCTACAATATTCTAAGTGCATAGTTTTTATTTTTTATTTACATTTTAAATGGTTCTTTCTATCCCTTCCTAGAGGTGAATAAATGAGGGTGTTTAATTTTGTTCTTCTGAAGACACCATTTTTTTGTGATCTATTTAATACTTTAAAGCACTATTTCCTCTTTACCTCTATATATCAACTGTTTCTGTTTATTTTGTATCAGTGCTGTTATTTATCCTTCTTCTGTTTTTCTGTAGCTTCTATCTCTCAGGCCTTTCTTTTTTTTCTCTGTTATTCTTTTGCTCCAACATCCTATCCTGAAGATTTAAAGGGCAAGTTTTCTTTTACGAATGTTACTAAGGAGCTGAGAGGAAAATCAGCAGCTCACCTAACTTCATCATACATTTGGCTTTAGCTGGTTTCTTCAACATCCTCATGGAGCTTCTTGACTCTCCAAGAAATTCATTAGCCATAAACAAAGTGTATTTTACGTGTAGGCAGCTATGTTGAGAGACCATTTGCTATGTACTTACTCACTCCTCACTAGATTGGAGCCAGCCCAGCAGCTGCTCCCTGGGTAGAAGCATCTGGCCAAGGCAGTGCTCAGGCAGCTTTACACTATGTACTTATTGGCAGGTTTGGTGTCCTTTGGTCTCCAGCAGGGGTTATGCCAGGCAGTCAATGTGGCGTGGGATGATCTGTGAAGATATCCATATCTGCCTTGGGAAGGTTCTTGTTTTACCTGTCAAAGGGGAAGGTGAGTTTTAGGGTGGGTGTTTGCTCAGCCTGAGCAGAGCTGCACACAAGGGGTGGATGTGATGGCCGTGAGCTGGTGGGTGCTGGAAGTGCAGAGCGCTCGCGGAGCCGTCCTGTCGAGGCGCGCTGTCGGGCAGCTCTGATAAGCATCCGCGCTGGCTGCTGGCAGACCCGAGACAGAGCCTCATCCAGCATTTTCTGCATCTGGTTCAGACATAGGCTTATCTCTTTGGAAAGTATCTAATGTTGATGTAAAGCATTTAAATGATAAAGAATCAACTACATCCCTGGGCAGATTGTTCCAACGGTTAATTACTGTCACTGAGAAAAAAGTGTGCCTCATTTGTAGTCTTATTTCAGCTTCAGCATCCAAACACTGGGTCTTGTTATGCCTTTTTCACTAGATTAATGAGCTGCCTACTGTCAGAAATCTCTTCCACATGTAGGTATTGTGATCCTCTTAACCTTCTTTTCAGTGACTAAATAAATTGAGCTTTCTTAGTCTTTCACTATAGGGAATGACTTTTAGAAGTCCAATCACTCTTGTAGCTCTTACTTGAGTCCTATCCAATTTTCGAACATATTTTGAGAATGGAGGAAACCACAGATGAACAGAATACTTCAGCAACAGTGTCATAACAACCTAAAGTAAAACTTGCAGTAGCAAGTGATATTCCAAAGTGATATTCCCAGTGACATATATTTGATATACATTTTCATGTAATATGGACATGTAATTTTTGTGGGTTTTTTTTTTTTTTTACTTTGGGAATTGACATGAATGTCTGTCTCATTGTGATGTGGTTCTGGATTCCTTTTGCTGATAAGGATTGAACAATGTCAAGAGGTGAATTCTCACGAATAATTGTGAATGCTGAAGGGTACCCTTGATTTTATATTTTTTTCAATGGTATAATTCTTCAGTCGGAATAGGTTGTGATAGAAAGAACTGAATACAGAGAACAGGCACCACAAGTTGAGACTGGGGAAGTAATCTTCTGGGGCAAGTGGCTTTCACAGTTAGGATATTGAATGGCCCAGGATAGAACAAGTGCAGTATTATCTTACCCACAGAATTCAGAAGGTTTCTGAAAACAAACAAAAAAAACCAACCTCTGTTCAGAGTTGTGTGAAAAGTTCCTTACGACACCTTCCAGTCTGATACCTGTCATATTCAGACAACTTGCACTGACTCTCATGTTGGGTATCTTTATACCTGGACAAAGGAAACCACAGCACACTCAAGGTGAGTGAGCTTAGAAGATCCTTCCTAAGCATACACAAAAAGTTCCCTTCAACCCAGACCTGCCTCAGAGTCACCTCTACAATCCTAATACTGTGGTGCACAGAAATTAGGGATCTATGAGGAAGAGTAACTGACTTTCTAAGAGAGCATATTAACTGAAGCCTGAATTTGTATGGAAATAGGAAGAAAATAATTCCTCCTGAATTCAGACTTCCACTGATTCAAAATTAGAGTTAAGTGAACTCAGACTATCTGCATGATTTGAGCTCAGCTGTCTCCAGTATTTCCAAGTAGTGAAAAGAGATGAGATGTGTCTTCAACTAAAAAATGGCTGCTTCAGAGCGAGGTAGTTTCTGCAGAAGTGGAAAGAAAGCCACAGAGTTTGCCAATGATTTCCTTCAGTTGTGTTCTCGACAGTAAATCCTGTAAGTAACAGACAAAGGTTTCAAGCTCTCAACCATTTAACACTCTGGGAGAAAGATATTTCACTTTCTTTTTAATCCCATATAAAAGCAGTCTCCTCAGACTTCTGGGTCAATTCCTTTAACTTTCAAAAATGCAGTTGCACTCAGTTAACTTTCCTAGCCCAGCCAGCAATTTTTGGTCAGCTCAGGGGAAACTGTGCTTCAGTCCTCACTTCAGAGTCCTGGGATTTCATCTGTCCTCAAAAATTGGGAGTGATTTCAGAACTTAAGTCTTGCTTCTCTTGTTTGTGAAGTGAGTAAGAAAAGAAAATCCTTGCATATGTAGTGGGCTAACTCACCATTTCTCTGCTGGGAGGACTTTGAGGGTGTGCTTATGGGCAGACAAGACGCCGCTGACTCTCTAGGTCACTTTCTTCTCTCATCTCACATTACCCAAAGGGCAATTTTTCAATTGACTCTGCCCATATTTTCCCTTCTATCTTCCCCAAAGCTATATACCAGGACTGTGTTATTCAGAACACTAGTCAGCATTTAAGAATGCTTTGCAACCTTTGTACAAACTGTTAACTCTGAGTTATCCAACGATAAATTATATATTTATCGGAGGATAAATAGGATAAGGGCATTCATTTGCGCAACTTCTCTACAAAATTATTAAAAGAGTCTTGTTTAAAGGGGAAGCCTGAATATTAATATGCAATATTTGAGAGGAAAGTAAGACAGGTTACAGTTTATTATTGCTATTAATGGAGTTTTTGTGTGTGTATATATGTGTATGTATATATATGTGTATGTGTATATAGATTTTAATAAGTTAGAATAGAGTAACAAGAAAGTTGAAATAATCTGGATCCATCTGCTGTATATTTCGTGCTTCTAACAATTTTAATTTAATGTCTCAGTTTAGTTTCATACTGATCATTTATCCTGACAAAATGAAGGAAAAGAAAACAAGGAACATGTCATCAATCATTCATTTAATCAACTAGCAAAAAATAGATAAATAAACATACTGAGTTAATTATTTTTCTGTATGTAATGATTGACAATAATCTTAATTTATTCCCTTTTTAACCTTTTACTGTCAGTATAGTTGGGATTAATAGGAAATGACAAAATGAGAAGAAATAAATTCCTGGTAGCCACTGAATGTTGCTGACATTGGAGTGTTTTCCCCTGAAACTTCTCCCTGAAGATGTATCAGATCTCTGTCATGTGTTATTTTTCACACTTTTTTGTGCCGTGTTTCATGCCATTTTGGTGATTGCTATTAGTTTACAGACATATGGTCAGGAATATTTTATGAATGAAGAGGTTTCTGGAATGTACAATATTACTTCTTCCCATTTATATGAGAATTGTAATTTGAAGCTCTCAAAATACTTTGCACATGTTATTGTAGAGTGTATTCGAAAGCTAGCAAAAAAGAGTGCTACAGCTAATAACTTATGTTATCTGCTCCATCCATCAGACAGTATTTCTTTACTATTGAATCATCTATTCCCCCTTTGCACTGTTTTACTGGATCCATCTGAAGTGAAGAGGGTATTTTCAGGCAGAATTCCAAAGCAGCTCTCCATGTTTGTAGTGCAGGAGGGTTAGCTCAACTTCCTCTCTCAGCTTTTTGCTGAGAAATTGTCTCCCCACGTGTAAGCAGGCATCTAAATAGACTCGAGTCAATCAGCAACTCCAGCTTCTAAAATATTTTTCTATAATGATATTCCCATACATTGGTAATAGTTGTCCTGAACAACACATGAAGAGAATATTTTGCAGCTTTTTTTTGAAATATTGTGTAGCATGTCATTCAAATAAGTGGAAGACATAGAGTAGGACATGCTTTTCATCTAGCTTGAATGGTGTATCAATGCACACAATACTTCAGTTCTGTTAGAAATAGCTGGGTTTTATTCAGGTGTGTTTCCTGCAGTTTCAATAACAGTGTTGTTGCATATTTCGGAGATGAAAAAGCTTTGTATATGGATCTGTGTGTTTTGGTAATGAAGGCCAAAACCTCTGAGGCACAAGTACATGAATTTTCATTTCACAGATTTTGTTTTTGGATTCCTGGCTTGAGGTTTTTTGTTTTCTTTTGTTTTTCCCTGAAAGAATGATCTAGTTACATATAGTCAGATAGTCCCCCAACTGGCTTTTTTCAGAGGTTCAAATGCAGAAATTATTTCTTCTACTCAGAAAGAATGCGCATTCTGGGATTTTTTAAGGAACAAAAGGAAACAGAGGTGGTAATGATATTTGCCCATACATGAAAGGAAAAAAAAAATCCCAAAGACTCCAAAACGAACAGAAAAAATTCTGAAAAGATGAAAGCCAGTTCTTAGCATGGTGTGTAGGCATCAGCCCTTGAAAGGCACACTTCAGGCTTGTGTCAGAAATTTCCTAGCTGACCTGCAGCCCTGGGGACAGACACCCTTGCCCTGGGGACAGACAGACACCCAACCTGGCACAGCCCCAGGACACTGTGGCTCTGCTGGGCTGCAGCTGCTGAGGCAGAGGCTGGAGCTGGGATGTGCAGCCCCCAGGAGTGCCGGGCTGTGCCCCTGGAGCAGTGGAGCTGCTGACCCTGGCTAGGGGCATCCCACCGCCTGCCTGCAGCACCAAAGAGCTTCAGAGGCCCCTGACAGCAATTTGCAGGCTCTGAGGGATGGCTGTGGAGTGGGCTGGGACTGTTAATCTGTAGGGTGAGAGCAGTTGGTACATTCTGCAGGAGCATTAGACATCCACTGTGGTGGTTGCCTGAGTCTTGGCTCTGAGGATCTCATCCCATTTCATACTCTGTAAATGGAGACAAAGCATTTGGTTGGTTTTTTTTTTCAGCATTTGTTGAAGAGTCTAAAAATTTTGCTCTTTGGGAAAACAATTTTCTGACTTGGGTTATATTGAATGCTATATACTCACTGAGAAGTATTCTAAATCAAGTGAGGGGTTTTGGTTTTTTTTTAAACAATAAAAAAGTAGAAAAAAAAAAGATTTCGAAATATTTTCTCACTTGAAAAAAATGTAAGACTTTAGCTGTGTCACAAAACATAAAATAGCAGGCACTGCTGCAAAAATCCTGGAAGGCAATCTGCCTCAATTTTTCCTCTGCAGCAGCATATCTGCTCTATCCCTTCACTGGGCTGAGCACAGTCTAGCCCTTTGTGTGTAACAGCTTTATGTTTATTAGCAGCTGTTTTCTCCTAGCTAAGCTTGACAAAGGATAGGGGATAAGAGTAAAAAGACTTTATTACTCTGCTTTCTGGAAGGAAGAAAGGAAGGAATGGCAAATATGAGTCGTCCCATTGCCCACGTCCTGTTGGTGCTCTGCTCCAGCAGCTTGGCACCTGTGGTGGCTGCCTGGCACTGGCAGAGCCTCCTGTGGGACTTTCTTCTCTCCATGATCATTTTTGTAAACCATACATGTTCTGGAGAATATAGTACTTCTTGTTCACTGAAGAAATTATGGTCCTTTTAAGGGGAAAACATAGATTTTTCATTCTTATTTGACTGTTACATTTCTAATCTTTAAAAAATTGTAATTGATACAACATTTCAAATTGAAAATTTAAAAAAGTATAAAATTTGGAATATAATATTTTTTAAAACAGTAACACCAGAATTCTATCAATCTCTAATTTTGCTGGGGTACAAAGTCTTTAAGAAAAATAGCTGGCTTTAAGCAGATTCGTTATACTGAAACCCATTTGTATTTTTAGAATTCATAAAATTGGTCAATGACATACGATATTTTGGAATATCATATCTAAATATATTGACACTCTATTGATAGCTAATTCTTGGTTAGATGACTTTGCAGTTAGTTACCAGTCTTCCTGTTCTTGTATGAATAATGATCAAACTACACTACTAGGATCTCTGAATTCAACTGTTTTTCAGCTCAGTGTATGCCTTTTAACAAAAATAGGGGTTTTTTTCCATGTTTGGAACAGATATTGGTATCGATAGTAATCTGAAATATCATTTAATGGAAATTCCTTTGTTCCCAATTTAGATTTTTCCAGACTTTCCTGTCTTATATAGCATTTATTAAGTGTTTTAAATATATTTTTCTTTGTATTTTACTGTGCAGCTTATGTACTCAAAGCATCACCTAAGTACCAATAACACATTCTTGACTGAATAATGATGTATGTTGAATGTTACTTTTTTTGTCTTATAAATGGATGGCAATTTACACAGCTGTGGATGTGGGATGTTTCAATCCCAGACCATGTTGTAAGAAAAATTGAATGACAGTGAGCAAAACAGCAGTAATTATAAAACTAATTACTAAATGCTGATGATGCCCATAGGCTTTGCATAACTAAAATTAGAAAAGGAAATTGCTTTCGGCTTCAGAGAGGCAACATGCTAGTTATTTCACTGTTTCAGTCAAAATGGAACATGGTGTATAAAGTTCAATCACAAAAAAACCCACATTAGTTTATGCACATATTTTTTCATACTAAAATGTTAAAGAATTCAGCCTTTTTGTCTTTTAATACAAACACATCTGTAACATAAATCAAGAAAAGTGACATGAAACTACTTGTTGGGCATCTTTCTATATAGTTTTACAAGGCCTAATTTACCACTGCATTATTTTAGCTTTATGTTTATCAAAAACATGCACGAATATGAAAAAAGGAAGTGTTTCCTATCATGTAGGCCTAAATGAAAGGAATGTTTGGGATAAAAACCAGGAGGCTGGACTTCAAAATTCCCTCAGATGAATTCCAGGTCATATTATATGTATCCTGGGGGTATATATAAACATATATGTATGTATGGTGACCATATTAATTTCTTACACTTAAGTGTGCTTTCCCAGGGATAGAATTGCTACAAAGACTTTTTTGAATATAGTAAATTTTTATACTTTTGTTCATGCCTATATTACATGTACATTAATGCATACACACAGGCATAAAGTACCTAAATGAAACACACATATATTTTGGTGGCAAATTTAATTTTCCTTTTATAGGAATGCAAAATGTATTTAAGTATAGTGGGTTTTTTTTAATGCTTCATTTATGCTTAATCCTGCAGAATATGAGAATATCATGCATTCGGAGCAATTTCTTTAAAAATTATTTTTTATAAAAATGGGTTAAAACATTGAGCAGGATTGAAGCCTGTAAGACTCAATTTAACAATTAGAACTAATGCTGTTGTTTCATAGAAAATTACATGGCCATTATGAGATTTATCCTTGGAATTTAGGGTTGGGATTTGTTTTGGTTTTTTAAAATTCTCTATTTTTCTTTCAGTATTTTAAAATCTGATCTGAGAAATATTTATACTTGTCCTGTGTGAGCAACTAATAGATAGCAACTTCTCAAAGGCTTGAAAGGAATGCTCATTGGATCCTCTTGCATCAGTATACCTCAAATAAAAATCACTGAATCTGTGGTTTTAACTTTCAAATTGTTGGAATACATCTAGATTTAACACTGTTGATAATGAATCTAAACATAAAAAATACAAATTCTGTAAAATTTTCTGTAATCTGTAGAATTTTCAAGACTGGATATCCTATTATATTTTCTGGGGTTTGATAAATAAACTAGAAGGCTTAGGACTCTATTTATTTAAACATTTATAGGGAAACATATCTTAAGTGTAGTAGAGGTGTAAAGTAAATTTCAGTGTATAAACATTACAGTAAGAGTTTTTTGGGTTTTTTAAGCAGACCACTGAGTAATTTTTGACTTTGTATGTCCCAGTAAATTTGTACCACAGCAGATGAAGTAGATGTGTTGCATGCTATTATGGAGAATAAGAAGGGAGTGTTTGCTATATCCAATTTTATGAAATCAAACTCCACAATTCTCACTTTGATAAAGTCACCACATTGAAAGGCAACTTTCTGCTCAGTTGTTCAGAGCAGATTTTAACTATTCTCATGCACTATTTATATGTATAACAGACACATTTCCAGTACAGGTTTGTAAAAAAGATTCAAAATGGTCTTGAAGATATAAAGAATTAAAATTCCTCTCCATTGTTATGGATTTGGGCATTAACAGCAGCAGCATTATTTGTAGTAATATTTCTCAGTTTCATTTCCAATTCTGTTAAAATCATTAAGTAATGCTGGTGAATGGGATTGCCTTTAAGAGGTACTTGAAAAAGCAAGTAAGAAATCTTTCCTACAAGGATGACACCATTTTCTCAAAGGTTTCTGTCATGTTACACTTTAGCAATCTTTCTATTGTATGGAAAGAAACAATTTATTGTCAGTACTTGAAGGATACAGAATGTCTGATTGACTGCCACCCTAGCCTGTTGTTTTTAACATAAACATTACAGCTGTGTTTGCTTTGAAATATTTGGCCATTATCCAGTAAATCTGTGCTGGAACACTAAATTATCACCTTATGCCCTCCTCCATCATAAGAAAGTGCTTTCGTCAATAAAGCATTATTGTTGTCTTTTCCTACTTTTTATTTCTGCATATTCAGGAACTTTGTTTTGTTTTGTAAAAAGCAGACATTATGTAAAAGCTTCTAACTAGTGAATTTCCTGAGAGGGTAACCTAGCAAGCATGTGGAAATAATGATGAAAGTACATTCTTAGTAGATTAAATTAAAAAATTTATACTTGTCCCTAATTTTTGTGAATGATTCCAAGATCTTTCAGATTTTTAATAATTTGATTTATCTGTCAATTCTATCATTTTTTGATAAATATGAAGAGAGGTGTATCTTTGTCGTTATCTTCCTCTTTCAAAGATTTCACATGGTATCATGTGAACTTTTCACAAAAGCAGAAAGCAATTAAAATGGACAAAAATGGCAAACCCAACATAATCCTAGTTTTCACAGTGCTATTTAGTAGGCAAGACTTACAGTACTGATCCTAAGCTATTTTCCTGTTTCTTTCTTCACAAGTATTTCAAATGTATCTCCTTAGCTCAGGATAGTCTTTTATGCAGAAGAAATGGGGCTAGTAAAGTCTCTTCTTCATTAATGCTGGTATCTGAAATTCAGCATACAGTGTGAGGTGTTTTCCTTGTGCATATCTGTGAGGATAGAGGAATTACCTTATCTTCTACCTTTCTTTCTGTGTTCTTGAAGGAGTTTTTTTCCCCCCATACAATAACTATTTTTTCTAACCTTGAGGACTTTCTCTAGGTAGTTTTTAAAAATCTTTCTACTTTTCATTACTCCTTTTTGATTTTTGAAAGACTTTAAGTATCAAAAGTAACAAATCTCAAATCTGAGTTAAGAAAAATATTTAAACGTGCTTAGTCATGTAAGCAGTTCCGTGGATTTAAACTAGATCATTCATTTGCTTTGAGTTAATAATCTGTTTCAGAGTCTTGCTGAACTCGAGTCATAACAAAAAAGCAGAGTGGATCTAACATTAGGACAAGAATTACCTTCCCCAGCTTATTATCTTTTCAGTCTTTCTTTGTGTTTGTAATCCTTTATCAATTTATCAGTCTGTATGACAGGCTTATATCTTAGACAATTTGTGTTCTATTTTTGAATTCTCTTTTTGTGAAATGCCAGATCTGTTGGTTTCCTGAAGCCTGTTCTGCATTACCTTTATTGCATTCTCTACATAGAGTTTTAAAGAACTTACAAGATTGATGTTAACCACGTGCCTTAGATTGCAAGAATTTGGTTTGAAATCGTTGCATAGACAACCAAAGCCCTTGTGAGTTAAATCTCTGAGATGTTATCATTGTATGATAAATTTAGCTGATTTCTGCCCGGTCTGTCTCATTGGCACAAGGGAGCGCATCAAAGGTGTTTAACACAAATAAACTATGTAGTTATCTTAGAAAAGAAGCTTCTGTTTTTACCCAGCAAGATCAGGTCCACTTTCTCTATGATCAGAGTATTACAAAGCTAGTAAAGAATAATTTATATCAGAAGTTCTGTGATGGAATGAAATGGAGCTCTTTTGAAGTATGATCTCTGAAAGCACAGCATGAAGCTCAAATAAAGTGAAGGACATTCGCTATTACAAGTAATGTCCTTAATAATCTTGTTAGTCTAGTCTCCCTCTGTAAGAGACAAATGGAACATTATTGGCTTATGGGCTGTAGTAAATAATTTAGTTTCCAATATTCAGGCTGCTTTGACAGTAAATTAAAATGACATGAAAGGGGCTTGTTGAATAAAGAAAGTATCCAATCAAATTTAATTGGCATGACTAAGGCAGTAGAAATATGTTTTATAATTAAACCATGTTGTCTTGGAGCTTTATAAGCATGTATGAATCAAAATGTCAAAAATTATTCTTTGATATTGTGCATTTAAAACTTTGCATGGTGAATAGTTTTCTTAAACAAGGTTCTAGACACGCATATTGATTCAACATGAAAATAGTCTTAAAGTTTTAAATAAGTCAGTTCTTAGCATTTGTCTACTGAGAATTTTCTGTAAAAGACTAGAATAATTTTGCAGTCCTCTTGTATTTAAAAATCTGTCTTTTGTAACAGTTTTGTAAGATCCAGCCTTTAACTAGCATATAAATGCTGCCATTTTTCACCTGTTGTTATAACACTGGATGAAATCAGTGCTAGTAGGTGCAAGCATAAAAGAATGAAACCAATAGGAAGATGCAAAAAAGGAAAAATAAAATATGTGACAAAATCATAAATAGTTTTCTATTACTAAACTAATTCTTTTAATGTTTCTTATTTTAATCAAGCAATTTTAGAGTTCATGTATATTAACCAAATCCTACCAAATATTTTTTGTTGAGTTCTTATCTCCTTATCTCTTTGTCAAAGGAGTTTCAGAAAATGCGTATTTTCCTTAATTGCATAAAGGGAAAACATCTTAATGGTTCCAAGAATAACAGTACCTCTAGAAATTTGCACATTTCCAAACATTCTTTTGTTCTTATATATAAATCTCTTGTATATAATACTCTGTTATTTGTACATCCCTATGATACTAATTTCTGTAAAAAGAAAGCATATAACTAGCCTGGCCATTAAAAAAAAAAAGAAAAAGAAAAGAAAAGAAAATTTCAGTAGAAAAGTTTATCTATAAGAAAATCTTCTAAATTAAAATTTGGAAATTACAGACAGGTGATTTTTATTTTAAGAATGTTATTTAAGTTACTCTGATCTACTGATGTACTTCATAAGTCAATGCTAGGAAACTAAAATTAATTAAACTCTGAAGCACAAGGCAAAAATACATTGATACAGAAGTGGAAATGAATGGTAGAATTCAACTTTTATTAAATCCTTGGTCAGGTGAGAACACTGTTCTCTCTAAGTGTAACATCTTGCAGTGCCAGATGCTCTGGTTTCCAACATAACTCTTCAAGATCATAAAACCGACGCTACACATACTATGGGAAAAAAAGGTGAATCTCTGTTGTCAGCCTCAGCTATTCTTGCCTTTTGCAGAAGAAAAAGATTTCTGTATATTTGATAGGTGCAGTAACTGGATGTCCAATTGCTTGTCTAGATCCCATTCTGTTCATAGATAAGTGGGTGAAAATTTCCAGCTTTTAGATGAATAAACTCCAGGTGAACCAGAGGTAAACAAAGGCTCCATCTGGTCTCTTTCTACTGCCAAAAGCCCCATTGTCCCTGAAAGCAGAACTGAGTATTGCATGTGGGGGAAATCTGCCTTAAATTTCTACTCATGACAAATCACTTCTCATCTTAGCATATTGCTCCTTCACACTTTTATTCTCTCATGTTAAAGAAGGTCTTGGAGAAGGATTTAGAGAGTTAAGTGCAAAATCTTCTTAAAATCTTTTAGCTTCCTCACCTTAAGCTATTTTCTGACTCATCAGTCTGCTGATTAAACAGAATTTTTCCAGCAGTGACGGTTTAGTCACTGATGTTTTATATCAAGCCAACCAGATTCCAGTGGATAAGCCCTCCATTGTAGTTGATGAATCCCAGTAAAACTCCAGCTGGGGAGCTCACATTCCTCTAGCTATGTCATATTTCCATCAGTATAAATATGAAATACCTTCACTGAAAATTATTATTCAATTGAACTGGTGGTAGACATCAGCTTGTACTGTTATTCTGGGTCTCATATTTAACTGGAGTGTTCTGATAGCCAAAGTTTTTCTCAGTTTATCTTTAGCTCAAAACAGCTTAAAGAATTGCCTCTGAAAAATTAATTCCCATTGTAAATGATCAGGCAGCAAGTAAAATCCAAGTGCAGTGAAACTGGTGGCAAAACTCAATATCAAAATAGTGCCAGCCCTGCCATTGCCAAAGAAAATAGCAAGTTATTTTCAACAGGTCAGGATTCCACTGCAGAATTAATTTGTTTTGATGCTGAGACCCCAAGGTTGCCTGGCAAGACAAACTCTGACGCATTTTTCCAGAGTACATTTCAGTGTGGTGGCTGGTTATTACAGGAATAAAGCTTCTGAATGATTCTTCAAAGTGAAGGACATATTTTTGTATTGTGTTGCGTCTGCTTGGTGTCAGGATGTTGCTTTAACCAGTCTTGAAGAAAATATGGTGGAAAGTAGGCAAGAACTAATTATTCTGATTTTTAATTGCTTTTTTTTGTTCTAGTTACATGATTCTGTTTTATAGTTTTTCTAAATTATTTCAGATTCAGAGTTGCTCATTTTTTCTTTATTGACCCTTTTTTTGCTAGACCTAGGCACTCTCTTCTGTCATCCACTAGAATTTAAAAGATTTTTACATGTATCTTTATGTCAAGGAAATAACTGGGTAGAATAAAGATCAGTAAAGATAGATTCAGTATTTAGGCTATACTACTTTAATTTTACAGTGTTTACAAATTGCATAACTCAGAAGAAAAAAAAAAAGGCAATTTCTATTTTGGTTGTTCATTGCCTTTCTTCAAGTGTATTATTTTGATATGTCACAAACTGTGTTTCTACTTCTTTGACACTGAAGAAGTGTACTTTTATTTTATGAGAATGCAAACAGGCTGTTTCTAAAAAGAAATAATATGTACTTGAAAAATCTTGTGAAAAACAGTGATGTTTTTAGACTTGTTGACGTGCTAGTGAAACCTAGTGTAGGGAGGTCAGAGGTTTCCTTGCTGTAAGAGTGCTGTGGTGTGTTAATTTTTAAAAAAATTTTTATTTATTGCATGGTCCATTTGTGTTGAAGTGGAGATTGCAATGAATACCCAAATAAGATAAAACTCAGAGCAAAATAGATCTCTTTCCATGTGTACAGTACTTTCCAGAATTCAAATTTCAGGGCCTACTTTACCAATTTAACAATGAACAAAAGAATAAAAATGTGTATTTTTATGTCATGATATAATTAACTAGACAACCCCTATTATGTCAAGAGTGTCATTTTTTTTGTTATGAAGTCTAGATTATACTCAATCAGTACAGGAGAAGGCATGGGAGCTATATTATGTGAAAAAAATGACCCCATGTGATAGATTTTTACAGAATAAAACTCTCAGTGATACAATAGCTTACCTTTTCACAGTGACACTTATTAGAACTTATGAGAATCATAGGAGGTAATCTCCTCCTAGAGGCAATATAACTTTGTATTTGTTTGTTAGAGCACTGTGTGTTACTGGGGAGATATGCAGTCCATTTTGTTTAGCTGAGACAAAGCTGTACTGTGTGCCACAGCCTCATACCCAAGTTCTTATAAACACCTTACTTACAGATATTTTGTGATTTTATGGCTTCAGAAACAAAATGCTACAAACAAAATCTTTTTAAAACTTTAACAAAATATTGTGACTATTTTTCCCCTGTATATTTTTTACCAACCTTGTGCAGAATATGTGTATTTGCCTTCACTGAAATTCATCATCCACTGTTTCTTATAGGTGAAATATGAAAGTAAAAAATAGTAGAATTTTTAAGGCTTTTGTGTAGACTCAAGAGAGTCTTTCTTGCAATATCTAACTGAAAAGGTAATGAAGTGTAAAATATGTTGAAATGATTGGGGATTAAAAATCTCTGGTGTGTAGTGACAGTACAATTATATTCCACAGTAAAGGTTTCTTATATTAAGTGTAATAAATAAAACTTTTTTTTCACCGTGATTGGTTGTCACCACTGTAATGATAGCTTTGACCTTCTTCCTCTTCAAATGTCGTTAGCCTGTGACCAACTAGTCAGGATGCTATAGAATGAATTGGGATGGCTGTACATGAAGCTGTTGAAGCAAAGAAAAAAAAAAAAGGAATATTTGAGCACAGAAGACTATGTTGTAACTTTGGAATCTTTCTGCCTCTTTGTTTCCCATGCACAACTACTTATATTTCCTCTCTTGCAATATGTTAATTTATTTGAAGGTGTCTTTAGCCACTGAAGCTGTCCCTTTAGCTCTAACACATCTAGGTGGCATTTTTAATGTTAAGACCTACCCACTCATAGCATGTTGCTCTTTCTATTCAAACAAAAGTAGGCCTGTTCATCAGTTTGTAAAGACCAACTAGGTGCCTGCAAAATAATTTCCAGTTGCTTTTGAAAGGCAGGACACTCAGATGGTGTACCATACAATTCTTTTATTAATAAATTTGGGTCATGCATCACCAGGTGTAGAATGTAAGTCTCATTTAACATGTAGTCTGAAGTGTGAACACTGTAGAAATACAGAAGTTAAGTGACTTGACATAGATCTTCATCAAAATTACGTCTCTCTTCTTTTCCTTCCCCCCTGCATTTTCTCGGGTACTCTATGTCTGGCTGGGACATCTGACAAGTAAGCTCTCTTGATAGCAGATCTATTCATATCTTCATTGTGCTGTTCCTACATGAAATAACTGGACCTTTACTCCTTCTGGAGACTCGAAAGCATCATTCCTACAAAGAGTTTAATTTCTCTTAACTCAGAAAGCAAGGAGTACAGCTCATTTCAGTTCTTCAGCTCTGGGATCTCAACAAGAACATTCCATATCAATTATAATTTCTAGAGGTAACTGTTTTTCAAAAAGGAAACCCTACCAGGCAACAAGGACCATAAAGATACAATGTATTTGTACTAATATTTGGTAGACTTCATAAATATTATTGCTTTAACTATTTTGTGCAATGACACAGTAGTGTGTCCTTCCACTTTAATGATCTTGTAAGCAACTGTATTGGTGTCTAAAACCTCTAAATAATGATATTTCTTCTCACTTAAATAGTATTACTCATATGACCAGCTGCAAGAAATGAGAGTTCTAAATTTATCTGAACCTTGAGATGGGAGAACTGAAAACTCCTTCACTTTATGGGAACTTTTGATTAGGGTTTGGGTAGGTGGATAATGAAAGAGTGTAACATTGAAATGTGCCTAAATAACATGCTGTTACAAGCTTTATGATAGATTTGTGTTTGACTTAACAGCTTTTGGAACCTAATAAAAAGAACTTAATTGACAATTTCTTGAAATTGCTAAGAAAACCTAGTGATGTTGGTAGGGTATAATAAGGAGTTTTCTCATCACTGTCTTCAAGATTGAGCCTATACAAAAAAAAGGATTTATCTCTGTGGTAACTCTAAGTAATTGATATACAGACAAGGTTTGGTTCCAATTTGCCAGCAATAAAGTTGTAATAGGGTTTTCTCTGCAATTTTAGCCTTAATGTGCTCATTCCAAAGAGCGGTATTTTTCCAAGCGAACAAATAACATCAGTAAAGCTTACGATCAGTAATAGCCCCACACTGATGCTCACATTAAACTTGTTAAATCAATTCACTAGACACTTTCTAAAGTGGACTGTCTGTTTACTTTGACTTGCACCCTGTGAGGATTATCCATCAGTTACATTTATTTGAATGATCTTTACATTTGAAATATGTAATTGTTCATGCATGATTGTGATTACAAATCTGTCTTCTCATATTTTGCAGCTTTATTTTTGTGACTTATGATTTTTCCACAGTTTTATGAACTATATGGATATCTAGTGGCACACAGTAGAATACATTGTATGTTTAGCCTTATCCAAATCCTAAATGAGCATTTTGCTGCATAATTATGGTGGCTTCTCTTGGTAGATATATATTTCATATAGCTGTTTTGTTTACTGAAGGTACCAATCCACTATGTGCAGTATTGTTCTTCTAGGATAAAAAAATTAACATATAAATAATGTAGGATTACAGTATTTTGAAATAATTAGCAAAACGTGCTAAGTACTAAATGATTTATTAAAGATGTAATTTAGTCAGATTTGCTGCATAAGATATTAGAGTGCAAAGAGCCATACTGTACTCTGCAAGGAATCATTTTGTAGATGGTTAATCTACCAACTAGGCTTCATTTTTCACTCAGAACAAACCTGGTATGCTACTGCACACTGCCTTTTGTCAGTAAACACAAAGAGAAATCTGAAGTAATCAATCTTTCTTATCAGTAGCATTCAGTATGTTTACCTTTATTTTATTCTTTGGCTCAAAAAAACTAGACTAATATAAAACAAAATGTAAGCATTTAAAAGTTTGGAGTTGTTTATCTGGTAGCTAAGTACACATTTTAACAGATAGCATGAAAACAAAATAATGGCATTACTACATGCATTGAGGAAAAAATGTTTTAGAAAGAACTGAGGCTCTGGGAAAATAATGGGTTGTGGGTAATGGGAAGTTCCAGGATAAGGAAGCTCAATCACGTGCTTGTAGCTAGAATCCACATGGATTGTTATTACTGTCTACCATTTTGTCACACTCTCAAGGCTAAAT
Source organism: Notiomystis cincta (assembly GCA_013398075.1). Classification (NCBI taxonomy): domain Eukaryota; kingdom Metazoa; phylum Chordata; class Aves; order Passeriformes; family Notiomystidae; genus Notiomystis; species Notiomystis cincta. Next base: position 21,064 of record VZRX01011795.1, read on the forward strand.
CCACGTATGCAGGACACTGAAGAAAAACCTGCTGCCTGTGAAATGTTACAGCTGTTCCTTTCACGCATTGCTTCCCTTCCTGGTGAAAATAATTCTCTACTTTCCCCTTAAGTTTAGGCAAGTTTTTATAAGGTGCATGTGATATGGGATTTTTTGTTTGAAATGGTAGCCAGCTTGAGTTTCAAAATATTCAGACAAGATGCCTGGCAGAATACATGTCATCATATCCCCTCTCAAACTCAACCTCATTTTTTTTTTTTTTTTAAACTTCACTTCTCACGTGTCCTTATTTTAGCTGTCTGTCTAATCTAACTCTATCTATTTTTATGTATTTTCAAGGAAGTAATTAGACATAACTGGAGTGTTGATGTGGAGGGAAATGTCTGCTCTTCTCCTGAATATACCAATATTCTATAAATAAAGAGTACTGCAGGATCAGAAGAAGCAGGAACATGTACATATAAATATTTCATCCAACCTGACCATTTTCTTCTACTTCATTTGTTATCATTTCACATTGGAAGAATGGATTCTTCCCTTAAGCAACTTCTCTTTTTTTTTTCCCTTTTTCTTCTATATGGGAAAACCAGATGCCTCTTGCCTATTCTAGCCCCTGCTCCCTCCTCAGCCTAGAAATAATGTGATATTCCCATTTTCTGCAGAACATCAACTCCAGAAATATACTCTTCAGAAAATCAATGCAAACCATGTGTCATAGTTTAACCCCAGCCTGCAAGTGAACACTGCACAGACTCTCTGCTCACTACTCCCCAGTGGAGTGGGGAGAGAATCAAAAGACTAAAAGTGACAAAACTCATGGGTTGAGATAAAGACAGTTTAATGGGGAAAGCAAATCCACACATGCAAGCAAAGCCAAACAAAGAATTCATTCATTCCCCACTTTCCACAGGCAGGCAGGTGTTCAGCCATCTCCAGGAGAGCAGGGCCCCATCAAGCATAACAGTGACTTGGGAAGACAAACACCATCACTCCAAATGTTCTTCCCTTTCTGCTTCTTTATATGCTAAGCATTATATGCTCTGGAATATCCCATTGGTCAGTCAGGGTCAGCTGTCCTGGCTGTGTCCCCTCCCAGCTCCTTGCACATCCCCACCCTCCTCCCTGTTGGAATGGTGTGAAAAACAGCAAAGGCCTTGGCTCTGTGTGAGCAATGCTAAGCAATAATGAAAACTCCCCTGAATTATCCATACTGTTTTCAGCACAAATTCAAAGCACAGCCCCATACCAGCTACTGTGAAGAAAGTTAACTCTCCCAGCCAAACCCAGCAAATAAAAAAGCTTCTTATCATTTGCTTTGATATCTTCATTTGAAATTGAGAGGTGCATAGTCTTTGCCTGTTAAGGCTTAATGAATGTTGTTTCAAGTGTAGATTTGCAGATTTTAAATATGGAAGGTAGGGAAAAATAAGGTGATTTCTTGTCATTGTTTCCTCTGACCCTTTCTACTGCACAGCTGCAACTGAAGTAAATTGCAGGTGATTAGAGAAGATGTTGAAATTGTAAGAAGCTTAGTGATAAAAGATTTATATCTGACTCACAGTTTAATTGGGGTAGAAAAGTAACATAATTTACATGGATTTTGTCCTCTTAGACCACAACTGATTGACATTTGCAGTATGTTTATGCATCTTAAAGCCAGTTAAATGTTGAAACATTTCAACATATTTTACCTATCTCTTTTCTTTTTGGGGTTTATTTGATGTCATGGTAGCATCATCAGTTTAGGAAATGAACTCTAGAAGAATGGGAATGTGCAGTATCCTGCCTTAACTAACACATACACCCTATCTTGGACATGTGTGTCCTTACTGATCAGAAATGGAAACAAGGATGACTCCATCTCTCAGAGGGAACTGTAGGCAAATCCATGGCACTAGATGGCAAGCAGCAGGTGGGAGGGACCCATTCTTCCTCATACTGTGCCTGGGAATGTCTGGGATTGTGGTACAAAGTAGCATACAACATTGGTGGGACAGATTACTGTATGATCAACTTCATGAGCAATAGAAATGTAATGGCTGGTAATATTTTATGCAACTAATAATCTTCCTAACATTTGTGCTACTGTAGCTTCTGCCTTCCTAGTTTATGGTTCTTCATTCTAATACTTCCTAGGTATTTCATACAATATAATTATATTTTGAATGGGTTGGTAGTAGAATGGTTGAAGAGGAGACAATCCTAAAGAATATTTACTGATAAGCAACTTTTATTATGTGAAAAAAATGAGGAATATTAGTATTGTAAGTACTCAGGCAAAGAACATTGCCCTTAATCTGGAAAATGCTTCTCGTATGAAGCTGACTCTTTTTTGACTTTACTGACTCTTTTGACTACTCCTTGTTTAGTTACATATTCTGCAGTTATTTGTGGCAGATTTCTGTCCAAAGTTGAAATCCATCTGATTCTTGCATATATCTTGATATATATATAGTACTCACATGCTAGCAAACAAAACTTTCAAGTGGGTTTTGAATATCTCCAGTGAGGAGACTTCACAACCTCTCTGGCCAGTCTGTCTCACTGCATGCACGCTCACACACTAAAGTTCTTCCTCATGTTCTGATGGAACTTCCTGTGCTTCAGTTTCTGCCAGCTGCCTCTTGCCCTATTGCTTGGCACCACCAAGAAGAGCCTGGATCCATCCTCTTGGCACCCTCCTTTCAGGTACTGACAGACATTGATGAGGTCCCCTCTCAGTCGTCTCTTCTTGAGGTTGAACAGGCCCAGCTCCCTCAACCTTTCCTTGTAAGAGAAATGCTCTGCTATCTTAATCATTTTTGTAGCCTTCAGTGGACCTGCTCCAGCAGCTCCATGTCGCTCTTGTACCTCCAGGAGCTCCACATCTCTCCTGTCCTAGAACTGGTCACAGCACTCCAGTTGTGGTCTCACCAGGGCTGAGTGGAGGAGTAGGATCACCTTCTTTGATCTGCCAGCAATGCTCTTCCCAGTGCACCCCAGGATCCCATTTGCCTTCTTGGCCCCAAGGGCACTGCTGCCTCATGGGCAGCTTGTTGTCCACCAGGATCCCCAGGTCCTTGTCCTCCAAGCTGCTTTGCAACAGCTCAGCCCCCAGCCTGTACTGGTGCCTGGGGTTATTCCTGCCCAGGTGAAGGACCCCTGCCTTTGCTGAATTTTGGAAGGTTCCACTCTGCTCANTGCCTGCTTGGCCCCAAGGGCACTGCTGCCTCATGGGCAGCTTGTTGTCCACCAGGATCCCCAGGTCCTTGTCCTCCAAGCTGCTTTGCAACAGCTCAGCCCCCAGCCTGTACTGGTGCCTGGGGTTATTCCTGCCCAGGTGAAGGACCCCTGCCTTTGCTGAATTTTGGAAGGTTCCACTCTGCTCATCCCTCCATGGTACCAGCCACTCTTCCCAACTTCCTGTCATCAGTGAACTTGCTGAGGAGGCATCTCCCCTTCATCCAAGTCATTTATGGAGAACTTAAACAGTACTGGACCCAGTATTGAGCTGTGGGGGACACCAGCAGTGACAGGCCTCCAACTGGACCCTGTGCCACTGTTTATGACCCTCTGGGATCTGCCATTCAGTCAATTCTCAATCCACCTCTCTGTCCACTCTTCCAGCCCTCACACCCTGAGTTTGCCTGTGAGGATGTTGTGAGAAACAGTGTTAGAAGTCTTGCTGAAGTTGGAGTAGACCAAATACACTGATCTCCCCTCACCTATCCAGGTAGTTTGTTCACCACAGAAATCAGTGAGGCTGGACAATGATTTACCTTTAGTGAATCCATGCTGACTACTCTGGTATCCATTTGTGTAGAGATGGCCTACAGAATGAGGAGCTTCATCAGCTTTCCAGGGATTGAGGTGAGGCAGACTGGCTGGTAGTTCCCTGGGTCCTCTGTCTTGCTCTGTTTGAAGACTGGAGTGACATTTGCTTTCTTTCAGTCCTCAGGGGTCTCTTCTGATCACCACAACCTTTCAAAGTTGATTGTGAGCAGCCTCGCTATGGTGTCTGCCAGCTCTTTCAACACTTGTGAATGTTTCCTGTCGGGGCCCATGGACTTGTGGATGTCCAGTTTTCCTGGGTGTTCTCTAACAAAGGGAAACCAAGGGAAAGTCATCCTTCCCACTGTCCTTTACCCTGGTCTCTTGGGTCAGAGATTCCTGGTCTTGTCAGCAAGGACTGATGCAAAGAAAGTGCTCAGTAACTCTGCCGTTTCTGTGTCCTTTGTTAACAGGGTCCCCCTCCATTTAGTGATGGATTTACATTATCCTATGTTTTGCTTTTGTACTGTAAAAAATAATTATTTTCCATGTGTCTGTTAAGAGAGACAAGTTTTATTTAGTAATATCTGATCAAAAATCATGGGCAAGTTATGTGTTCTGTTATCAGCAGATAATTCTTGTTTTATCTTTCAATAAAAATCTCTCTGCCCAGTCAAAGGTTCTTCCTAAACCAAAGGGGTCAACAAGCTGACATACCAATCAAAACACATCAATTCCATTTGTCATTAGCTTATGAGGGAATGATGTAGTGATTGTCAAAGCCAATAGTCTTTGACTACCCTCCCTGCTGCACTTGGGTTGAGTGGAAACAACGTGTTGAATGAATTTGGAACATGGTTCAAACTAGCATATCTGAGTCTTTTGTGAGATGTCCTAATTGCACTATCACCTTTTCCACTCTGTTCAGCAAGGATTAAAAACATTAAAAGGCTTCTCCAACATTTCTTATAACTCTCATCTTGGATTTAGAATACATAATTTCTGTTTATTGGTAGTTTTTCCTCATTTCTGATTTTGTTCAGCTCTTCTGTGAGGATGGAGAAGAAGATAGGCTTAATCAAATATTTTTCCAACTGATTAAATGCATCTACCTAATCGACAAGTGGAAAAGTAGAAGTATTCCTTGCACAAAATGATTCAAGATTGAAAAATCATTATTTTTAAGAAAGAAACCCTTTGATTTTCTAATAAAAGCAGACCATGTGAATAATTGCTTCCCACTAATTTCTGATAAAACTTACTGAAAAAAAAAATCCCATTTGCTTTTAAAAAAGTTATAAAAAGAACAAAAACTTTTGATGAGATGTATTAAATTTTAAGTAAAAGGTATTGTAAGTGAAGATTTACATAATTATTGATTCTACAGTTAATATCTCCCCTACACCTGCCTGATTTACCAGCAGCAACCTGCTCAAAAGAATCCCTGGGTTTTTTCTTTGGGTATTGCCTAATTTTCTTTTGACTGGAAAGTTATATGGAAAATTATTTTTAAAAAACATTATTTACCTAGTATATATATCATCATTTTGTTGATTAATATTTAAGATACTGTGTGAAAATAAAATGTAATGTATGGTAAGAGCAGCATTTAATTAAAATAATGCATTCGCTCTTCTGTTTTATATTTTGCTTAAGAGGCAAAAGGTTAATGACAAAGAATCTTAGGTTTAATATTATTATGATGTACTTGGTTTATTTACTGCAAAAAACATAGATGCTGGCAATTCTTGATTTACACCAGGAAGAAGTTCACTATCTTACTACAGTCATACCTGAATTCTTACATATAAACATTTTTCTTGATTATTTCATCCATTTTCCAGCGTTTCAGAGCTATGAGGCTTTTCTTCTACAAGTGTCTGTGCTGCATACTTCTGGCATTTGCATACTTGAAGATTATTATCAGAGGCCTAATTGCTGCCTGTAACCCTTGATTGGCTAGGAAACTGATTAATCTTGCCCCTTGGTCACAATTAAAAGAAAAATATATCTGAAGACAAATGAATAACAGCAGCTGAATCATCCCTTCTGTCTTGTGTGTGTTCTGTCTTCATTAATCTGATCCTTTTTTCTTTATCTTTCTTTAAATCAAATTCTGTTAGAGCTTGTGCTGCTAATTTCTAAGGACACTGGTTCAGTGGCCATTTTCCAGATGGATAATATCTTCAAAGACAGCAAGGATTGCTCAGCCACTGCAAACGTGCAATGATATCCGTGAGCCACTGCTAATGTGCTCTTGACTGTACCCTGGCTGAAGCAGCCACATTTAGCAGTGTAAGGAGGCACTGCCACATCATGATGTGTGATCTCCACAGGTGTGGAGGCCCATGACACTAGAGATGCACTCTAATGGTGTGAGGAGGTCATTGGTGAGCACAGACAGGGGTGTTTGCAAAAATTGGGATTAAAGACCCAAGGAGCAGAAACTTCAGTTTAATATTGTAGCACCTTGTGAGGTGGTGAGAACAAAGCAGGATTGACGTATTCTACTCTGGAAAGATCGTAAGATGTAAAATCGAGTATGGAGCAGGATTGAGTATGGGAAGCATGCAGACTGAGAACTGTGATACATGAGTACACAGGAAGAGTTAGGGTCAGTGTGGCAAGCAGAGGGTTTGGAAGAGGAAAGTAGAAAAATATGACAAAGTGTTAGCAATAAGGAGAGACTGATGGAGAGTTGCAAAAGAGTATAGGGAAGGAGGGAGGTCACATTGGTTTGGGTCAATCTTCAGATGTAAGTCGATATTTATTTGTAAAGTATAAAAGTTAGTTGGGAAAACAGGCCAAGCAAATATTGATTTAAACCAATATTGTTGTTCCCTTTATCACTCTGGCATTAGAAGCTGAACTCTTCTTTATTTACTTACAGGTAGGTATAGTGCACATAACTTTGATGTAGGCTTTCAGGCTTGCCACCAGTGATCTGAAGCTTGACCTATGAAAACTGTCCTTTCTTGGTGTCAAAATAATATAGTTTTAAAAAGCAGTACAGAGCCTCTGCTAAGTGACCTACCAATCATGCTAAAATGAAACGTTATTTGCAGTGGGTTTGTAAGATTCTTTAATAATTCCCAGAAGACAGAAATCAGACAGTGAAATGCATTTCACTTTAGACCTGAGGACAAAGCTGTGGTACACGGTTCTGAAGGTGAAAGCTGGTGTTTATATCCAATAAAAATCATGGTCTAAAGCATTCATGAACTTGCTGGAACATCTTACTAAGGAGTTGTATGCTGCTTTCAAACATTCTTGGGTTTCTTGCCTATGTAGATTGTTGCACAGCTGCTGAATAATGTACATGATAGAGATCGTCCATTTCAGAAGTATTTAAAGAATGACAGAATAGATAATCACCTGATAACAAACTTACAGTGAGGAATATTTAGTATTTCACTATTCCAGTTTTCTCACCAGATAGGTAGTTGTTATGTATGTGCTATACAAAACCACAATGACTTAGTTTTTAAATTTCCCTTTCTGCTGAATGCACTGATTATTTGGTAGAGAGGTGCTTGACTATAAGAAGTTTTAATGCTTAAATTTGGTAGTGATTCATAACTCCATTTCAGAACGTCTGACACTAAAAATAATTGCTAAGTTTCCTGTAGGGTTCAAATTAATAGCTATATGTTACTAGAGAAGATTCTGTAGATATACTCTCCCTACTTGCTTCAAACTTTCTTTTATGTTGAGACGACTCAAAGATAAGAGCTAGATATATTTTACTTGTCAAGTAGTTCCATGGCTTTTATTTAAAAAATAACTTTTACATAGATGAAATTTCTCAACTTCACTTCTATATCTGTAACATGTACAATGTTTCTGTACAGGTCTGAACTTGAGTTCAATAGAAGCAAAAGATATAACTAAGAGATCATTTAGTTGCACTCATTTTCTTATTTTCTTCTGATTCATTACACGTGTAGATGGGTTGAAATTCAGTAAATAATAAAGCTGATTGATGGAGTAGCATGCTATTATCTGAAAGGTCATATTTTCACCTGATTCCCTTGGAACTTTTTCTGGATACACAACTTAAGTGTTATATATGAATATATAAATATAAATATATAAACCCAAGGTTATATATTTAATGAATATTATTATCATATGTTATTTAACAATCCAAATTATAAAATATACATATATGTGATAGTAATAGAAATAAAAGCTTTTTTATCACATTGCTTTAAACTTTAAAAAGAAGACAAGATTTTAAAAGTAGATTCTAGTAGTATTAGTACACTTGCAGCTCTCATGCTGTTTGACTGCAGACCCTCTCTGGAAATACCTTAAAGCTTTGGATGCCCAGCAATCAGAGATGGTGTATGTTGGGCCAGTTGGGAACTTTCCAGCCCTGCAATGGTGTGAAGATGTTGCTGACTGTTAGGTGTTCCTACCTTGTCCTATTCTCCTTCCATCATGATACTGAGATGGCTTTTAGACACATAAAGATTATGAAACAGAGCTGAAAACATCAGAGAACCGTGCCACTTGTTTTTAATGAAATATTCTCATAGACTTGTCGTTAATCAATATTACTTTATTTTTATATTACAGAATATACGATTAAATATTAACTTCAAAGCATTTAACTAATTTTTCACCTCAGAAATGGTGCATTTTCTGTCACTTCATTTTCTGCCACATAAACAGACTAAAGAGCTCATAATCCAGAATTGCCATAAGCTCTCCCCAAATCGCTAGGGTATATCATCAATTTATTTTGTAAGTATTAAAGATTAAATACTTTGAAGATTAATTTAAAGACAGAAACGATAGCTGTATTTCATTACAATTATTTCTTTCAAGATTCATATCAGTCAATCTTTCAGTAATTATCTACAAATATTGTGGTGTTCAAAAAGAGCATTTTGCTGAAATTCATGCTGGTTTTCTTCACCACCGACATGTGTTATATCTTTTCTAATTTCATTTTTAAGAGGGTGAATATTTTAGGTGATGACCCCTTGGCCTTCATTGTGGTTTGAACTCACAGTAGTAAAATGAACTGCACTTGTAAAATGTTTGCTTGTAGAAGACCAGTTGGCAGCTTGGACAGTGCACATCTAAATAAAACACTGTCCAGTAGTGCAGGAGTGTGGATGCCTTCTGGATGCTTTGTCTTCCTTCTTTTAGAGCAATATCCACATAAATGTAAACAAGGCAAGATTTGCAGTTAATATCCTCTATTAGACTTAGCTGATATGGTGGGAAAATTAGATGGACATAAAGGCCTTTTTTGAATCTGTGAGTGCATGCACTTTAGGGCAGATTTTTGGAAATAACAGTATCTTAATGTGCATTTGTTGCATGTATATGAGTATGAAATACTACTATATACATACAGTTTACCCATGCAGGACACGTTAATAATTTTGTGTGCATATTAAATGCTAAAATTTGCTTAAATGCAGTGTTTGAAATGTAGTACCTGAAAGGATGCTAATGAAATACAGTTGTTTCTCTTTATATGTCTATCAAAATAAAAGAAGGATAATAGCTACACCACAAGGACGTTATTTTTTGACCTCAAAGGTTTCTGAAAAACAGGTTGTGCACTTTAACTTATTTAAATGTCCTTAGTTTATGGCCTGTAATATCCAACATTTAAAGCTGTTAATTAAGACCAATCATTACAAAAAAGTATATGAGAGGACAGAAGTTTTTATTAGCTTTTTACAGTGTGGCAGCAGGTCAAAAGAGAGATTATCTACCACAATTCTAAAGTTCAATTTGGTCATTTAATTATTTGTGTGGAATGGTGACTTAAGTGTTTGCCCTGTGCAATCAAAGAACTTTTGGCTCCTGCATAAACTTTTGGGCTTTGTACATTCTCAGTTGCTTATAACCATTAGATATATGCTAAAAGTAACATGTATAGTCTGTCATGAATGCCAACCATCACACATTTTTTGCTTAAGAGCAGCACTAGGATGAGCCGACTTTTCAGTAGCCAGGAAATCAGTTCTGTTTTGGGAATATCCACTAGGAAGATCAGAAGTGAGGTTACTGATAAGACCATAGGTATTGGTTTTTTAGCACTTCCTAGCAATGCTACAGTTGCTTGCTGCTTTTGAACAAAGATATTTATTTGAAATTGCTTGATTAAAAAAATAATCCATTGTTGTTCATTCCGCCATCTGTTTTTGCATTTACAAGAGCACCATTAGCATAATTAACACTCTTTTTCTCCCAGTCTCTCTTACATTTCCATGTACTCCAGCTTATTTATACAATTTTAACTGAGGATAAATTTTATTGTTAAATCATGGAATTGAGCTCATGTCTCTTGTTAAAATTCTATCTTAAAGTATTGGCTTCAATTCTAAATCAGGAATATGATAGTGTTTAACTGGAAATTATATAAACCTATTCTTTTACAAGCTTTGAAATATTGATGATATTGAGAAGGCAGGTAACTAGAGCAGAATGCAAATAATTTCAAAAAAGTATGCATTCACTTCTGGTACTTGTCACTTTTAAATTTTGTCTGATATGTTTTTGCCGTGGCAGCACTCAGTCCTGTAGGTCTTGTCCCTATGTAGTTAAAATAATTTAAAAAAAAATCTGAAATTGCAGCAAAGATGGCTAATGAGGGGTAATAGAATGGATATTTCCACCATTACTTTGACACAATATGACTCTGATTTACATTTTCACACATTTTGGATCCAGGATTTGCAACAATCGCCTCTTCCCCTACAGAATGCCTCTCAAAGAAAACGATAATTCATACCCCACACATAGGTGATTTTTTAGCAAGAGTTGAATTAAATTATGTATTTAATTAATCAAATTCTATGTTTTCAGGAATCCTTGGACATCCAATGTCTGTATTTTCAATGACTTTTACTCACAAAGGCAAGGAGCAGTTTTCCTGTTTTAAAGCTCATTAAGGCTATTTACGTATACAAAGTTTTGTGTCTGTGGTCAATGCCTACATGTATGAATGGTATTTTGCACAGACTACCCCATTTACAATCAGGTATTTATTTTTTGTGCCACTGTATTCCACTGGAAAACAGCTGTCAAATTTTACCTAAGTCCATGTAGTGTTTCAAAAAAGCAAGGTAATACATTAATTTGAATCATTAAAAGAATTTCTTTCTGCCTTTTCTGCTTCTTCTGATCCCATTCTGCTCCAGTCAGGTCACACTCCTTTCACTCTGCTCAGCTTCCTGTTCAACACCTTCACCTGGGAGCGTGGCTGAGTCAGCATAAGCATTAATTTTCCAGGGCATTATGGAACTCTGAGACATGGTATTTACACCACATGCTTTCTTCACTGTACTATGCAGTGTGGCTCCATCCTTAATCCCCTTCCTCAGTCTCCTGCTCCATTCATCTGCAATTCCTGCCCTCAGCTGCCTGAGCAATTGGGTAAAGGGGTCTGCTCACCATAATGCCAGGGTAAGCGGAGAGAGACTGTTTCTTACAGCATGCATGATGGAAGCCAGAAGAGGAAACCCAGGTGCTACCAATGATTATCAGGGGTTTATGAAAGCTGGCAAAAAATCAGATCTGCATAGCAGCTTGCCAAACACTTGTATTCGTAGTTTTTCCTTTACTGGAATCATCTTACTGCATGCTCTCTTATATAGCTTGCTGTTCTTTCTGCAGTTTTTGTTCCATTTATTTCTGCTTAAATGAGGAATAGGTTTTCTGGAAGGAGGTTCTATCTACTGATTATGGGGTTTAATAGAGTTGAGGTTTCTCTAGAACCTACATTACTTACCTCTTAGCAGCTGCTGGAGTATGTATTCATAGCTACACATGACAGTGAATGAAAATGAGTGAAATACTCTGATGGACTATTCCAGAAAGTTCCTGTTAAATAAGAATTTTGTCATCATTACACCCCTTTGGATTTACCATATAAATCTGTGGTGGTGTTTATGAAAAGTTGAATTTTTCACAGTAGCATATTACCTAATGTTTAAGACATTGGCAACACATGAAACAATACCTGTCAGCTTTGGTGGCCAAAGCATGGATAGTAACATAGGCAGTGAGCAAGTGATGGTGAAGGAGTAACATCAGTATACCTGTTAAAGAGTGGAATTCTAGCTCTGTCTGGCAATATCTCCTTTCTTCTCCAGCACTCAATTTTGCATTACCTTATTCCTCTGCCTAAAATTTTATAGGGAACAACATGTTTTTCTATTTGTCTATACATCAAGGAACAACATAGCTGCTCGCCTTAAACACCAAATATGCCAGTATTTCACACAAAATGGTTTATTTAAAGAGAAATTTTGCATCAAGATTGAAAATCTAGATGAAGATAATGAGCCTTGATGCCAGACTCAATTTCTTGTTATTGGTCCAAAAATAGTACTTCTTGTAGAATTGTAATCTCTGCTCTGGTTAGCACATCAAGGGAGGTGATTCTCTGCCCTCATGAGACCCCAGCTCAACTACTGCAGCTGGATCTGGGGCCCCCAGCACCAGACAGATGTGGAGCCATTAGACCCGGTCCAGAGGAGGGACACAGAGATGATCAGAGGGCTGGAGCACCTCTCCTACAAAGACAGGCTGAGAGAACTGGGGTTGTTCAGTCTGGAGAAGAGACGGCTCCAGTGAGATCCCATTGCAGCCTTTCAGAACTTAGAGGGAATATATAAAAAAGAGGGGGAGGAACATTTTGTATGGGTAAATAGTGATAGAACAAGGGGGAAAGTTTTAAACTTAAAGAGGAGAGATTTAGATCAGATGTTAGGAAGAAATCCTTTACTGTGAGGGTGGTGAGGCACTGGAACAGGTTGTCCACAGAAGATGTGGATGCTCCGTGGCTGGAAATGTTCAAGGTCAGGTTGCATAAAGGTCCACGACAATTTGGTGGGGATGGATTTGGAACTAGATGATCTTCAGGGTCCCTTCCCACTCAAGGTGTTCTATGATTGTTTTTCATTCTCTTTCACACGAGTGAGTTACTATTGAGAATATTTATAGTGAGAGATTCTCTTTATTCAGACACTCAATGTCTTTAAGCATAGAAATACTTGGCTGTATGCCTAATATAGGTGTGTTGTGAAAATCTTCTTTCTAAACACCTCTTCTTGCAGTATGATGGCTATTTCTTCAAAGTTTGCTCTTTGAATATTTATCAAGCTCTTCACTTATCTAGACTTTTGCATTCTTATGAAATCGATGACAAAGGTAGTGTTGATGTCTGACATTGTGTTGCACTCCTGGGTGGGAGTTGGTGATATGTGGAAATAATAATGCTGCAAATCTATGGAGAAATGTTAGTGTCTAACCTGATAGAATTGCAACAAAGCATAACAAGCAAACAAGCAAACCCATTCTAGGTTCAGGTAATAAACATTGCAGCTGAAGGAGGAAGAAAAAAGTGGGATTAGATGGGAAAGACCATTATTGTATCAAAATGATGCATCTGCAAGCTCCTTTCATGAGTGTTTTATGACTAGGCAAACACATTTTCATGTTGGCTTCTGCAGTAAATGTTTCTCCTTTATTACTTGATAGCCACTTAGAATTTAGCCTGATTTTTAACAGTGCTAACATACAGTACTAGGAAAATTTATTTGAATAAAATAAAGCTACATTCTTCTAAACTGGAGTCATAATATTAATACTTAAAATACACAGCAACATGCTGGGAAAATGGGATAGTTATTTAGATATATTATAAAATGTACCCCACTACTTTGATGTGATTCACTACTATTTCACCAAACCAATTTAACAGTCTCCTGTGGAGAGGGAATAGTGCAATTAAAATTAGTAACAGAGATTTTCACATTCATATATCTAATTCAGGGATGGGTGATAATGAATTAAATACTTTTTCCTTCTTCTGAAGTCAAATCAGTATTAAATGAGTCTGAGCTAGAATTCATATTTAAAGAGTGTGCATGTATGCAGTCACAGCATCTGGGGACAGATTTTCACATAAGAAATAGGTGTTCCAGCTCAGGTTTACATGTTAGGTGTCTTTTTTATTTGGTTGCATTTTCTTCCAATAGATTCTTGAAAATCAAGTGAATATATAACCTCCATTGCTAAAAAGTTAAATCATTTTGTGGTATACTGTTCTCCCAAAAATTAAAAACTTCCTGGGAAGAGAAGTGCTGTCATTAAATTTGCCTTGGTCAAAAATTAAGGAAGGTAGAGCAAAAGATTGATAGCCCTGGGAAAAATGGTCTCTAGACACTTGTTAATCAGACACTGGAAAATCCAATGGATAATTCTCCAGGGTGAAGTGGCTAAATTTGTTTGTAGACATTATGAATAAGAAGCAGTTCTCAACTCATTACAAAGCAACATAAAAAAATAACAAGGATATGCTGTTTTCTATGTATCACATTACTCTGAAAAAAGCTCTCGGAAACACCAAACCCCAAGCCTCCTCTGGTGCTTCCCATAATAGACAAGGAAATTAGATAGCACTTTTTAAACAGATAAGTCAGTGTAAGCAAGAGTCACATTAACCCTTCACCTAACCACAGATTAAATAATAGTTATATATTAGTAGGGGTCTATTGGTAAGATAATATCTTTGATAACTCCTACTGCATCACTGAGTTTGAAATAAATGTGATCACTTTTGCTTCTCAATAAAAGCTTTTAAGCAAGTGAATGAACAAACCAACCCATGCCCCTGTGCTGATGCACTTGCCCTTGCAGATGGTATGTAAATACCAAAAAATGTAAATTATCCATTTGTAAGAGTCCTGACCAGTAATGTGCTGATGAAGAACAGGAGTCAAAGCAACTGTGAGTTGAAGATAATTTTTTTTGTTGTTGTGCAGTGTTACAGTGTGTGATGGTTTGATTTGGCTGGATGCCAGATGCCCACCAAAGCCACTCTGCCAACTCCCCTCCTCAGCTGGACATGGGGAGAGAAAACATAAGGAAAGGGTCATGGATCAAGATAAGGACAGGGAGAGATCACTCACCAATTACTGTCACAGGCAAAATAGGTTCAGCTTCAGGAATTAATTAATTGCCTATTAAATCAGATTAGGATAATGAGAAATAAACCCAAATTTTAAAACCACCTTGGATCCCCTTCCTCTTTTCAGGACTATATTTCCCAGTTCTCTATATTCTGACCCTCAGTGATGCAGGGGGAAAGAGATTGGAGAGCTTTATTCAGATTAGCATTATGTTGTCTCTACCACTCCTTCCTCCTCAAGGAGAGGACTCCTCACGTGCTTTCCTCATTCTGTTGTGGGTCCCTCCCATGGGACACAGACTTCCATGAACTTCTCCTCCCATGTGCTGCAGTTCTTCACAAAGTGCCCCAGTGTGAGTCCCTTCCATGTGGTTCAGCCCTCCAGGAACAGGCTGCTAGAGCACAGGTCCCCCAGGAAACCTGCTTCAGCATTGGCTCCTCTCTCCGTGGGGCTACTGCTCCTAGCCAGAGCCTGCTCCGGCATGGGCTTTCCATGGGGTCACAGCCTCCTTTGGGCACATCCCCCTGTTCTCATGTGCATTCCTCCAGGGGCTGTACGTGGATATCTGTTCCATCATGAACCCCCTTGGGCTGCAGGAGCGCATCCTGTGTCACCATGGTCTGCACCATGGTCTGCACCATGGTCTGCACCATGGTCTGCAGAGAATCTCAGCTCCTGTGGCTGGAGTTCTTCCTCCCCGTTCTTCTTCACTGACCTTGGTGTCTGCAGAACTGTTTCCTCATGTTTTTTCCTCCTCTTCTCTGGCTGCAGTTTGCTCCTCCTTCCCCCTTCTTAGCTCTGTAATCGCAGCGGTGCTAACGCTGTCGCTGACGGGCTTGGCCTTGGCTAGCGGCAGGTCTGCCCTGGAGCTGCTTGGCATTGGCTTCATCAGACACAGGGAAAGTTTCCAGGGGCTGCTCACAGGAGTCACTGCTGGAGGTCCCCCCTGCTGCAAAAACCTGGCCACACGAGCCCAATACATTATAAGGTTCTTTTGACATATTTTACACAAGTTCCTGCATGTTGCTCATGACTTTCTGACTGAACTGCAATATCTTCTGTGCACATTAGCTTTATTGCCTGTGTGAAGAAAGTAACACTTCATAGGAGATATAATGTATTGGGCTTTACTTTTAAAATATATATTGTAAGTTGATTGCAGACATGAAAATGTCCATTCCTTTAAATGCCTTAAAGACAGAAGATAGTATTGTACTCTTTGTACTGATACTAACATTTTTAACGTAAAAAAAGTCTGAAACATATTTATTCTAAGTGTGAGGGAAGGCTTATGTCTTGTCCAGATTAGAAAGAAATCCTGAAGATGGTTAATATGTTAAATCTAAACTGATTATAATCATATGAATTTGAAAACTATCTTTTAACTTGCAATCTACTTTATAACTGTGCCTTGTGCTATGCTGATTACTGAATGAATGCTTTAGTTACCGAACAGGCTTGCGTACTCATATTTGCAGAAGAGATGTGAAAACTGAGGTGTCTGTGCATTGCACTTAAGCACAGAATGCCACAGGATGCAGAAGGCTAAGTGATAGGGGATTTCTGCAGTTCTGCAGGAACTTGCTGTGAGACAGTATGTTGCAAAGTGAGTATGGAAGTG
This sequence comes from Notiomystis cincta, assembly GCA_013398075.1. Taxonomy (NCBI): domain Eukaryota; kingdom Metazoa; phylum Chordata; class Aves; order Passeriformes; family Notiomystidae; genus Notiomystis; species Notiomystis cincta. The sequence goes on from VZRX01011795.1 coordinate 37,381, forward strand.
AGGCAGTGGAAGTGTTTAATAGATTTTTCTGCTTTTAAAATGGAGGACCCCAGGTTTTATATGTTCCCCATGACTCAGATTTGTTTTATAGCACCAAGAAAAATCAGGTGGTTGAGATTCCACCAAGAACGTTAATCAAATGAAGCAGCATGTTTTAAATTATGCAAATGAGACAGCTAAGAAATGTGATGACATCTAGTCTCACATGCTTCCATGTACTGCATTGGCACTGTGCAAGGCCCAAATGCTTTGTAATGTTATTATTTCCCATTTACCTGCAGTGTTGCCCTGAGGTTCTAAGAACTTTAAGTGCAGTAAGTTTTCTTTTCTCCATCCCTTTCTTTTCTTCCCACCACAAAGGTGATAAATCATAGTGACCTTCCTTGTAGTAAAGAAGAATGGGCAAGTCTTTATGCAGCTTCTGTCAATGCCATCCTTTCAGACTGCTGGAAGAGGTCACCAAGATCAAATATAGACATCTCCCACTAGAGTGGAGCATGTGACCTTGAACTTTTTCCCAGCACCTGCCAGCCCATCAATAGCCAGTTTTAGGATACAGCCAGGCCGAGGTTACTGTAAGCCTTATGTTGAAGCAGAGCTTTGAGCAAATGAGTGACCATTTATGTCAGCTGGAAAAGGCTTTAAATACGACTATACTGCTATGGTTTGCAGTCAAACTTTGAGTCTTTGTGAAGCCTGTGTGTTTTGTGAGAGAGCTGCTGGATCTGACTGTTGGGGACAGTTGTATAGTCTGGGGACCATTGTATACTTTTACTTCCTTGTGTCTACCTGTGCAGCAGATATAAGGTTTTCCTAGGTTCTTTTTGAGTATCTGTTAGCCTTGCACAGGGTGGGAGGAAAGGATTAGCTCTAAATTCCTGTGGTCATTTGTCTCACTGACTGATCTGGAACATCTCTTATGATTCTGTTAGAAGTGCTGCGTTTTAAATGTCTGATTTTCCCTATGCATGTGTTCACTTCAGACAGAGAGCCACAAGACCCTTTCACTGCACTCATGTGATCAGCAATGCACAGAAGTGGTTCAAGGAATGAACCAAAGTTTACAGTCTGGCTCAGTAATTCATTAATTTAAGGCAGTCTATTTGTTGTCTAATTTGCTTACTTCAACTATTTTCTAATTGAAGGTATCTTTCTTGTATTGTAATTTACTGACAGCAATGTCAATTTTTACATGTCTGTATTACAGCAAAACAATTATCGTAAAGCACAGTTGCATTGTGTAAACAGTAATACTTAAGGCAGTGCATTTGCCTGAATACATTAGAGTCTATTAGAATGGACTATTTGAAATGTGACTTTCTCCTTATTTTCTACCTTTTGATTGTCATTGTTCGCTCAGTTATAAAGTGGTTTGTTGACACCAAATATTTTAATAATTCCTTTGCAAGTCCTTATGTCTATGCCTTTGAGATGCTGCTATAGTAATTAAACTGTCTTTTAGTTGAAATGCTTGCAAAGCGTCCAGTTCTGTGCCTGGCAGCTGGTGATGCATTATAGAGACATTGAGCTAATCGATTAAAACCGCAGAGACATGGGAGTTGTCTGACAGCACTGTACTAGGATGAAATTAGTTGGAATTGCATGGTGAAATTAAGGGGAATGCAGGTGATTGCAGCCCTTCTGGGAGAATCCTGGGTGAGAGGGACACTGTGCACTGATCCCTGTGTAATTAGGACAGCCATGTTTCAACAGTATTTCTAAAGTATTAAAATGGACTGGGTAAATCAGCAGGGTTGTTTCCAGTGAACTTGGCATCCATCCATTGTGACTAAAATAACATGAAATTTTTCGGCTGCTAGGAAATGTGAAATTGGACTAATTGTCTTCTAACTAGTCTGGTGGGGTGTTAGTCTCTTGCAGGTCAGGAGTATGAATACTGTATGCTTTCAGGTCTATCACTGGAGCTTCAGACATGCTGCTATACAGAGTTTGTGGTGTAATATTTTTCGGAATAAAGACAATGCAAGTATGAACACAATCTGAACCACAGCCCATAAGGGTAGCTTGGATATACTAGTTTGTAAAACTGCCTAAAGGGTCTCTGCTTTGAAATAATCCAAATGATACTCAAAGAAGCAGTCCTAACCCTAGATGATCTAAGTAGAGACATTCCTTTTCAACTGGAACTTGCTAAGGAACTTATAAAATTATTTTCCAGAAAAATCATGATTAGCTTTTCTAGCTCAATGAATCAAAGTTCCACTCTGCCTTGTATTACTCTCATAATCATTCTAAGCAGTGCTGGCTGCAAAGGAGTTCACTTTCTGCTATGATTCTACATCTCTTCGTTTGAATCTGGCAATGTTGTTTGACTAAATTGTTCAGCAGAGTGGGAAGATGTGGAATGCCTGTTTTCAATACCAAAACCAAGAGTAGAAAGTGGACTCCTTTACAAACAGCACTGCTTAGAATGGTTTCTGAGTCTCTCTGGATTTGAGTGTTAGTGAACATAGTTTTTACTCTGTGCTTGTCTTGTACTCAGCCTAACTAGTCAGATCAACTGAATGCACAGTTTTGCTTTGTAATCAACTGTATATGAACTGGTACCAGAGACTTACAAAACACAGAGACTTTAGAAACTATCTTATTAATTTAGTTTTGAATGAAACTTGTTTATGAGTTCTTTTTCATAGTGTCTTACTCTTAAGATGCCATATTAAAAAATCCTTATTTTGTTTTCCATTTCAATTCTAGCAATGTTTATTCTGGAATGAGATGCAGCTATGCAGTAACATGTTTCACTCTAACTAGCCAATCTGTCCTCTTAGTCCTACTGCATTGATCGTTTACTTTTTGTAGCTGTTTTGATCAGGTGTGTATGTGTGTGTGGGGCTGTCTGTGTGTGTGTTTATTTCTGTAGTTCCTACTTGAAGGAAAAAGAGCATTTTAAAGATAATATACCTTGCTTCTGGAACAAACATTCATTTATTTTTACAGCTTTTTGACCATGTCTGCTTTAAAAGCAGGAGCTAGAGCACATTTAGGAGAATATTTATGTCAGCAAATGGAACATACAGACTGCATGTCTCAAGTGTTTTCCTTTTTAATCTCCACAGTCTGCTGTACACATATGCATAGAGCACACCTCTTCACTCTCTTGTCACAATGAAATAACAATTTCATTCAGCCTGGGTTTATCATTGTCTTGCATGATGAGAAGTACCAGTAACTGGAATAGTAATTTGGCACTGGAAGGGAGGGGAATTCAGTATTATCAAAGAGTACGTCACACATTTTTTAACTGGTTACTCCTTAATAACAAGTTTTGAATGCAAAAATTTTTGAATGCTTAGAAACGTGGCAGTTTAATAGAAGCCAGTAGAGACCTAATCAAAATAAAACTGTAAGTTTTAAACAAGGAAACATCAACAACAGTTCTTGAACTAAAACAGTCTGAGTTGTACTCAAAAATTTCATGAAAGTCTTAATGTTAAATGAACACAAATACATGTGATAAGTTAATGAAATGCTAAAATGGGGATATAACATCTTTTCTTCCTGTGCCTTTGATAGCGCACAGATCAAGCACCTATGAAAATAACAAAAACAAACAAAAAGTCCCCCTTAAAACCAGAGAAACCTTTCCAGAACTTTTTAAAGGACATTGCAGAAAACCTCTGAACTACTATATTGAAGCCATGATGAACATGTACTCATATATCTAAGCCAACATTCAAAGGGAGAATATCATGCACTTTCTCTGTTAAATAGCTGCTTCATGCATGTAAACTCTGTTGCAAATACTTTGATATAATTGAAATATGTGGAATTTTTTTTCAAATAAAGCTGGGAAAGATTATTGGTCTTTCACTGACCAATGTCCTTGCTTTATTTCCCTTTGTTATCTTTTAATATGATGTTTAAATGTTTTGTTTACACAACTACATTCTGTCATGTAGGTTTCAATTCATATTTTTTAAGATACTAAAACTCTTGTGTGTGACACATGTCCCTTGGACTCTTCAGATCTCCATTTCCATATACTTTCCAACATTATGAGCAAATGATCAGAGCCTCTACAGCCAGACCCAAGCAACAGCTTGTTGATATTTGAATTAATCAGCTTCTGTGCAAAATCATGTTGTGTAGCCTTCTCTGGAGCAGCACTACAAGTGGTTCTTCTCCCCACAGGCAGTCTAGTTCTTCTGGGGTTGGATTCTGTTATCTATTGAACATTCTGTGCTGCTTTTAGTTCATGAACTTAAACATGTGGTCCCGGATAGTTGGGGTTGAATGGCAGAGCATTTAGAGGCTTTTGTGAGCTTTGTGCCAAGTTGCATCTCACACCTGCCAAACACAATACCTGGAGGATGTGCCTGGATGAGATGCTTTGCTTCTGCCTTTGTTTCATTTTCTTCCGCCTTTCTATTGACATACTTTGGTTTGGTTCTGTGATGCAAGGCAGGCTGATTTCATATAAATAAGCTGCAGTGCATGTTTTGAAAATAAGAGAAATGTTCACTTTGTTCTCCACACAATGGAACAGCAACTATCGGAGTGTTTTAACATGTTTGTTTTTTCAAAGTAGACCAACTTTATTTTTATTGGCCATTTTCTGAATTTAATTCCAGGCGTGTTCAGTTGTTGTTATTTTTAGTTACCTTCTCCCTGGAAGTGACAGTTGACAGACATTACGTTTCCAAACACATAGAAGTTGGTGAGGTTTTTTGAGGCAGGATGCATTTCTGGTTGTATTTTCTCATCACTGCTGTCCTTTTTCTCTGTTATCTTCCATCCCAATAGTGCCAAAGTTAGAGCTGTCTGTACTGTTTTTCTAGGCAGAGTTTGCAGTGCAAAAGGAAATCCATATTCTATGTATGTCTCGCCAGGGAAGAAAGCTTTTAAAGATTTCATTGTGAGATAAGGACATGCATCCAAAAGGGCTTTATAGCTGAAGGAATATGAGCTCCCAGTGGTCTACAGGCTTATTCAACCAGGGCAGTTGTCTCCTCATGAGTGGAGAGACTGATTGACTGTACCAGACTTCCCTCTGGAATCAATTCATGTTCCTATGTACCATTATAGCATGAATGTGAGGTACTCCAGCAGAAGCTAATTAGGATACTTAGATGTGCCTTAGAATCATAATTTTATTCCATCTTAATTTTCTGTTCAGTGACTTTTAAGATCAGCTTTTTACAACCTTCTGACTGTCGTTGTAAGACTAAGACAGAAAACTAAAGAGACTATTACTAAGATATCAGCTTTTGTCACCTTAGAATGTTTGCACATCCATTGAGAAATGAAGTAAATGCAAAAGGGTGTTTGCAGTGAAAACCCTTTCTATTTCTGCCAGTACATCAGTAGTGTTTCCTTTGATGGAAATGCATGGGTTGCATTCCAAACTAAGGGATGGAGGTAAATCTGAATTTTGTTGGCCAGTTGTGCAAAAATAACAATATAACAATAGAATATTTCTTAAAGGAAACTCCAAGCAAATGTGCACCTTTTTTGTTTCAAGGGTTGCTATACTACTCAGTGTATAATAATTTGAGCTATATATTGAATTATTGTGCTAATGACATAAGTAATGCAGGTTAAAAGACAAGAATGGTGCAACACAAACTCTGTTCTTGAAAAATTTCCTATTGCAATTTTTCCTCATGAAAATGTGATAGATGTTTAAAGAAAACTAATACTAATAAGTCAATTAATCATTTTTCTAGCAGTATATTTTGAAGAAACATCTTTAGTCAAATAAAATTTCCCACTCCCAGTCCTAGGCATTTCTCTTACTTGGTTTAAAATCATTACCAAGCATTTCTGTGGGGCAGTAAGCCTTTGTATTTATTCTTTGTTTATTTTATCATAATTTTTTTTTTGCCTTGAAGCAATTCCTATAGGCCTATGGATGGAGAGGCATTTATTTTGAAACATTACATGAAATGATTTGGCCTTCCAACATGCCTGAACTCGAGATGTTATTACAAAGGCCAAAAGGGTTTGTCTATATGGACCTAATTAATTAAAAATGGAAGTTAGAAAGGTTACGTAGTCATTTATGAGAAGATATAGAAATATAAAACCAGAGTCTATTACATGACATTTTACTTTGTTCTCCTGGCTGAAGAATTATGAAATTAAACTTGCATTAAAAAAAAAATAGAAAAGGCAGATCACGCAAGATTAACCTGATTTCTTTCTAACCAGATAACTGACTTTCTTTTGGGGAAAGAAATGCTAACTACTAATAGTCTTTCTGGAGCTTAATTTGCTATACTGCTGTTTCAAAAATTATTTATTCAACCAAAAAGTATAGGTGTCAGCATAAGAAATGCTGAATTGTGGAGTGAGTAAGAAACTAAGCTCAGTGTGATGGTAGTGAGAGAGAGCTTCCTAACAGGAAAGAAGATTTTAAGGAACTTCTCAAGATCTGAAAAAAGTTGACCAGTGAGACAAAACTAAGAGAAGGAAGCAGTCAGGGCTGAATAATTTTGAGAACTAGAGTAGCAGAAATGGAATGAAATTGCATAGCAGAAAGTGCAAAATGCTGCACCTGGGGACTAATAGTACTAAATTCTCTTAGAGTTAGGAATTCTACCAGATGGGAATGACTGAAGTAGAGAAATTGAAATAAAGAGCCTAAGAGGCACCACTGTGATGCAACATCAGAAAATCAAATGCAATCCTAAGGCTGGAGTGATGTTTCCAGGGAAGATTGGATGCTACTGGTGCTGGCAGAGCTGTAGAAGGGAATGATTTATATGAGTTACATGAAATACTGGGTAACAGTGGCCAGTTCCAGTGGTGCCCCCAGCCCAGGACTATTTTGCATGTTGCTCCAAGTTTCCCTCTGCCTCAAGACTGTGGATTTGTGCTCAGCACAGAAGGGAAATGAGACATGGAAAGGTTTTATTGAGGGTTATGGCACTCTAATGTGGAGGTATCCAACTATTCCCAAGGAGTTGCTGCCACTGTTGGGCTGGGTATGGAGTCTCCTGTGCTAAGGAATGGGGAATTCAAGGTGTGGAAGATACTGATAAAGACTTTGAGGATTATCAGGAGAATGGCTTGTTTATCTGGGGATGGAGGGAATGAAAAATGCAGAAACTTTGATAAATGTGGATGGAAATTAGATGTAACTAGCAAAAAGAAGGCTAGGAGATTATATGATTGCTCTCCCTGGGGTGTTTAAATTCCAGGGACCATGGAAAACACTTAAAGTTGGAGAATCATGTAGTTTCAGGAAGAGTTTGGTATTAGCTAGCCACAAACAAAATTTAAATGGAAATTTAATTGAAAACATTCAGCCACTAAAGGAAACAGAAAATGAAAGACCTACAGCAAAAGATGTAAAACCTTAAGTCCTTTTCAGAAGGCAATCCATACACTTTGCAAAAATAGAGGATGATTTGTGCAAATAAAGTTACCAAACTCAGTGAAAAAGGAGGTCCTTCCCACTCTTCATCCCTTCATTTCAAAGACATTGAGCTATTAAAATGAAAAATCCTCAAATACACTCACCACCTATGAGGTTATTTCAAAGATTTTTTTTTTGCACATTAAAAAGTCCAGGTTCCCTCTACACTCCTTCCCAAATTCCCCTATTTCTGTATAAGTAAAATGCGGAGCAGTTTCTAGAAAAGGTTTTTGTGTCTTATAATATGCAGTGACCTTTTGATATGAATTAATGTCATCTACAGGGCAAGTGGAGAACCTCCAATTGCACCCATTTTCAAGTGTTTAGGGTTTTCAAACCCTAAAGCCAGAGGGGTAACGCACAGCTTCTCTGCTGAATTCACTAGATATCCGAGCAACCAATTTTATAGTCTAAAAGAATCTCAACTTCTGTTTAGATAACAGATGAGGATGCTGCAGGAGAGAGGCATTATTATGATAGCTCAGATGCAGCCACTGCCTGTGCTGAGATTGTTAAATTTAGTCCCTCAGACATGGTAGTACATTTCCAGGAGCAACATGTATTCAGAATGAAAGATCCCAATTTTTTTCAGACTTGTTATTTTCATTCAGTGTGCATGTAAAAAGTTTGCGAAACACAGTGTGGTTTAGGTGAGAGCAAACATAAATGAGTATTATAAATAATAATGAGTATTATTATATTACTGATATAAAATAAGTATTTTAAATTTTAATGAATACATTTATTTATCATTAAGATTAATATTTTAATACTATATGTAATATTATTACTACTACTGTTGCTATCTATTTCTTGTTACTTGTTACCAATGAAGGAGGCAATGTACTTTTCATTGCTCTTTCCTTCCTGAGATATTTAACTTTCTGTGCAGGTACTAGCTGTCAATCAAGGCTAATCAAACTGGCACAGTTAACATAATACATCATAAAATTTCACAGTAATGTCAACCTGTAATTCTGTCAATCTGGTTAAAGGAAATAGGCTAAAAACAATATTGTCATTTTGTAATAACACAGGGAAACAGAATTTTGGAATAATATTTTTACTGTCTTCTATAAATATATTGTATACAGTTTTCAAGAGCAGATGTGGCTTCCATTAGGATCAAATTGGTCAAATACACAGAGCTTTGAATCCTTATTTTTTCCTTCTCTCACTCTTATGTTTTCAATGTATCCTGAAAAGGAAATGGGATATTGCAAGTCTGTCTGTATTGTGACACTGAAGGTGTTTAGGAAAAAGAGAAAAGGAGGGTCATGGGTCTGCTTGTGTCACTGCAAGGAAATGTTGTATGATGGAACTGGCCAAGATTTGTTGGATGGTAACATCTAGCAAAGTTCCCAGCTCTGCTATCAGTTACATTTATATCCCTTGTATGCTAGCAGTAGAGAAAGCTCACAGCAAAATTTCAAACCAAGATAGATATAGTTTTATTCCAGTTTATACACATGGGAACAGAAAAATGCAGTCTGACTATTTGCATGACACATCACAGAAATGTAGGCAGAAAATTTAAGGCTTCAAAACTTGATGTCTTTCTCCTTAAGAGATTATGATTTGCAGACCTTTACAAGTTTTTTGGTAACCATTCAAGCTCTTATCAGACAAGGTTAAGTCTGTTGAAAATAATTTGTTTTTCAACTTTGCCTTTGGCAAATCTTGTACAGAAATTGAATGCTACCAAATTCACAGCAAGACCTATCTATTTACTGCTATTACAGTGTATTTAAATGCACAAATAACCTGCTTAAAATTAATGAGGCTTCTCATGACCTAAAATATTAATTGGGCCAAACAGGCATTACAGAAGCCTATATGGACTTAGCTTGTTCAAGAATGTTTCTAGCATATTCTTCTGTGTTGATCTCTATTTGCCTGAAGCAATTACTCATAAGATGTTCCATGTGATGGGGAAGGAACATCTTTGGACACACTGGGCAGATTTCTCTCTCCCTCTAGAAGTGGGTTTTATCCAAATACAGAACATGGCATAATGAGTTACCTAGGTTAGGTGGTCTTTGTCAGGCTGTGACATGTATGTCTGTAAACCAAGCAAAGCCAAAAGGGAAGGTTATGTGAGAGGGATGTTTAACTATCAGGAATCTTAGGGTTTAGGTGCAGAAGCTAATGGAGAAAGGATGAAAAATTAATCTGAGATCTATAAATGAAACATAGGTCTTGATGTAGAAAGGCTGGGAAATAAGGTGAAAATACGGTCTTTGGGAAAGTATTAACAGTTAGATACCAAAAGAAAGGGTAAAAGCAGACGTAAGAAATGATCATGCCTGAATACAGCATCCATGGGAATGCATGAGACTAAACAGTCATTACAGTAAGAGAAAAGCAGCAGAATGGAAACTAAATTCACTTCAGTTTCATATGTAAAAGCCATTCATTCCTTAGCAAAATACAACAGAGAACTTGAGACAATGACTTCTCATGGTAGATGAACAGGATTAATTAAAAAAACATCAGACAAAGGACTTAAAGCGATGCAATACATTGAAGGAGAAGTTTACAAATTATATCTGGAGGGAAAAGGCAAAAGCATTTCAAGCTTACTTAAGTTGCAAGCATAAACAGATCTTTAGATACCATTAGGCAGGGAACATACTGCTTTAGAAAGTTGTACCCAAATTCAGGAGTTGTTAACCCAGAAATTTAACAGAGTGGTCTTTCAACAAGGGGTTGCTTCTGAATATAGAATAAGACCTTGGAAGTGACTGTGCAGTTGATGTAGACATGAAAACAGTGAGAGAGCTGTGTGCAGCCTCCTGGACTTTCCTTACTGTAATACCTAGTGGCAGTAGAGCATGATTTTGTAGACCTAACAATCTGGCAGCTGTGTACAGTTGTCTTGCCCATGCCTCATCAACTCATCAGCCAAAAGTAGAAATAACCATTTTCTCTTCCCAATATATGCATGTGAAATGAATCAATATGAGAATTGTCATTGCACAAGTGCCCAAGTTGTTCCCAAATTTAGCTCTCCCTGTTTCATTTCTCATGTAGGAGAGAGTGTGTGATTGCTCTAGACTCATTGCCTTCACCTCAACCAAGAGAAGTAAGCACTGCTTTAAATGTGTAGCAAGAGGCTGCACAAGAAGGATTGTGTTAGTGCAAAGTAGAGAGAATACCTTAAGGGATAATGCTGGTTTGCTTCTTCCAGTGAAATGCCTGCCTCAAGTTATAAGGAAACCCTTTCTGGTTAGTCTTTACTGCTATCACACAACAGTGCCAGGAACTGACTTCCTTCAAAACAGCAAAAGAAAGTTGGAAAGAAATCTTAGAGTTAACCCAGCTGAAGACTTTCCATATTGATAAACCCAGAAAATGACCTGAGGGAAAGGAGCCCTTTGCCAGATCCCAAAACACAGCAAGGCTGAGCAGACAAAGCTCTGAAGTACAGGTCAGTCCAGTGATATATGCAATGTGTAGTGAAGTGGAAAATATTTATAAATCACTTTCCTTCTCTGAGAAAGGATATAGGAAACCAAATCATATCACTCTTAAAATATGGGAGGGGTATTTCAGTGCAGACATGAATATTTTGCAAAGAGTTTTTAAATCAAAGCATTCAGAAACGAAGAAAAATCATGGAGTTCTTATTTAAAGAGGCTTTCTGTAAAGGAGTGAACTGCAACACAGTGAACTGCAACACTCTATGTCATTAAACAAGAAGTGTTTCCTTGCAGCTGCAAAAAGTGGTTTGAAGTAAAGTATATATTCTAGGTTACTGTGGGTGTGGTAATGCTAGCTGGTATGGAGTTGTGTGTAAGTCATTCAGAGTGGGAAAAGATGAGCACAAGAAGCAGGAATCCCTCCCCCAGCTTCCAATCTGTTCCTGTAGGAGAAATGACAATCACTAAGCCTCAAACTTTCTGAGGCAGAAATGTGTCAGGAGTGTAGACAAGAACACGGAGCAAATGGAATTTGTCTTAGTGCTCTGGGTTTTCAATCGTGAAGGCAAAAATAGCACTATGAAGTAAGTTGGTTGAAGCTGGGAGGTGGAGGAGGTAGCCTGAATATGCATGGGGAATGTATATTTCCTTGGGATCTCTATCCCATTACAATATTCCAGAAAAGGTTCAGACTGTTAAGCTAGAAATCTGCAGTGTTGTTACCCATAGGAGTTGTCAGTTCTCGGGATTATAATTTATTATATCATTTATTAAGAAATTTTGAATGAGCTGGATTCTGTGAACTAAAGCTCCTAAAAGAAATCATTTTTAACAGTTGGGTATCAATGTTAGTTACACATAACAGAGACACGTTTCAAGCCTTTGTCACCACGTGTAACCTCCTGCAGCTGAGTCACATCTCTTCAAGTGACACCCTGAGAAGGCATAATAAGAGGGCAGGATTCCACTGAAAGCATCACTGAGAAGGTAGTAGTTCTACTATCCTCAGCTTCAAAAGAAGACAGTTTAGATGAGCAGCACATCAAGGCATGTTTCTAGTTCATTTAAATAATATGCTGGTAATGAGCTTTAACAAATTAGTAGAGAAGGCATGTTAGTTTCCCTTGGGCAGAAGAAATTGTCTACATGGCAGCTACCAGCACTAAAGTATTTTTCTTGATATTGACAATTCTTTCTGGCAAATAATGAGCCAAACAGGCCATCGTGACTGGGCCATTCTTGCTTTTATGAATTCCTGTTTTGTCTTGGGAGACACATGAAAAATTTTACAAAGGAAAGTGAGTTGGTAACTTATATTATAGGAAGATTGAAAAAGAATGTAACCCCCAAATTTAGAAAGTATATTCTGTGAAAAAGCTAACTGTAGCTCTTCAGGAAAGTTGTTTGGTAAAGTTATGCAAGGATTACATAGTAATAGACATTGTGAAACACCTTATGTGGTTCTTCACATGTATAACAGATTTATACCTAACCAGTCCTCAAAATATCACAATTATTTTACTGCATTTTCTGTCATCTAAGGTTACTATTTTTTTCTGTTTTTCAAAAACTTGCTTATATCTCCTCCAACCCTTGAAAATGAGTATAAAACCTTTCCAGAGTCTTCACAAGAGATTTATCAGTTATTTGACCAAGCCAGGTAAAAAGATGAAATGGAAGAAGTGTGTTTATTAAGAAGCAGATAGATTATCTATCCTCTCAACACTACTGGAAAATACACTAATCACTAGTGTCATCTGAGCTCTCTCTTCCCACTCTGATCCCCACTGCTGGGAGGCCACAATTTAATTTTTTTTTTTTCAATTTCCTCTTATTAAAAAAAGGAAGTGATACCTTTCACAGAAGAAGGCAAAACCCTTTGCTGTTTCTATCATACATGTTGTGCTCACCTGTTGGGTCCCAGGAGACTGGATGACATTAAGCTTTGGCTCAGTAGTTTTTAACTGGGAAACAAAAAGAAAGAGAGAGTAGAGAGATAAATTATACTTTTAAAAATTACAATGACAAATTTATTTTAACTCTTGAAAAGTTGCTTGTGAATGTTTGAATAAAATGACGTGTAGTCTGGCAAGTAATCTGGCATTCTGCTCCCTCTTTGTCACGATCGGTACAGTTACAAAAGTAGACAGTTTTTAAGCTTTGGTGGGAACCATATGTTAAGAGTTTTTGAATTAAAGAAAGAGAGAAGTCATGCACACCTCTAGGGAAGATCGAGAAGGCAGATCAGGAAGAATTTCACAGCCAAGAAATAACTGTAATAAGAATGGAGCATCAATCACAAATGACTTCAATTATTTTGTCATTGAGTGGAATAAAAAGATACAAAGGAATAGAAAGATGACACATTTCTTAAGCACGACTGGAATGTTTTTAGACACCAGATCAACATGAAATATTGGGTGTCTATTTTTCATCAGAACTAAATCTGTTTCAAGAAATTACGTGCTAAAAATGTTTAATGTAAGTGATATGGCCATAATGAATTTCAACTCTTATCTCTCTCATTAAGGGAGATTCGATATTTTAATTAATTAGTTGTTGTTATGGTTGTGTAATTGATTGTAATAATTGTAACTCTGATTCTGTGACCTACTGTAGACTCTTGGTCCTTGGTGATTGCAGAGGTCCCAGTGTGCTTTAGCTCTGTCCTGTGTGTAGGTGCAGGAGCCACCCTGCAGTCATGTAGGAGCACAGGGAGTGGAACCAATACAGCACAGCACTGCTAAAGCCATGTAACACTGTGGTAAGTTATTCAAGCAAGCTCCAAACCACAACAGAAACAAAGACATCCTTCCTTGTCCCTTCACAGATTGAACTCTCTGGCTGTGTTCTTCTCCTCACAAACACCTAAATATATATACATTTCCTAGGCCCAGAGGCAAGAGTAGCAGCATGTTTGGATATCGATTGTAGTTTCTGTATGAGATTTTTAAATGTTTTTTTGTGTTTATTCTCATGACTAGGTGGACACGCTTGAATGGTGTGGAGAACAACTGACTGGTTGTTAAAGGATAGGTGAAAATATTTTATCTGCTTTTCAAGGGAAAAATTAAGAGTAGTGATTTTGTGATCAAATATAGTAACAGACCTTTGCTAGCAGATGGGAACATATATATACATTTGCATACTTATATCTATATATATATATAATAAATTACGATGCTTATAAATTAGCAAATTCTATGTTGCAAAATTCCCCCCCCTCCAAAAAAATAAACATCTTAGACATACAGAAACAAGAAGAGGCAGTTTAAGCATTAGCAGCCTTAAATCATCATAAACCATCAAATGATGGTAATTCATCAAATGTAACATCAAACCTGCAATAGTTTTGTGAAGATCTGAAGATTAACAGATCAAATTTTCTCTTGAGAACACTCAAGTATTACCTTCAGCACACCATGATGTAATATATCAAACTTCAGCATTGCTAGTTTATTGAGTGCTGGGGATAAAATGCTTAATTGCCATTATCAGGAACCTGTGACTTACATTTATATACTGCTCACTAACAGTCATCCAGAATTTATGGTATTTTTCAGACATTCTAGAGTGTATCTAGCTGAAAATTAATTCATTGTTCCCATCACCTGCTTAGGTGAAAGCCAGACATTTCTTAGGTGAGAGCCAAAAATGCATGCTATTTGGTAGAATAAAAGCATTGTATTTCAACACTAGAAATCATGTTAAAACTGTGAAGGAAACAGCTTTCTACAAGAATGCAGGACAGCTCTGGAAGGTCTAAAACATTGGTCTTGAAAGATACTCAGTTTATACAAATTACAAGTTACTCTGGTCACTTTCAGATAAGTTAAAGTGTTTTTCTGCTCTTTTTCAGAGGTTTGTGTGTTGGACTTGTGCTGAGATTTTATAATTTGAAGAGTATATAATACAGTTCCTATAAAATGTTTTAAAACACCCTAAGAAATTAATACATTTTCAAAATAGTATTCCCATTAAATATATTATATAAAAATGCATGAAAAATTTTTGGGATATATGAGTTTTATTAGATCTTGCTTGTGATGGCGTGCTCATTCCTTAATATATAAGGCATCTATCCAAACCTCTGCCAATAGTATCTTTTAGAATATATATATGCCAAAACTTACAGCATCACATACTGCACTATCAGACTTCCACCATTATTCTCATATCTCTCTCAGCAAATTAATGAATGGTAACTTATTTCCTTGAATTGGCAGAGGTATGTGCACAGAGATAGATAAAGCCATCTCAGTCAGTAAGTTCCAGCTATAAATAGTTCTGACCTCTCAGTGCTGGAAATTAAGAGCATAGAATGACCAGTAACTTAAGAAAAAATAGGGAACACAGATATTACTACAACTGTACTATAAAATGCTAAAAATATTTCCATGGGAGATATATTAATATTTTGGGGAATGATATAAGTATTACAATATTTTGATTTTTTCTCTTACATCAGGAACTTAACATTTCAACATAAGCAACTCATAGCACACTTCACACTTTTAAAGAGTTTTGAAGTTCTCAGATACAGTAGCCATTTGCACAGAGGATAAAATATTCAGCACATTTTAAATCTGATATTTTGACCTCAGCAGCTAGGTCCCAATGACTGAATATGTACAGTTTGCAAACCAAGGGAACCATCACCTCATTCATTATGATGAGTCTCTATTTTCAGAATACCCCTGTCCAATAATGACTACCAGAAAAAAGATTCCTCCTTCCAGAGAAATAAGGTTTTAGCCTAAAACATAGATTGGCCAAAGTCAAACCTTAGAAATACAAGAGCTGCTGGAAAACACTACTGTTATATGAGGGTACCTATTGTTTCCTTTATGAGATTTATCCTTTATAGGCAAAACCAAGGAAATCTCTTTCCTTTCTTCCAAACAGGATACTTTTATGGTGTATTTTTTTTAGCTATTGCCTTCTGAATTTGCAGGTGACTTTCCCAAAGTATTCCTTGTGTAATAACTCAACGAAAAGGAACTTTTGTGAGACAGATATAAAAGTACTCAATCAAAAGTCTAGCAGGCATCATAATTACAGAGTTTTAAATTACCATTGCTCTTAGCATGCCAGGTAAAGGGTAAATTAATCTCCCTTAGTTTGCTATAGAATTTTGTTAATATAATTTTATATTCGACAATAAAAGTATTGAAAGGCAATGTGAAAAGTCATGGGAGCATGTGCAGGTTTTTTAGACTGTAAGGAGGTGAGATGTCTTGCCTTCTGATTCTGCACTCAGTGTAGAGAGATAAACCTCTAACTTTATAGACCTACCACTGAAAGCCATAGTTCAGGAGAAAGTGATAACCACATATGTGGAACTGCAGCGTCAAGAATCTATCTTAGCAATTGAAAATACTCAGCATGTACACTAAAAAACCAAAACCCCAGAGAATGTATTTTCAGATTTCCATGGAAACATTGAAGGGTTTTTCTGATCACAGCCACATGCTCTTGAGTGTTTTCATACTCACATTATGAATTGGAGTTAGACAAGGTCTATAAGTATGTGAGTTGCCTTGAAAGGAAGCCACAGCAATGTAAGACAGAAAATTCTGGTAATTCAATGGGTGTCTATCCATCATAAAGGGGAATTTTATCAAATGTAGTAGTAATACAAAGTTTAATGGAAGAAGCTCTGTTGAATATTCTGTATGATCAAGGTTTTTCTAAAAAAACCCCAATCTAACAATGGCAAAAGAAATAGAGGAACTTCACTGCACACATGAGGAGAAAAGAACCTGCTTTGGATTGTCTTATGACCTTTCACTGTACTTGGCAAGAACTCCTTTGATTTCCTGCAGTCTCGACCTACTGGTGTTATTTGCGCTCTAAAATCTAAGAAGCAACATCTAAGAAACAGTATCTAAGAAGCAGAGATAGCAAAATGTTTTAGCAGCTTTAACAATCCAATTATTTAAATGGATTTTTGTTCTTTGCAAACCTGGGACTGAAGCCTTAGAGTGTGTCTGACTTTTATAAAGCCATCATGCAGATGTCACTGATGTATGCAAAAGTCCATGTATTATATATATTTTATCTGCTTCTGGCTTTTCTTTACCATTTTTTAATTACTATGAGCTTTTGTCTTAAGGTAACAGATACTGTAAAAGCCCAGATTATGTGTTCATAGTGCTCTAAAAACAATAACTATCATGACAGCTGCACATGACAGCATCCTGAGGGTTCAAGATGTCAGGATATCTTAAGATAGGTTGCAATAAATGTCTTTATGGACCTCATAACAGTGTTATGAAGAATATTGTCACTGGCACACAAGGCACTAGTTATTATGAGGAAACATTATTATTATTATTATTATCATCATCACTATTATTACTACTACTATGGTCACTATATTATTATTATTATCATTATTATTATCATTATTATTAACCTAAATTTTAATAAAGTTATAAAAATGCTACAAAATTTAAGCATTAAAGGGAATCATACAAACTACCTGTTCTGAGTAGTTAGCCAATAAAGTAGCATTCTTATTCTAATTCACACAGCATTTCTGTTCAAAAACCTCAAAAATTTATGGTAATAGTAGTAGAGGTTCAAGGCATTCTACTGCATCTCTTTGGAGGTGCTTTGCTGCTTGTTGCCCATGCTGTATACTATAATGTAGGTTTTCAGTATTGACATAGATTTTCAAAAAGCAATTTAGCCTAGGAAATTGTTATAAGCAGGTTTCTGTTTTTCTTTTTTTTTTT
>VZRX01011795.1:54940-173709 GCA_013398075.1 Notiomystis cincta
TTTTTTTTTTTGATAAGAAGTATTCTACTATTTTTTTGTCTTATATATTGAAAGCATCTTCTAAAGGAACTTAGTATACTCAGTTGTACTGAAATGAGAGCTGAATCTGCTACCCAGCTCTTTGAATGGGGCTTCAAAGAAGTTTTTAGTCGAATTAAGTTCCAAATAAGAAATAAAGTTTTATGATGCATCCCTTTTATTTTTGGATCCAAGTCTTCCAAAATGAACACACCTGATTAACTTTAAACATGTGAGTAAGCCCATTACAGGCACCAGGATATTTGCATATTTCAAGCTAAGTGTCTCAGTAAGATCTTTAAAGGCTGTATATTTCGATCTTTTCACAAGTGTGCTTGCTTTTTCCTATTTTATTATTTTGTTAGACTCCAAGTCATCCACTGTGTTGGTTTTAGCTTTCCCAGTGTGAAGACATATATTGATTTTAAGCCATTGCAAATTTATATCTCTATATTCGCACTGGACTCTAACTATAAAGATAAATTAATTATAAAAGTCTAAATAATTCCTTCTGTTTTAACAAACCTAGATTGATGCCCTTATTATGTATAAAAGAACAATAACTCGAGTACTTGTACTATTTTAGCTGTACTTGATTTTGCTTTAAGTAGAATGCCTCACAGTAAGCAATATTTGTATCACTTAAAAATCAAATCCCATTGATTTCATTTGATTATGTGTAGTAAGAGTTTCAGTAACTAAAGAGAGACTCAAAGGAAGAGTTGCACAACTACAGAATCAGTACTTGTCCAGTTTCATTGGTATTTTAACAGCTTGGATATAGCAGAGAGTACTCTCAGATTGGTCAGTGGAGTGAGGACTAGGAGTCGCATCCCAGCATTTTTTTTAAGTGCAACAGAAAATGGTAAGATTTTATTACAAAATTCGGGTGAAGAGTTGTGATTAAGTAAAACAAAATGAAAATGAGGCAGTTTAGCAATGTGATACATGAGAAATATTTCAACAGCCTTTTCCTGAAAATCTTCATTTGAAGGCCTTTCCTACAAATGTTCTAGCTGTTATTTATATTATAATCCCGTCAGAAAATATTGAGCTCATTGTGTGTGTACTGACAATCTACTTGAGAATGTACTTTACACATACAGTAAATAGCAGGGGAAATAATTCCAGTTGTCCAAGAGCAGAAACATTTTCCTTAGGCTCTGAATTTCATCTGAATCCTCAATAGTCTTCATGTTCTTCACTTGCTTGAAAATCTGAGCAGATTCAGTTGTAAAAGCCACACTGGTTTATAACAAATTGTCAGTGACCAAGAACTAAAAAACCCAAAGATCTTCTGACTTTAGCAAAAGGTGGATTCAGTAAGACTGAGGATACTCACTGACCAGAAGGAAGACAGGAGTCATGGCTTTCTTGGGAAAGTATAAGATGATGGTGTAGACTGCTGGTTGAGTAGGAATGGTTGGACAGATGTTTCTTAATCATAATTTGTCATAGTGCGAGAAGTGGAGGACTTAAGATATTGAGTCAGCGTATAAGATATCAGTTACTTTGACAGGTGTTATTTTTGTTAGGTTTGTAGTGATGCAGCTGGCATCCAGAATACTATAAAATATTTTAGTTAACGTGAAAAGCTTCTGTGAAAGCAGATTTTTCTTTTTTTCCCCATGAAGTGTTTTGCCTGTCATCACATTTGCATTGTTTCCTCTTGTTTGCTTTTACCAGGAGTCATATCTTCTCTCAATAGTGTTGTGTTTCTATCCAGAGGCTGAACTTCATTATAAAGTGGACAAACAGGACAGTGCCTATGTGCAATGCAGTAAATAATCTGAAATGGGTGTTACCTGATACCTGTGTTTTCCCAGGATACATTTTTCTCTTTTATTGATACAGCATTTCTGTTCTTAGGTTGCTAAATCTTCAGGAGGCAAGGGCTATGAAAGTGAGCTGTTGTTAACATGCCATTTTCCAACAAATTATTCCAGCACAAGTTTCAGAAAAGCTGTTTGGAGCCCATCAGTAGGCTTTATCTTGTCAAATCTTTAGGACATGATATTTCTTTCTGACCAATGTTGCTGAAGGCTGCCAGGAGGTATGGAGTGTGTGACACTCTAGTAGGAGTAGTAGTCCTTTAATGTAGGTGGAGTTATCCTGAAAGTCTTTGACATGGTGATCTGAAAATAAAGGAAGTATTGATCCGCTCAGAGTCCACCTGAGAGAGAAGGTAGAAAACCAGGCACCTGGAGAATCAAGCTGCTAAAAGTATGGGCTCCTACCTGTTCAGCTTGACAGGTGTGCTTGAGGTCACACCGCCAAGTGGTTTAAGCCAGTTGTATTCATGGGGTTTATAAGGGCAGACCTCAAGTGTAAGCCCATTTACAAATTGGGCCAGGTTTACAGGCCGGAGGCAATGGTGGCTTTTCAGACTTGACCACAGGGTGGATCACTTTGGAAGTTGATTACATACTATCAAATTGCAAACTAATGTAATGACATAATAATATATGATGTAGCCTTTGAGACCATATCCCAGGCATGTTTAACTAGAAGGTGATGCAGAGTGTTGTGTATGGGACCTGCAGACAAAATGTAACCTTATATGCAAGGATAATCTCTTAGAGTAGAAAAATAGGGAAAAGGAGAGGGCTTCTTGGTAGCTGAAACATTGATAAAAACAAGAAAGGATGACCTTGTTCAAAGAGTAGGGGAAGATGTGATGAAGCTAGAAAAAGGGCATATTACACTCTTAAGACTGAAAGAAAGATAAGCATGCCATTGAGACAAATGTATAGAAAAAAAGGCAACAGATTTGTTTTAGAAAGAAGAGTAGTAGCTTGAGGGTGTAAGCATTAGACTGGAATTGAAGAGATATAACTTAGTTCCTAGTTCTTGAATGACCTTGGAAAAATCTGTTAATCTGTCCTTGTCTTGGTCTCTCTCAGTAAATGTGGATAATGATATTTCAGTATCCCTCAATGAAATTATGAGAATAAATTCATCTGTAGTTGAGGTATTTTGCTACTATTACTACAGGGTCATGTAAGTGCTGAGGTGGACAGGTTAACCCATCACAGAGAGAGAAATTAAAACTGCAGACTAGGATGGGAGAGATAAAAGACTCATAGGAGAAACTTATTGTGAGTGCTGAAAAGGTTTTGTTTTGAAACAACAGAACTACTCTTTCTTTACTCTTCTATTCAGCCCTTAAATTGCCTGGAATACATAAAATTTTTATCTATCTGGGCACATCAAGGGTAATTTAAGAATAATTTAGGTAATTTTTTCTATGACTTAGAAAGTTTTGTTTCCTTGCTTACCTCAAGATATTGTGTCAAACTATTAGTGCTGATTGTTTTGTATGGTTTAATGATAATTCTTTAGATTGGACTAGTTGACCTCCATAGTCCTGTCCAACCCAAATGACTGCTGTGATTCCATGAAAAAATGGAGAATGTCTGTTCTCTATTAATTGGTTGTCACGTGCAACCATCCTGATCCATATCTCATTTGCTCTAATGTCTGTGTGTAACTTTAACACTCTGCATTTCACGTGAATTCCCCTCCCAGAGATTTTAATAGCATTCCTAGTGCTGATGGTGGCCCTAAGAGGAAATCAGCCTCTGACATACAGGATGATGACCTGGTTGCAGAGAGGGGTTGAAGCCGAGTGCCACATGCCAGTGGCCAGGTTGCTATTATATATCTCCAGGCATCCCTGGGGCTGGGGGGGAGATAAAGTGAGTGCAGCCCTCCAAATCCAGCAGTTTTTTCTCTCTCTCTTCCTTGGGGAGGTTGCTGGGACCAGCCCCTGTGTACCCTGCTCTCCCTCTCCACCACCCATGCCTTCCTGTCCTCAGAGAACATAGCTCTGAAAGTGGTAGACACTGTTGGGTCAGAAAAGCAACCCTAAGATGAGAAAAAGTGACAAAGGGCCCTAGCCCATCAGAGTGTTCACCCCACTCTGAGAAAAGCAGCAATGCCCAAGCGCAGCAGAGTGCACACCCCACAGCATGGCAGAGAGGAGGCAGCCACAGGGGGAACAGAGAGGAGGAAAAGAGGTGAGCTGAGTACTGCAGGCCGCAGCCAAGCACAGCTGTCTGGACAAAGACAGCTGTGACACAGACAATCTAGCTTTTGGGAGTTTGTCCATCATTGCCTTCTGTTGTCTCAGGCTGGGGAACAGGCCACACTAGCCACAGGAGCACTGCCACCTTGCCTTTTCCTGGTGGCCATGTGGTACAGCCTTAGGGGAGCGTCCACCATCTTGTCTTTATCCCAGTGGCCAGGCAGCTGGGATAGTCAGGGAGGCAAGCACCTCTGTGTGTAGAGCACCCCCTCTCTTTGTACACTTTTGTTACTAATACCACTGTCATCACTGTGCATTTCTTATTCCATTGCCATGTGCTTTCTGTAAATCGTTATCTCAACCCGCCTTTGTCCCATTCTTGCTGGAAGCGGCGAGGGGAGGGGACTGGCTTATTTGGATTTTGATTTCTGGCTGGTGTTAAACCACTGCAGCTGAATAGATCACTGGGTTCATGTTAACCACTGTTAAGTGAGACTATCTTTGATGTGTAGTACTAGAAGTTATGTGATTTTGTAAGTGTTATTTTCCAATGTTTTCTTTCCTAAATGCTATTCTCCATAAATGTTATCAACGTCAGCAATGCATTGTATTTTCTGTTCCAATATAGAGTTGCCTCTCTTGAGTGATAATCTCTGCTGGAGACTCTCTCTTCATGTATATCTTTGGTAGTCCTCTGAACAGTCCACAAGATATTTACAGTTTTGGGAAGGCAAGCAGTTGTCTCTACTAGTGTATTGTTTTCCTCCAAAGGGAATTCTTTTTCTCTTCACAGTACAGAAAACTTACTGAGTTGCACTGTTCCTGAAAGGAAATAGGCTAACTCCACAACACCAGGCTTTATATAGGATTGGTAGATAGACATTTTAAAACCAGAAAGAACTTTTGGTTTAAGTGGAAAATGGGTCATTTCTGGTATTGAAATAGTACAGGTTTCAATCAAGTAAAAGTCCTATTATTTAACTTGTTTGTGAAGTCGAAGCCATCTGAAATCCTAGCAACAAAACAGAGGTCAGTAGATGATTGCTTCACCATTTTCTGTTAGTCCAATATGTCCCATTATGAAATACTGGTTTTAAGCTCTTTTCTGAGTAAGCCAACATATGTGTGTGTGTGGGAATGATACAGTCCCCTGCTGAAAGGAAAATATCCTCTGAAGCATCTCAAAAGAGCCCTGAGACAGCTGAATGGTTTCAGGAAGATGTTCAGAAAAGTCCTAGTTTTGAAGCTGTTTAGGCAGATGCATGAACAAAGGCAGTGAGTGCCTTTGCAGACTCCAACTTACACCTACAGAATAGTTAACAGAACTTAACTCCTTGCTCATATATTTTTTGTTGTGAGACTTTTTGTTTTAAGACTTTTTATGTTTCCTTTAAAGACCTTCATATACCTATTTTTTTAAATTTACTTTTATGAACCTGCTTAAATGGTCTCATATAGATATTCATGAAAGACAAGAAAGAAATGTTTCTATAGAAAATTAAAACAAATCAGCCCAACAGAATCCCACATACATTCATGTGCATCAGTATACCTAAACATGAAAATCTATATTGCACAACTTTAGCATTTTCAAAAACTGTGGTATTTCTGTGAGCCCGAAATTTACACTCTTGTGAAGAACTTGAGGAAACTACTGCAATTAGCTCTAGTCCTCAGTATTCAGTAAAGCAATAACTGTTTTAAATTCAATTACTGTTCTGCGAGAACTACCTCAAATTCTTTTGTTTAAGCATACAGTGTATGTATATCTTGATCAAATCTTAGGCAAAGGTTAAAATACTATTATTCTGATCATTTAGAGGGGAGCTTCTTTTCTAGTTGTAGCAGAGTTGGGAAACTACAGTGCCATGTCTAATCTCTGGACCACAAAATTTCATGAGACATAGGGTGTTTTTCAAGAATATCTTGGTCTTTTAAGAAGCTATGCTGATTTCGAATGTTTGTACCTGTGATATTTATGGATAAACAGAAATCTCTTCAGCTTAAGGGTTTTTTGGGAAAAACACTGTTAAACTTCATCAGAAATATCTATCATGATGTTTCTCAGCCTTTCAAAGAAAGGTAAGGAAGATAAAGTTTAGGGGGAAGGAAGATAATTTTTATTTCTTAGAACTGCTGAAAAATAAGATGGGTCTGAAGGCAGATTTAGACTCCAGCATGGGGCTGGAATTTGACAGGAGCCTTGGCATAAACAGAGTTGAGTTTTGCATTCAGAGTACAATGGAAGTAGGAATTGATTAATATCATGAAAACAGAAAATGAAAATGGGATATAGGAATGGCTACAGAATTGGCTTAGGACCACTTTCCTAAGAGCTAGTAAGAAGCAGTGACCAGAATGATGCAAATAAAAAAGTCTTTTAAATTTGCAGTGAAAAAGATGTAGAAAATACCTTTATTAATGTTTATGTGAAACCCTGAATAGCATTCTATGATAACAATGAACAATGCGTTCATTAACATGCACATCGCTGAACAAACAGCTATTCAAGAGTGAGCTCATGCTGTCACAAAGACCGTGTTCTGCATGGGAACCTCATGGTTTCAACAGCTTCCTGGGCAGCCAAGCTTGGCAGAGTTTGACTTTTTACACCTGTTTAGTTGCAGAGTTATTTGGAAATGAAAAATCTAATGGCAAACAGCAGAAAGCTCGAGAGAGTGAAAGGGGGTTGTGTTTGAAAATCGGGACAGCAGCTCATTGTATCTCTATTTTATTCACTGTGCTAGTTCTGGAGTGTTCTCTTACTTCCTCCACAGCATTGCTATGCATTCGCCGTGCACAGTTAGTGCAGTAATCTCCTTCTCTCACTTTTCCCCTTGGCCTTGCCCTACAGGGTATTTTATCATCAGTGAAGACACCATGCTTCTAGGCTTTGAGTTACAAGCCTTGAGGTGAAAAGGACTACCCTGTCCCAAACAGAGTGCCCTGAGTGTTTGTTAACCTAGCCTGGTAGGGGTGGCTTTTGTTGTGTGCAAAGGTAATTTGCATTTGCCCTCCCTTGGGCATTCCAACTATAAATGTCTGTCCTGCTGAGGCAAGCTAAATGTTTTACAACAGGTTTTGAAATACGCATTTTTAACTTGGTCTTTGCTAATTTGCAGGAATATATGAGAAAGGGTAAAGAGGAGTGGATGATGCAGATCTATTCCATGTTTTAGATGTGATGTTCAGATTAATTGCTCTCAGGCTGCCTTTACTAACAAGTTGATGCCCAGTACACTGAAGTCAAAATAAAATCCCCAGTGATGGTACTGGACCCTGATCAGCCTACTGAATCTCTTGTTTTTAAAGTTATGTGTGATAAAAGATTCAGAAATAAAACTTTGATCACTAGCTAGAGATTCAGGATAGTGTACATTAAAATATGAAAATTGCCAGAAATTCCAACAAAAATAATATCTTGAGGGTTTTCCCAATTTTCAAAGAACTGAGATACTAGGCTTACATCAACTTTATCTTCATAAGGAAAGTTTGTGGCCTCTTTTTTTCGCCCTATAGAACAATGCCGCAGCCCAGAGGCTTGGATTAAGAGCTTTTATGCTCTTTCCATTTCTAGTGTCGTTTTAAAGTGTCTCTCTCTGTTCTTACATTTTGCTATAAGAACCCCACATCATGAAAAAGATCCTGTTGTGTATCTGTAACTGTATCACACCTCATCAACTCTAGAAGAACTTTGCCACTGAAAAGTAGAACAGTGCAACAAGCTCATTGGGGAAATAGTTGTCTTCTGTGATCATTAGCCCTAATCATTGCTCTGATTTTTGAAACTGTCAAGGCATATAATAAATTTCATTTCATAGAAGTTTTGCTGTCTGCCAAAGTATAATTGTTTAAGGTTCCATAAGCATGTGAAGCATCTTAATAATACCTGCAGAATGTAACAGCTTTCCACTTTCCTTGAAATTAGAGGATGTCATATGAATGCCCTTAAATTATGAAGTTCAATTGCCAAAATAACATTCATCCAGCTTGATGGCCAGATATTTCATTAAACTCCCACTGCACAGAGGTTATCTACTAATATCCAGAAGTGAGTACATTAGTGTCTAGGGATAGATGTAGACAAGCAAAAGACAATAAATGGATTGAAGCAAACACATGCAGTCCCCTGGAGGGCTGGAGTAGTTAACAGCTGGAGGAGGGCCTGGATATAGAGGTGGATATTGAAACATTTGATATTCAAGCAGATAAAATTAAGTTGAATCAAGTGTGCAGATGATGAAGGTGTGAGTTTCAGTGTTCGTGCCTAAATTGAATAATGTCAGAAAAGAAAGCTGTGATTTAATAAAGATTTATTTTTTAAAGTTACCTTGACACCCTCAACTACATGAGATGCATTCAGCTTGTCAGTGTAGCATGAACATTTATAAGCAATTATTATGAGATTAATGGCTGAATTTCTCCAACCGTGTCGTTGCTTTTCTGTTTAATGATAGAACAGAAGTTAATGAAAAATGCAGAGTTTTGACATATTGTGTATAAAATATGTCAGTTTGGGAGATGGGAATTAAGCACAGTTTTCCTTTGAATCTATTGTGGTTACTCTTGGCAAGAACTTAGTAGCTATAGGATGGTATTATAGAACACAGCCACCAGTGAGATTCAGAAATCATGAATTTGGGAAAACTGCTCTTAATTCTGAGGAATATGCTTATGGCTTTATCTCTACAGTGCTAAATGCTTTTAGAAATATATGATATACAACCTAAAATTTCCTTTTCCTCTATTTTTGAAACGTGTTCTATGCACCTCTAGGTATATAGGAATGTAGAACTTTTTCTGTGAGTGTGTAGAAAAAGTTAGAATGCACAAATACTGCATCATCATTGCTAGGAGTTACAGGAACATCTGTGAATCTTCTTCAGGAGCATCTAAAAAGATGCCTTTGTGATTTCAACATATCTCAAAGTCTGCAATCATACCGTTTTCCACAGCTACTGCTTGAATGCTGGGGTTGTAGCAAATCCTCAGGCTCCACCTCAGAGCAGATGACAGCACAAAGATGCTCTTAGCTGACTTTCTTGGGTTTGTGTACCAGGTCAATAGTGTGTTTTGTGCAGATATCTCCAGTGTGGTTTGTGGGGTTACTGGTTAGACAAAACCACACACCATACATGGATTTTTCATTTGAAACACTTGTACACGAACTGTAACTTCTGCAGAAATCTGTGCTATATTCAGAGCACAAGGAGAATGTGAAGATTTTTATTGTTATTTTAAGTTGACCAAAAGTAGATCAGAAGCTAATTGTCACTAAGCATTTAGAGAGAATACATTTTTTTCAATTAATATGGATTGATAAGTCTCCAGTATCTCTGAGGATTATTTCAGAAACATTTTTTCTTTTATGCTGACCTTCTGCTATTAACTTGGAGCAAAGCTTAAAATCAGTATTTAACATTTAATGGAAGGAACAAACTGATTCTGCAGTTTAACTCAACATTTGCAGTAAGATGACTTGTACCCTAATGGCTTGTAATTAATTTTTCTGAAAATCATATTTATGATAGTCTGCAGATTCAAGGCTTTATCTAATACATAATGTTCATTTTGAGCCTTTAATTGCATTTAAATTAAAATTGGCTTAGCAGGAAGATGAATTGTGGGAATGCATCAAACCACCCAGCATGTCCTGAAGATGTGAGCCTGAAAATGCAATTTGGTGGAGATGTGCAGAATCATTTGGAGTTCATTAATTTTTATTGCACAGGTAATTTTACTAAAGTAGGTTATTTTCTTTGAAATTTATATTTATGTTTATGTCAATAGCTGAATATTGTATTAAGCTATACATCTATTAGAGTTTATTAAGCCAGTCTAATGGGGGTTGTTCATATTGTGCAGAGAGGTAATTTGTGTTTGCCCTTCCTTTTAATTTGGGAGCTGCATTTAGTTCAGCTGAACTACAAGTGTCCATGCAGCCAAAAGAAGTCAAACAGGTGTCACAGGAGGTTTCTGTGTATGCAGTCTTAAAGAATCCTGGGAATTTTGATCTTGTAAGCGGTTTTGCTTCTGACCTTCTAAACCTTTTTGTTCTGAATAATCTTTTTTTTTTTTTTTCCCTTCATGTTGCTGAGGTTCTGACCCAGCCACTGGAATGAAGGGTTATTGATGTGTAACTCAGTTTGTGGCTTAATGTGGTGCACTTTGTCCAGCCAGCTTGTAAGTGATCCTTTAAATTGCAGATGCTGCTGAGGTTATACAATTTAATTATAATGTCACTTTACAATTATAAAGAATAAAAGGCCTTTTGCATTGCTTAATGAATACAAATTGTGCACAAGTTGGAAATACAAAAGAATAAAAATTAACATTTGTCCTTCTTGCCAAAGTATTTATATTTTTACAACCGATAAGTAGTTCAATAATTCCATTACCTATATCCATTAAACATTTGTGCTTTTCAGTTTGTGATTTGTATACAGTAGTTATTAATAAAATGAAACTGTCAGCATTTGCTGCTTTTGCCCATCGTCTTCTTACCCTTTTTTATTCCATTGCAGACAGAGTAATTAGAGGTTGAAAATGCTATGTGCAAATGCCTGTTACAAGGATTAAATTATATAATCATGGTAATGATTTTCCTTAAAACTCTTACTGCCAACTGTAACATTTTTCACTTCACCAGTTTTTTTTGTGCCATCGTATTTTATGAGAAAGTGGAAATACTACTCCGTTCTGACAATCTGCTGCAAGTTACTAGTTTGTGGTCAGATTTGATAGAAACCCATATTCATTTAATACTCGCCAATCAGAACTTGACAGAGGTATTGCTTATTTTCTCATTTCATCACTGAAGCATGCCGGTGTAGTTTAGTCCCTAATTACTCTCAGACTGAGACGTTCCAAATATTCCCATGGTGGTAATATTTTTCTGCCTGGATGAGTCATTACGTTGTTTGGCAGACTGAAACACCAGCCTTTCCTTGTTGGAACACTACCCCTCATGTAGCACCACATCTTTTCCTCACTGCTGTCTGTTCCACGACTTTCATCCTGCTGTGACATTTCAAGCTGTACCATACGAAAGCACATTTGCCTTCCTTCTATCTGACTGATTGGACCAGTGCCAGCTCTTTCTTCAGGGCCAAGGACAGGAGACTGGGATAGTCTGAATAGAACTGCTTAATGATCTAATGGAGCAGTGCTCTCTCCTGCTGAGAGATAGGGCTTATTTGTTTGCTGGTTAGAGAAAAGGTCAGGGAAATCCTTTTCAGCAAAGGCTGTGACAGTGAGAATGTGCAATACCACACATTCCTGGGGCTTGAATAACTTCATACATCAGGTGTTCCCCTCATGTTAAAAATCCTGTTCTGTTTTCATTTCATTTTCAATATCCTGCAGATGGCAGAGAGATGAAAGTGATGAATTCTACAACTTGGTAATATAAAGCCAAATGTTGTTCCTCCTGATAGAAGGAGACTTCATACTAAGAGTTTAACACCAGGGAAGGTAATGCGGACAGCCAGCAGTATTTCATAAAAGGCAGCTGGTTTTCCTTGTCATTGTTGTGAAACCTACTGGGTATATGACTTTTAATGGCTTTATGCTTAACAAGGCTGTAAACATAGTTTGCATATTTTCCCACTGAGTCTGACAAGGACTGCAATTCCAATTTGGTCAGTCAAGTTAATTTAGTCTAGACTTCCCTCAACAGCTGAGCAACAGCGCAGTCCTGGGGGCGGGAAATGCACGAGTATGGTGGTGCTGCCACGGCTCCTGAAATCGCCCAGCGTTGCATCAAGTGAGGATTTGGGGCAGTTTGGGGTAGACCTGCCAGGCTTTCCACAAAGGAAGCAGAGGAAGGGGGGCAGCGTGGCGGGCGCAGCAGAGGCTGGCTCGGTGCCACCAGAGGAGCCCTGTGCGTGCGAGTGGCCTCGCCTGGCCAGTGGCGCTGGCCTCCCGCCCAGAACGGCGCGGGACACAGCTCGGAGCAGCCACAGAGCACCCCCAGACCTGGGCCACAGGGTGCTTACTCTGTGCTTCAAAGTCCATGTCTGTTTAAAGGGCCACAGTAGACCTCTCAATGGGACTTTTTCCCATAAATGTTGGGGGTTTCTTTCAGTAGAGTTTTATGTAATTCCAGAGAGCCCTTTAAGTGAAATAGATTAAGAATTAAGGCATTTTTCCCTTTTGATGTACTCTCCCTGGTTTTTTTACTTTTCTCCTAGACACTTTTGAAAGCTATTTCTGCCCAGATAGCTCTCACTATGCCTCGTTTTTCGTTTGTTTCTGTGAGGCTTTTTCAGAAACAGGAAGGAGAAAACCCACTTTTAAAATAAAAGCATATGGTTTTAGAACCACAGAAATTGGCAAGTGGGTCTCAAGAGTTGGTTTAGCACCTGATAGTGCTTCTTTGTTTGTTTTTGTTTTGTTTTTAATTTACTGGATTTCAAGCTGACAGTAGCTATTTTAACAAAATAACTATAGATTGTTATTTCTAATGCAGCTGAAGTTTAGCAGGAAACATTGGAGTTGGCAGTACAATAAAAAAACATGCAGAATGTCCTGATTATAAAAACAACATTCATAATCCACACTGAAGTTTTCAAATACATGCTTCTGCTGCCACTGCTATGATCCCAGGAGATGGAAACCTGAACCCTTCAGGTTATTTACTGAGTAAAGAGGATTTAAAGATAAACAAATTAATATAAAATGATTCTGATAATATCTTCATATATTAGGAATAAAATACTTGCTATAGTCTTAGACTGTCTGTCAACTTGTCAGAATTTTTATTTTTAAATAGAAAGACTAGGTGAATTTAAGTTAAACGGTGTAGTAAAATATTAAAAGTACTAAAAAACCCAAAAATATTTAGCAACAACAGTAATTAGTTAATGAAAAATATTTACAAGCCAGTAAATAAAAGTGAGTGCGAGGAGGAAAGTAAAAGAGAAGGCAGGTCCCTCCACGTCACGGTTGAACTGCACTGGAGGTGGAATGTGGGATGCTTGCAGTCTGCTCACTCAACTGTATTTGACTAGGGCCGTCATCCCCTCAGCTTTCACAAGCACTGAATGTGTCAAAAATCTTTCAGAGAAAGTGTAAATTTTAACCAGCCTGCTTCTGGTTCATATTTAATGTGGTTTTAAATGCTTAAATCATATCGATTCAAGGTATTTCTTCATCAGGTTTCATGGAGGTTAGCATAAATCAACAAGATAGTTCAATGTGTGAGTACATGTTAATTACGATAGGGGTACAGTGCTGATTTGTTAGAATTTGTCTCATTTAGCCCTACTTGAATTAAGAGTTTGCAGTTTGTGCATGCCATGCATTTTTATATGACAATGTCTCTGTTTAAGGACAGGTTTTGATGTAATTTCCAGTGCTGCCAGATTAATCTACAGCTATCTGTGCCTATCCCAAACTTGTTTGAAAGCAAACAAGGGTTTCAAAAATTCACCTACTAGACAGTGGATAATATTTTTTGTGTCATTGTGGTTTATTGTGTTACAAGCTCTGCATCTAAATAATTACTGAAGTTTTATTAATTTAATTTTTTTAATTCCTGTCATGCTGATACATAAGTTTCTGTGTGTATAATACCATCATCATAACAAAAATTTCATCCTAAGTAGTAGTATCAAAATTCAGTGTAATCCCTTTCTGAAGCAGGTAATTCCTTTTTTATCATTGTGCTATCATTACCTGTTAGTGAAAATTAAGCAGGGAGATGTTTGGTTTTAAGTATCTAGATTAAACTTTCACATGGAAGAAAACTGACTGAGAAAGGCTATATATCTCTTCTAAAATCACCTATGCAGTGCAGGTGCAGCAGTTGTCTGCAAACATCCAGTTGTATTGCAGACAATAGTCTCACTGTGTGACATGCCCTAAATTTTGAATCTTCTTATTTTCAGACTGCAATGTCAGACTTCCTAGGTGACTCCTTTAAAGTTCTTTTCTTCCTTACCCCTTCCCCCTCCTTTAATCTAGGATAAGTGTTTCTGACTTAAAATTATTAAAGAGGGTGGTAAAACTGCACATATTGAAGAACAGATTCTGTAGTAGTAGTAGTAGCTGGCAGAAATGTTAAGTGCTTTTCACAGTCAACATTCAAACAGATTATCAGATGGCATATTTCACCCTGTTGTTACTTTAAATGAAGTGACCATGAAATCAACAAATCTGCTGTCAGGTGCCTGTCACAGAGATAGTTCTCCCTGTCACACAATGCCTCACATAACAGGTAATGTGTTTTTAAGAATCAGTCCTGTGTCACCTCATCAAGTCCTTGTTAAAAGATGAAATAAGACGGATGGTGTTGTCTCCCATGGAGTTGACTGAAATTCAGTAAAAGCAATGCATGTTATACAAAAAAAAATATATGAAAAGTAAAATAGGTGCCAGTAAGATGCCTCTGACTGTGCCATTACTCTTTTTCTTTGTCTTAAGAATGATTACTCATTTTTTTCCTGCTTATTCCTTTCTAGACTGAAAATTAATTGGGTCAAGTTTAAATTTTCTGATAAGGACAGGAAGAATTAATCCTCAGTCACCAAACAAATGAGAACCCAGACTGGTGTTGTGCCAATAGCCATGCATTCATTTGGAATGGTTAATACCTGCTTCCGTGCCTAACAGAGATGACACTCATAATTAATTAAGTTATGAGGTGTTCTTAACAATTATTTCGTTCAGGATTCTTAAGTTTAATCGTTAAATTCAGGGCCAGGGATAAACTAAAATTACCATATTCAGTTTTTTCTCTATATACTTTCATAACAGTTCTCCCAAGTAAAATAGATTTTTGTCTTGTTCATGAAATTTTAATTATAGCATCATTCTCAGCTTCTCAGTGTAAAGAACTGTCAGCCAGCTTGAACTCTGCTGAGACAGATGCTGCAGGGTTTTTGGTTGGTTTTGTTTTTGTTTTTTTTTTTAAATTTTGTTTTGACTTTTCAGACTCACCATTTTTGATAAAAAGTAAAAATAGGGAGGGAAGTCACCTTAGTGATATATGGACATCTGTTACTGTAATTTGTTCTTTCATGTCTAGGTTGTGACTAGCATTAGTATATTCAGGCCAGTAGGAAGAAATAACCTTTCCTTTCCTTGCCATGGCTAAACGTACTTCAAAGATTCTTTTCATAAGTAAAGGACTGGTTTAGAGATGTTGCTTACAGAAGCAAGAATTGGGCAGGAGATACAAAGATTAGCCTGCTTCCTCTGAGCTGGCCAGCCAAGCTGGTTGACTACCAAGGGCTTGCAGCACCCCCACTCCCAGCAGTGTGAAAAGGGAGGGGAGGGGCCCATCCTTCTGAAATGCGACTGAGGCACCAGAGGCTGTGCTTTAGGTAGGGCACAGATCACAGTTTCAGGATGAATTTGAATTGGATACATAACAGGGCAGAAGCACAGCTCTAAGAAAACGGATACCGAAGCCAGTGAAAGAAATGACTCAGTGAGGTCCATAGACAGGAAAACGGCACTGCTTGAAACTTGTATCTCATGAGGCAAGACTTTATCTGGCTTGCACTAAGCCAGCTCTTTCAGGCTGACCATGCTGTTTGTCTTACTCATGACTCCACTGCAAAGTATGTTTTTGATCAGATGTTTGAACTAATCATGTGGTTGCCTAAAAATTACCTGGGTACATTTTAAATGCATTTTGAGAGTTATTTCTTTTTTTACAAATGCACTTGTGTTTGAGACACTGAAGATACTGAGATGCCATTTCAGAGCAACTTCAAAGAATCACGGGCTGTGATTACAGGCAGAAACTGCAGAGGTGTTACAGGAAAGCAAAGACTAGGAGAAACACATTACACCTTTAGATAGATTGATACTTGGCAACACTTTTTAGTTCATTTATCTTCTCTGCCCATTCAGGCTTTTGCCATGATGTAGGAATGGAGAAATGATGTCTTTTGGATTAGAAGCAGAGATGGTGCAGAAAGAGCAAAAGGTGTTAATGATGTTTTAAGTATTGGCTTCTCTTAAGCTCCATATGGGCAAATGCTGCCACTTTGCTATATTAAATTGGAGGCAGAATCCAGGAAAATCTTTCATCATGATTATTAATTTTCCTTCTTGTAATAGCCAAAAGGAGGTTAGAACTGTTAAGATACCTTTGCACTACTGACACAAATTATTTTACCCAAATAGTTTATCATTGTTTTTCTTGTTTTGTCAATGAATTAAGCACCGTTAATTAACTCCATGTGAAAATCAGCATACATTTGAAAAAGAATACAAAGTCTGGGACAAGGTTGACCCTAGCCATTGGTCAAACTCCTGTTTTTCAAATGCATGAGAAGGAATAATTAGAGGACAATTTCATGGACATTAAGAGAGCGAATCCTACAGACTACTCTGAGCACAAACCTCTGCAGAAATGGAGTGAAACCCGTAACTTCCCCACCCCATCTGAGATAAGTTCGAATCCTCTAGACGTCATACAGATATCAAATACTTCAGTGTATTTTAGAAATCATGATTGAATTTTACAGCTCTCCCCCATATAAGTCTCGCTGGATACCAGATATAACAGAGAAGATAATGATGGAGCTGGAAAAGTCTTCCACTCATCTAAATATGCCAAATCAAGGAATTTGGTTCTAAAGTTTAAGCAGCAGGAATATGGAATCTAGTAATTCTAGTAAAAGTCATGTAACTTGTAGGGAGATTGTTTCAGGATGTGATTCAGTAACCTCTTCATATGTTTCTAAAATGAGGTACTAAACATAATAAAAACCATTCCAAGCTCATCTATTTTTGCCTGCCACCAAAGAATACTGGAATATTTTATACTTTCTTATTTCTGATGGGAGAACTTCTGAGATCTCCAGAAAGTTCTTGGACAGTAGCACTGGGATCTCTTAAAGACCTAAATCCCCCTGACTCCACCTGCAGTTAGAGAAGGGTGGGTGGCCTTGCCCTCCACTTTGCTCCTGTTTCTGTTTCTTTGCTGTACCAGTGTGAGTGTATGATGGCATTGGTAGCAGATCAGCTGACCAGTCCAGCCGAAGAGTAACTCAGAGAAAGAATTCTTGCCCTCTTAATTACCCAGTCTGGGTCACTGTGCATGTGCTGGTGCTGACATAGGTAGGAGGTAGAAGCAGAGCCCAGATATGGAAAGGATGATGAGTTCTCCTTTTTCAGCAGTTTTATAGTGCTGACAGCTGTATTTGTGTAAGGGAAAAGAAGACAGTGCTGAGGAACATTGGATCTTCTTGTGCCTTTGTTTTCCCTATAATTTTTCCAAACATATTCTGTGCTTAGCCCTCTGCATGATTGCTTCACAGGAAAAATTGAGAAACACATTCAGTAAGATTTTCATTTAATTCAAACTTTCAAAAAGCATGCTAAGAAATACAGACACAGATTTTTTTTTGCACTTCTCCCACAAATGTATTAAAAGTTTCCCATGCTGAAAGCCTATTACCAAGAACCAATATATAAGTATCACTAATTATTTCCGAAACTGCAGGGCAGAATTTTAATGTAGGTGATTTAAAGCCTAAAACAATTTCTAACCCTTAGAATCTAGGCTAATGTGGAGTGTTATGTCTGCAGGATTACCCACCATTTTCTGCTCTGGAAATTTTATATATGAATCATCTTGTGTTGCCTAAGGGCAGGATCCAGGATACAAAGATGGAAATGCTGTTTTACCATACCAGTCCCAAAGTAGCCCCAAATGTATGGCATATGTTCAGAGAACCTACATGCATCAAGTTCTGTTTCTTAGACACTGTCAGGCAGGTATTCACATTAATTTGGGCACAGTACTTCATGAGGGTTTACTAGGAGGACCAGCAGTCTTGAAGGAAAATGTGCTTTAAGGAAACATCTAATTAAATTAATTGCTCTCACACTAGGATTATGAGCAACTCTTACCTTAGCATACTTTGTGGCAGCATTCTGAAGCTACTACCAGTCCAAAATGTTATTATTTGAAGGATTATTTGGTTTGAACTTCTGTAGGTTTCTCAAGAGACCTCCCATCATGTATGTTCCAGCTGCTTTTCCCTTGTGCACCTACACAGACTCCAAGGAAAGAGACAAAGAGTGTGTCTGCACTGGGCATGAGTGTACAGTGAGCTCCTCAACTGGCCTTACACTTCTCCAGGCTCTGAAACTAGCTTGGGAAACTCAGCAGTGTAGAACTGATGAGAGTAGAACATACATCAACCATAGAACTCTGATACCACGTGCTGTCTGGATTAAGATTATTTGCCACTAGTTGCTAATATAAACAATGTGGTCCTTGGATAACAGTTCCTATGTAACTTCTATCTCCAAAGGGATGTTTGGAGCCTACAGTTTCCACACCCTAAACTGGCATTTCTGTATATGGAAGCTGATAATCATTCCCCAGTGACTGAGATGCTTCTCAGTACAGTGAATTGCTTTCTTACAAAGGCTGCTCTTGATGCAGTAGTAAAATCTTATAATGCATGGAGATCAGATTAAATACATATGAATTATTATCTCTATCGGATTTATCTCACAAAGTACTCATTCTCCTCTTCTGCAAAATATTCTTGACTGCAGAAACTCAGACCCAGAAACAATTTATCATTTGAACCGTGATTATGATACAGATTGATTCAACTTCTTGCACAGTTCAAGCTACAGGACACAGGTTTATTGAATCACAGCACTGCCTATATTGATGTTCTGAAAGCAAAATTCAGTTGGAATAATCTCATAGATACAAAACTATTTATTAACCGTTTTTCACCTAGTTTTATTTTAATGAACTGCTCGGAATTACTTACGCTTCATAGGCTGCTTTGTCCTACAGAGTTAGGATTTACAGAGGACAAAAAATGTTCCATTTTTTTTAAATGGTTAAACTTTTTTCCTCTTGTATTAAAAAGGTATTCTGCATTCAACAACTTTCAGTTCTAGAAGAGTGAAATGGCTGTCAGAGATTTGAGTCTGAAATTGATTTAGTAATATATTTACTCTAGTATTTTTTTAGGTCAAACTTGATGCTTCTTGTGCAGTATGCATCCTTTCACCCTCAACTTTCACAGTAGAATCCTGAACTCTTATACAAAATCTGTAGAGATGATAAAGTTTCTGATGTATAGCCCTAGGAACATCTGTTTTATTTTGCTGATTTAAGAATTTTTTTTGTCCTGCCTCTTCTCTCTCACACTTTCAAGTTCAAAAGTATGTGTGTGCTTTCAGACTGTATGAAGCTATTCCAAATGAGTTAGATTTACAAAAGACCACTAGCAGAAAAGTAAGTAGTGTAACAATAATAATATTAGCAAAAGAAAACTTGCTGTGCAGGGAAGTCAGTTCTGTGCAGATATGTTCCTCATATGAAAGTGTAAAAAGTTGGTGCCTGTCAGGATTTTCAAAGCATACATTTGTTTTTGAAACTTTATTGGAATCATGTTCTCTATTTTTAGTCTCCTCATTTCCTCTAAAAATTTAGTTTAATTGTGTGCTCTTGTGAAATTATGCAAAGTGATTTAAGTGACAGAAATAATCTACCTCATCACTCTCAAATGCTTGCTGTTTTTCCTTTATGTGTTGGAACCAGTTAGAGATCCATCTTCTCAGATAGATATGGCTGCAGTGGGGCAGCTAAAGGATTCAGGATGGTCCCAATTATTTTATGGGGCATTGGATGAAGTCCATAGTCTTAAATATTTAGCAGAGTTATATAAACAGTTTTGGCTTGATTTAGGGCCAATCCTTGAAAGCTTTAGAAGTCGAGTTCAGTTCAAATGGTTGTTTCTACCAAAGCATGGAATTCCTTCTTCTTCTTCTTCTTTCAACATAGCAGTGTTTCATTCCTGGTCGTCTTGTGCTCCAGAGCACTTTCTTCATTCACACTTATGATCATATGGGTGAAAAATTAATGTTGTGAATACTGAACGCAGTTGTTTTTACCATACCTGTGGAAGGCATTGTAAGAATAATTTTTTTTAATTCTGAAAAGAATTAAGCAGCATTCTAAAATGTTATCACATGATTGAATTCTGTTACTATCTGGATATATTCTTTCACAGGATGCATGGCTAGGAACTTGAGGTGACATTCAATAGAATTGAGTCAAAGGCTACAGCTGTCTTATATAACAAGAAAAAGTATTCAGATTCCTAATGCTGTGATAATAATACCTATATATCAATTGAGCTACCATGCAAAAACCTAATTGATCACTTTGGAAGATGTACATAAATACAGGTTTTCATTAAACATAATTATTGTAAACAGAATACTGTATCTACCACATAATTACTTATCCTGGATTTCTTCTATTTCTCTGGAGCATCTCCTGTTGGCCCATGATGTCCAGAGATGGATAACAGAACACATTCATTTAATCCAGTATGAGCTTTCTTTGCCGTTACTGTGCCATGAGTTTTGTTCATTTTTACTAACAATACACTGAAAAGACAATTTTCTGCTTTTTTTTTCCTACTTCCATTTTCTTTTTCTTTAAAATGGTCATATCTATTTAAACTTGATTTAAGTGAAACATTCCACAGCTCTCCCTCGGCAAGTATTCAACCCAAAAGCAAACATTTACAGATGCTCTGATGTAATATCCCCCCCCAAAGTACATAAGGGGGGTACTGTTCAAGCGCTATCCTGCAGGCACCAGTGAACTGCACAGTGCATGTATTCACTGCAGGGGCTCTGATCTGCATATGCAATCGTTTCTGTATGCTGTTTCTATTGACACAAGGAAAAAATTCAAGGGAAAAAAAAATGAGGGAAGGCCTTCAAGTCTGAGGTTATTTAGCTTTTCTCTTTTAGACAAGACCTTCCTAACCTGTTTTTTTTTCTCTCTCTTTTTAAAAAGACTTAAAAATTCTTAAATCAAGTGACTGGTCATGCCTGCTGGAGGAAGCAGAGCAAGGCCTGTGAAAATTAAAGCGATGTTTTGGGGTTTTCCCCTCAAAAGCAGTAATAGACACAGCAGTTTGGTAAGAACCAAGTGGAGCATCAGATCAAAGACCCTACAGGGCAGTAGCTGAGGGAGGGAGGCAATCACCAACTGTACTAAGAAAAACTGAATATCTATCTCTGAAAAGAGGCCAGGCATCGGGCTTTGATCTGCCCATCTCCTTGTATATAAATGTAATCTTGGATCTTGATTGAATATTCCCACTCTGATTTTGTAATTAAAACATCATTTATACTGAGAATAATTAAGACAACTGTACATTTGATTTTAAAATCAGTTTTGAGTATTGTGCCTTGTCAAGCTACAAGAATGGTTCCTGCAGCTTTACAACTTAGCATTAAGAGGCAGACAGTGACCGCAGGCACCTGAGTGGAAGGTTTGACAGTTTGATAAATTAGGAATGACACTTGCCAAAATGGCTGTCCTTCCCTCAGCCTGCCAGTGGAGCATTTACACACTGTTAATTGAATTGGCAATTTGTGTAACAGTACCTGCCCCTGAGCTTTTGTAATGCTGGAGCTGCCATTTAGCTCTGATAATCCAGGACTTGGGAATAAGGACGAAAAGCTTCACATGA
Organism: Notiomystis cincta; assembly: GCA_013398075.1. Classification (NCBI taxonomy): domain Eukaryota; kingdom Metazoa; phylum Chordata; class Aves; order Passeriformes; family Notiomystidae; genus Notiomystis; species Notiomystis cincta. The sequence goes on from VZRX01011795.1 coordinate 76,475, forward strand.
TATTATTGCAGATTTAAAATGACAGTTGGGGACCTTGTTGCCAATTTCCCATTAAATGAGAAATAATTAACAATAGCAATAACAAAGTCTTATAAAGCTGGAAAGTTAAATTGACTTTTCAGCAGTAGTATGGTTTGAAATTGCTTCTAGTGTGATTATCAGATTGCCCTTTCAGTATTATATACCCTAAATAGTATCATCTCATGGTCTGAATAGGCAATAGTGTCAAAGCTACCCTGTTTTATTAGTGTGAGACTTTTCTGATTTATCTGTGGAGTTTTTTTAATTTCTTCATGCCATGTAAAAATTGAGTTATGTTATAATATTTCATACAGATAAAAAACTTAATGAAATATTAGAGATTCTGATTTCCATGGTTTTCAGTAATTGAGTGACAGTAGAAACAAAATTTTCAGTCATAGATGAATATTGTTAATGAGGTTCTTTTTTGTAGTTGAACTTGCAATTGATAACTTTGCCATCCCCAAATTTCTCCAGTGTACCTAATGCCACTGTCTGAAATGACAATTTATCAGCAAACTATTGTTCTTCTCTCAAGCTTCTTATGTTTTGATAATCCTTCTGAATGCTTCCCAATGATTTGATGTCCAAATACCATAATAACCAAAACCCATATAAGAATTAGCCAACCAAGACTAGAGTCTTTGCTACTTTTACAGCTTAAAATCAGATGCTTCAAAGCTGGCACATTTGCTGCATGTCAAAAGCTCAACTTCTCCTTGCAGATGTGCAGCTCATATTCTTGCTCCAAGATTTAGACTTGGAAACTTCAAGTGATGTATGGAAGAGCAAGTGGAGATCCCAAGAGCTAAAGGATCTTGGGCCCATCATGAGAATACGTATGGATTGATAAGATGCCACAGTGACTAGATGAAGCACACAAGTCTGATCCATTTCCTATCAAGTAAATAGTCTAAGCCACTACAGGTTTAGTAACTTATGTGCTAGAAAATATCTTTTCATCTCATTGCTGTGATCTTAGAGGAGCATGCAGACCAGAATGACCCCAGTCAATAGGCCTATACTAGCCTCAAGTCTTATTTGCATTTTAATATTATACGATATAGTTATTGTAGTGTTACACAAGTGATGAAAAGCAAAAGAGGGCAAATAAAAGGAGAGGTGAGCAAAGATAAGCTGATGTGGAGAACTGAGTAGAAAGGTCTGTGCTGAAGCTTACAGTTCAAATATTTATGCAGGATATTTCACAGAATCATAGAATGTTAAGGTGTTGAAATGAACCTTAAAGATCATCTAATCCCAAACCCTGCTGCCATGGGCAGGGACACCTCCCACTAGACCAGGTTTCTTAAGGTCTTGTCGACCCTGGCCTTGAACACTGCCACGGTCGGGGCATCCACAACCTCCCTGGACAACCTGTTCTAGTGTCTCACCACCCTCACAGTACAAAATTTCTTCCTAATATCTTACCTAAATTTCCCCTCCTTCAATTTGTACCCATTATTCCTTTTCCTATCACTGCAGCTCCTCATGAAGAATCTCTCTCTGGCTTCTCTGTCAGCCCTCTTCAGGTACTGGAAGGTTGCTATGAGGTCTCTATGCAACCTTCTCTTCTCCAGGCTGAACAGCCCTGACTTCCTCAGCCTGTCCCCATAGGGCAGGTGCTTCAGTCCCCTTATCAACTTTCATAACCCTCCCCTGGACCTGTTCCAATGTTCCGTGCCCTGCTTATATTTGGGACACCAGAACTGTATCAGTATTTCTTCTGTAGTTGGTGATGCAATTAATAATTTTAGAGAATTCTGTTCTAGAGAAGGAATTCAATGAGAGGTAAGCCCCAACTAAAAGTTTGCATGGTCTCCAGCTTAAAAGGACAGTGTAAAAGTCAGGTACTGGAGGAGATACAAAAAAAGCACGAGTTACCACTGGGCTGGGAGCACGATGCCATGGAGCCCACTGATTTAGCCAGTGCTCAGAGAGGAATGGGCAACACTTCCATCCCCAGAGGCAAACTCACACTGTGCACAGCACACTCTGTAAAGGAGAGGCAGGCTTGGCAGAGAACAGTCAAGGGAATGAACTAGAAAAGGAAATTACAGGGAACGGGAGTTACAGCATGGTATTGTATGTGCTGTTGAAGATGGAAGGAAGAAATGAATTTCTGTTGAATTGAAAGCAAAGTCAGGATAGGAAATTATGAACCTGGATGAGGAATGTATGTAGAACATAGATTTCTTACCAAGACAGCCTTTAACTTTGCCAAGGCCTTCCACCTTAATGCAAGGAAGTAAGGAAAGAAGGAAATAACCATGACTGTAAAGTGTGAAGTTTTTTTTATTTTTTCTTTCTTCAGGCACCTGCAGGTCCCATAGTATTTGTAGGAAACTACTTCCAGCAATTCAAGACTTCATAGACTACTGGTCTATGCAGTCTAGAAATTCTGGATCTATAATTTTTAAAAAATTGATTATCCCATGAGTAAATTCAATGCCTTTCTAGCAGGGGGAATCAAAATCATCTTGTGATTTGATTTGACATAATACTGGAAGATTTTGATATCTGTCTTCTGACAAATCCTTTGTGGGATTCAGTTGGGTTACACCTCAAGATTTGTATTTGTCTTACACAACAATGAATATTATCTCTTTCAAAGTCTTCTGACATTTAATTCCTTCAGAGTTTTAGAAACCAATATGTAGGTTTGCAAACCCTTTTTCTTTTTTTATATTAACCTTTTTATATTAGGTTATTGCATTTTTACATAGATCATTATCCAAACTGAAAAGAAAATTTCAATACAGAATAATCCTATTGAAAATCACTTGATTAAATGTTATCAAGTTGTGAATTTAGAAATGAGTATGAAAGGATATAAATTTTCAAAGTCCTTCATGGCATGCAGAACACTTGTAGATTTACACATAGCAAAAAAGGAAGTGCAGATATATTGGATAAAATTAATTTGGTTATCTGTAATTTGGAAAGTTAGCACGTTCCTGTTAGCAAATTAAAACACAGATAGTAAAATGTCTATCACTACCAGCTTTTTTTTGCTTATAAAAGAGAGAGAAACAGGGAGAACCCTACTGTAAAAGACACCATGTTCTAGAAACATGGTGTAATTTTTGTAATACTTTTAAGTGTATTCCCAGAACAACTGGGTTACTATGCTGCTTATGTACCCATTTGTCCTAGAGGATTTGAAGTCCTTTCCAAGTCTGCTTCTGGAATTTCTCTCCTTATTACATACCGGTTTTCAATTTATACTATATAGCTATTATCCTTGGGATAATTATACTAAATAAAGGCAGAGCTGAAAAAGCAATATATGTGTTGATGAGGAATTTTCTTTCATTGAAGCCCTAAAGATCAAAATTGCCTCTTATCTCAGGGGAAAGCTCAGTAGATAAATAAGTTGTAGAGGGCAGCCAAAAGGTCAGCAAATTAGACTGTGTTGATCCATGCTCAATCCATTTGGGGAATGGCTATCTCCTCCTGGATTCTCTTTCTTCCGTTAGCTGCCAGCTGAGTGTTTTGTGCACTCCTCTTACTGCAAGGTAAGAGTTTGAGAGAAGTATACTCAAAGAAGCAGTCAAAGTACATACTATAAAGAACTGCCTGGGTAAAAACTGAAGTGCCTTGCATAGCATTGAAAACTGATGCAGAATGGGAATATTTCTCTTCCTGCAGAAAAGCCTCCTAAGGAACTATATTCCACAATAACTTCAATTTTCTGCTTTTCTTCTAAGGTTTATTAAATTTTTAAGTGTTCAAACATCCGGAAGTCTGAAGACAAAACATCAGGAAGTCTGAAGATCTGTGATTAGTCTCTTTTTTTCTAGAAACTGGTCTTTTTCTTCCTCTTTAGTGGCCTTCTGTCCTCTAATTTAAATCTAAAATGTCTCACCCACTCAAAAGCAACAGCACATAAGACTTTCTATGTTGCAGCTATTCCCCCCACTCCAGAATCATTCGTGGCTTTTCCATTACTTATCTTTGTCACTTCCTCCTGGCTTTTCAGATTTTAGCAGAAAGCAGTTCACTTTGTGTTGTCTTCATAACTTTCTAAAGTTTATCCCAGAACTTCTTTTTCCTCTCATTAAAGAATTTCACAAATATCTGGAGCAGCCTGTTTATTTTGTTTTCTTGTTAATTTTCAATTATGACTCACCAAAACACAAAAGGTTTATCTCTAATACTTATCATTTAATACTTGGGCAGATTCATATTTTCCCAGTCTGAACCAAAAAAGAAAATCTCCTCGTACCCTGTGCTTGTTTATGTCTCCCTTGTATGAGGCTGGAGGCTCCCCAGGGAAGCCAGCTTCACAGTTTGAGCTTCATTCACTTATGACTGCCTCTTACCCTATGAAGTGTGGTATAAAACATGGAAGAACTCCATAGATACATTATTTATTATGTAAGAATAATTGGGGAAGGTGTATGCAAGACAAAGAGGATTGCAGAAGTTCTGAACAGATTTAAATCCATGTGTTTATGTGATTTTGTGAACAGTCTAATAAGTGTTCCTTTGGTGAAAATATTAAATATATCTATTTAGGATTCACTGTTCTGTACTTACTTTAATTTTTATATCAGTTAATGAGAGAACATGATAGTCTTGCTAAATAAAGAGCAATTAAAAAAATCTTCCTGCTCTTCAGTTCTGCGATGTAATTGCTGCTGATATTCAGTGTCTAGTGAAATCTTCCACCATGCAGTTACAGGAGTTTATAACAGAATTTGTAACACCAATTGTTATTTTATCCCCACTTTTCTTGCAGAACTGTGTATGTAATAGGCAATATGGATAAGAAAGAGCTGAGAAGATCTTTGCAAGAATATTTTTATAAGTCCTCTGAAAATGTCTGTTTTAATACTCCGAAAATATTTTGCAAATAAAAAATTTTGCATCAGGTAGCCAAATTAATTTGCATGCAAGTTTCTGCTCCTCTCAGGGAAGTAGCATGCATATAAGCTCAAAGAGACTTCTTGGAATCGTTGGAGATATTCTGTTTTTGTAAGAAACAGGCTCAGAGTCATTGAGACAATGAGCAAGAATCAGAATTTTTTTAATCTTGAGAATGAAGGCAACTTGTCAGGATATGGGAATCCTTGCTCCCTATGTCCAGTTATTTATACATAATCCAATAGTGTCAATGGGAGAAGTAGATACTGCCTGGACTCAGTTCACAGCTTGAGTTCAGATTCTTCCAAGAGAATGTGAATTCTTTTTTTTCATCTCAACTGGGATAGCTTTCTATTTTTCTGTGATAAGGGGTTGAAGCAATTGGAGACTGAAGCAAGAAAATTATTCATATAGCTTTGTGCATAAATTCTGATGATTTTTTACTTACCCTTGCAATGGAGGCACATTTAGAAGGGATGAAACTTTACTGTAGCCATATATTTGAACCACCTTTGATGTCAAATTTTGAACATAATCTGAAATTTACAGTTTTAGCCTACACTAAAATATGATCACAGTTCTTCCAAGAATCACAAGCAGTTTAATTTTCTATAAATGCTATCAATCTGAATTGCACATGGTTTCTTTCTGCTCTATATCACTCTGTTCAAACCCTGAAACAGGGATCAGAACAGTTGGATGCTACCAAGTCCTGTGTTGGGGGGGTTTGGTTCTAGATCCAAACTTCAGATCTCATGTTTGGCAATTTAAACATATGCTGCTAAATTTTGATTTAGAAGAAATTAGATATTTACTGTGACTTTTTGTGGCTAAAGTTTGAAGAAAATTTAACTTTGGTTGTGTTTGGTTTTGTTGTTTTAATTGTGCATCTAGAAAAATATAAGGAAAGATTTTGCTCACTTCATGATGTGAAATTAGTTGCATTTGCTGCAGGAAGGAAAAGGTTTTTTTGAATATGTATTCTTAAAGGTCATATGGTGAAAAAACAAAAAACAAAAATCTCATTTACATGTGAGCGATCTAATTGACCACAGTAAGAAACTAGAATACTACCAGTTCTTCAAAATGATGTGGTGTTAAAGATTGCTGGCTCTGTGATGAAGAGTGTGTTGGTTTGGTGGTGTTAGTTCTTTTTTTTTAATTTTACTTTTGTTGGTTTTTTTTGGGGGGGGGAGTTGTTTTGTTTTGGTTTTTTTTGAGAGGGAGTATTTTTGTTTGTACTGCATATAACTCAATTCTATCCTAATAATAATCACATTGAGATCTTGTTTTTAATCAGGCTTCTAAAATATTTCTCTAAATCATACTGATAATTTTCAGGCCTTAAAGTCCTAAGAATTCGTAACAAGCAATCTTAGATCTATTGTTTTGTATTTTTATGTCTCAGTTTCCTAGTGGAACATGAAAGTTGCTTACAGTACTTGTAACTGCTTCAATTTCAGGTAATCAGAGTACTGAAAGAGGCTGCATATGCACTCACTTTTTTCTGTAATGAAGACTGCATATTCTTTCCCCCTTGGTACAAAACTTGTCTGAAGTTTAGAATAAAATATCTAAAAAATCAGTTTACAATGTAATACCCTGTCTATCTTACTTGCAGTGATGATTCAGCTTCAGTCCTGAATCTTCAAATATTATATTTAGATCCCTATAATCTATTGATTCCAGTGAGAGGAGATTCTTTTTCTGAATCTGCAATTAATAGTTCCTTTACTTTGGAAAGTTAGATTCTGGCTACTGAATTATTTAAGCACTTTTGAACATCTTACTGTTTCCTATCATCAATAAACATATGGTACTTTTGATGATATTGCTCCTTGCCATAAACAGTAAAAGAAATCTCTTTATACATCTATAATCACTGAGTATTGAAAAGCAGCATTAAAATATAAGAAATTTTCAACATACAGAATTTCATAATGTCAATTCAGCAGCAGTGTACATTTCAGTAGCATTTATGTTAAATCATTTTATTGATAAATAGTTTTGAATGATTTTTTGTTTTCTAATTTGTAGAAAGAGTTGTTTTTCCAATCAAAAAAGTTAATGCTTCAGAGCCTGCTGGAAAAATAGGGCTATAAATGGGACTTTTGTACTACTGTAGTCCCAAAAAAGAAATTACTCTCCCTTGTTATATTGAATTGCAGTATTAGAATTATTTTCTCAATGAACATTTAGGGATTCAAAACAAATAACTTACACAAAAGGATATTCTGTACTTCTTTAATACTGTATGCAAGTAAAATACATAGAAAGCATATTGGATATTTCACAACATAGCTTAATTCCAAAATGTCAGGTGGGAATTAATTTGGGATACTGTTTTGAATACACTGGTATGTATCTAGGACCCAAAATGCCTTTTGTGCCAAGAAAGCTAATTTTTGTATTTTAAAATTAATCTAGCCAAAATCTGGATTAGCTGTGTCACATCCCCTTAACCACAGGCATGTAAACTTCAGGATAGACAGCTGTTTGGATGTTTCAGACTGGGACTCCTGCCCTCAGCAAACACATTTGATTCTCCTACATGGTCACTTGGCTGCGTGTACTCACGTCCATATGCTGGGATGGCACTGTGCCTGCTCACTAGTTGGTCAGACTGTTCCATTTGGGCTTGGATGCCAAGATAACAGGTTGAGCTGGGCACCATCTATCGCAGCCTGCCTTCTCCCGCGTCTGAAGGAACCGTGCCGGGACGGGCAAGAGGCCACGCCGCCAAACTTCCCTCTTTGCGCTCATCTTTCCTGACACTTAGGTGTTCCAAACACCCAAAAAGAAGAAAGAAGGAAAAGACAGACCGAGGAGGAGTGTTCTGCTTTCAAGGAAGCAATTGTCGTTGTAGCTGTGGCATAAACTTATGAAGTTCACAAGGGATTTAGAAATGCATGCAAACTGCATAGTGTACAAGCCCTCCGGCAATCCGCATTAATTCAAGCTTAAATCAGACAACAACACAAGTGGGCAAAGTGTAAAAGAAGTAGAAGAGTCACTGAAACATTTTGCAGTTTGCCTTAGATAGCTGGAAAAGGCTATTGTAATAGTCTCAATGTTGCTTTATGTTTACAACAGCTGATAAATTGGGGAGAAAAAATTATCGTGCTTTCAGGTTCACTGTCCTCTTCCTACAAACTTTGCTTTGCTTTTATTCTTAGACTAGTGTAGCTACATAAACACACTTAACTGTGAAAATAAAGCATTATTATTAAGACATAAAACCATTAAAGGCAATTTTAGGAATAGTCATCAAAAGGTGAGAAAATTCATTGCTTCTCATACATCAGCAGAAAGCAAGTTATTAGAAATTACCATTACTATCAAAATGATCAGAAGTGGATTTTTTTACTGTTGAACATATTAATTACATTTCTCTTTTCCCTATTTTCCTTCCACAAGGCCTGCTGCATTGGACTTTGGGATACATTCTTGGCTGATATGTTGTTTCATTTAAAATAATTTTGGAGAACTCTCATTAAATGAAAGAAAAGAAAATGTTGTCAGGCTTCCAGAAGTGTATACTGCTTTAAATGTGTTATAAAACCTCAATGCCATGTCGGTTCTAATTAATATAGATTTATTAATCCTGGCATGACTTTTTACACTATTTTCATTGAAGCAACTGAGAATAAATCAGACAGAAAAGCAACAGATGAAGAAGTTTTAAGCAGCTTTGTGACCTAAATCACTCGTTAGTCCCTGTCTCTTCTTGGATAGGTTATATAGTTGTTTGGGGTTTTTTTTTGACTGAAAACAAATTATTTGAATAATGAAAGAAAAAAAATTACAATCACTCAATTAATTGAATTAACTTATAAGACTGATACTTTTGTTACTGTGCACATAGATAGGACAGATACTAAGCTTTACTAACCTCTCAAAAGTTGATGCTCCATTTGAAACTGTTCTGCTATTTGGTCCTTGTGTAACACATACCATTAAGAAAGGTTCCCCACTTTATGTCTTAATTCTCATGTTGCTTAATGTAATCTCAATTACTTGTTGTGTTGTTTATATATATATATATTTGATTGGGGGTTTTTTTGATTCTTTGTTTTTCCTTTGAGTAAAACCAATCTAATATTATTTAAAAGAAAGGTTTGGACTTAAATTATTGTCTTTAGGTGTTGTAAGATTTTTTTGGATTACACTAGACACTGAATAATAGACTGGAAGTGTTGGCAAAGCATGAGTATATGAGCCAGGAACAGATCTTCAATCTTGGCACTAGTGCTGTCTTTCAAGCAAGACTTGTCTAAGACTCAGCATGGAAAATTTCATGAATTTGGGATCTTTCAGAATTAGTCTTAGTCATCTCCCTGTACCTTAGTTTCTTCATGTGTGAAATATATTAATTATGCATACTAGTTTTCTAGTAATCTATGAAATTCCTGGATGGTAAAGACTACAAGAATGGAGGGTACTATTCTGTGTAATAACACAATCTGCTTTGCAGCAACAATGGAAATCCTTACAAGGATAAGAAAATAGTTCATATTTTCATGGTAAGCTGTCCTTCTTCTCTGTTTTGAGTTTTGGGCATTTTAGCACTGCATGGATAAGTTCTCATGGTCAGCAGCATTTAGGAGCTAGTCTCAGAAGGGTTTTCAGAGTATGCTTTCTAATTTAAACTTATTCTATGGTAAACTATCTCAGCTGAGCCATAGTGGGCTATGACTTTTCTGTAGGCTTATGGAAAAGTATCATTGAATGATTGTGGCTAATCAGGGTAGAGAAAACGAGTAACACCGTATCAATGCACAGTTTATAACATGTGGGGCATATTTGATGATACTTTCTGGTTTAGTTTGTTTGGCTTTTTTTTTCCAGTAGACTTAAAATACATATGAATATTTTGTAGTTCAAATTGTTGCAGCCTTTAAAATCACTTCCTTTTTGTTGCAATTGCAAGAGTAGTGAGCATAATAGGTAAGGCTATTCTTTATTTCAGAAAAAAAAAATTTAATGTTTGTTAGGAACAGAATCCAAAGATAAGTGAGTTTAAAAAAAGTTGTAACTCCTGTTGTAATACAAACTGGAAGTATATAAAACAATTCCTGGTCTTTTGCTATAACAGCTATCCTTTATCTCTTTATAGGTGTAAACTTGGTTGAAAAATTGCCATTTTTTTTTTACTTACTACACCCAGATAAGATATTAACTCAGATTAAATAATAAACCATCTATAAAAGCTCTCAAAATAGGGCAGGCAAATTCTCTGTGGTAAAGATGTGGAAACTGAGGTAGAAGGAGGTGAAAAAATATTATCAGAGGCTTTCCATGAGGCATGGAAAGTATATTTAACAAAATATATTTTGTTAACAAAAGTATATTTAACAAAAGAAGTCTTTCTCACCAGACTAGTGCTCTGTCATTCAATTTTGCATGTAGAAATATGCTTCTGTTTTTCAGTAAACAATAGAGAAATGGAAAATTAAACTGATTTTTTTTTTAGAATAAGAAATAAGCTCTAAGGGTGCAGAGGGCCAACATTTATTTATTGTCAACAAAATGAAGTAGCTACTTTGCAGAGGAAATACTTTTGGGCTGTGGTTCAACACACGCTGATGTTTAATTATTAATATCAGCAGAGTACCATAGATTTGTATTAATTTAGTCATGGATGCACAATCACATTTTTGTTGGATTAGTCAAAGGCTCTTCAGAAGGTTAATGCTTTATCCTTTTATACAAACGTCATGCTGGCTGGAGGAAGACAGGACATTCCTGAATAAAATCTGAGAGTTTAAAGTAAATATTCAAAAGATTTGTCAACAGAGGTGACTCTGCAGAGGGAGTCTGTGCGATGTAACTCCTTCTGTCACCTGACTGCAGCGTGTTGGTAGAACTGGCAGACCAGGATTTACCATACCACCAACCCCCACCAGCATAACAGCAGATGCTAAACAGAGTCTTGATACAGCAGAGTGTTGAATGCTTAAACCACTCCTGTGCAGCAGAACATTCTGTTAGTGCTTAGCCATTGCCTTGTAGGTAACTCTTTTCAAATGAAGTAACCTTAGGTGAATACCTGAAGGTAAATGCATGTTTAAGCAACCAGCTAGGAGCCCTTAAGCCTTATAAGAACTGAATGATTCAGACTAATGATGGTTTTGAGCTGACAAATTGTATCTCTGGAGGAATACTTAAAATTTACCATTCGTCAAACTGCATAATATTGTCTGTACTAATGATTTTATTATGTTCTGAAGTATCTTTGTGTTCCTTCAAATAGCAATCTCATTGATAAAAGATTTCTGTGCTTATTCTTCCCTTAATATTAGTGCGTCAATGTCTGCATCTGGTAACTTACGAATGTTCTTGAAGGAAATGGAATTAATAAGAAAGAAATTGCATATTTTAAATGAAAATGAACATGTGATAATGTTTAGCTAGCAGATTCTCCTAGTCTATATACTTCTACCCTAATCTTTAGGCTTTGTATTAAGCCGGAGGCTACTTTTTCTCAAAATCCCCAGTGGCAATCACTCTCATCAGCCTTCCCATGGCACATCAAAGACAAACTCAGGGAGAGAAAGGTAATAAGAAGGACTTTATTAACCTATCCATTTTGTGTAGGCTACCTCTCTTTCTGTATTAACATGTTCATTATGCGACCTAGCTGGATTTGCCTGAACAGCAACGATAATCCTGGCGCTCGTGTCGATGTTGTTTCTTCCCGGATACTGCGTTTATCTGGAGATGAAGGCGTAGGATGTGTCCCTATGGCTCACATTACATTACTGTGATGCTAATGCTCCTCTCTCTCTTTGTGAAGGCCTGGGTTTCCAGCAGTTCACTCTCCCCTTGGTGGACAGGTAGCTGAGCACATCCTGCATAAAGCTGCAGTTCCTAGCCTGACTTAAATTTTGCATGTTTACTTTAAAATAGCAGGCTGTGAAGTGTGGGAGTGCAGGTGCAGCCAAGCCAATGTATCAGCTGTCACCTGTACAGGTGAAGGCAACAGCCTCAGGATCTGTGTTAGCCTGAGCTTCTCCCATGCGGATCTGACATCTCAAACGGTGTCCTGGCCTGCTGCTGGGTCGGGTGGTGCCAGACCTCAAGGAAGCCCTGAGGGCAGCAGTCATGCAGTATGGCCAGGGAACCTCTCCTGCAGAGCCCACTGCCTTCTCCTGACACAAACCACCTCCAAAGTGAAGCTTTGGAAAGGTTTTCTCATGTCTCTTTGAAGGACAAACTGCTTGAAGAAGAATGAGCAGCTTGTCCCCACTGATTGGGTTGTTTACTGGGAGGCTGGACATGGCTCCCATTCTCTCACTGGGAAGACTGAAGTTTCTTCCTCTTACTGGAAGACACTGTCCTCCCCACTTTCCCAGCCTACAGGTTGACTTTGGATTTGAAGGGATGCTTTCTGCTCTGTATTAATCAGTAAGACACTGAAACATGTGATTAAGTTGTAAATTCCTAAGTAGTTCCATCTAACTTAGCCTGCTTCATTTCAAGAAAAGTTTGTACTTACAAGCTTTGAGAGGGTGGAACCTAAAGATGACCTCTTACACCAACGTATGCAAAAAGTTGAATGCAGAGTTATGTCACTTGCACGTGCAAGTCTTCATGCAAATATTTTTAAATGCAGTAACAATAATTAACAATCATTTAAAGAGTCTCTGTAACTGAAAGTTGTGAGAGAAAACCATGTGCAACTTTTTAAAAATCAGGCCCTGAAATCAATGTCAGTTTTAATAAAAAGATAGTCTTTTATTTGTTTAAAATCCAGTCATAAAATTTCTCAATTCATTCAGGAAGATACAGCAAAATTCAGTATAAAATGTAGTTGTAAAGAGCACCAGGTTATGGACAGGTGCAGAGAAGTTGCTCTGAAATAAAGTGAATTTCTATAGTATTAGATGACTCACAGGAAAAGTCCAGGTGTATGCTTTTTCCCCAGGAGATGTGTAGTTAGGAATACCTTTATTCAAAGAGAAACTGATCTGGTTTGCAGTGTGTATATGTAAGCTACCAAACAGCAAGTTCACATTTACTTTACTCTAAAGATACTGATTTACACAGCCAAATCCTGTTCAGGATAAATAATTTTTATTTATTGCTTTTAAAATTAATTTTTCTTTCTAAATGTATTAGATACAAAGGCATCAAAAATATTTTACATTTGAATGAGATTGTCCAGAGAGCAGAGTTTAATGCAACTTGACAAATCCAATATGCATTCTCACAGTTACTTGATGTGGATTCGTTTTCTTGAGTACTTCCAAATAGTTACACTCTTGAGTCTGAAAGATTAAAAACACATATGTTTAACTAAAGAATACAAGCATTTTTATCACTTTTTGAAAGAGTACTTATTCTTTTAAAAGAACTTGACTGAATCTTGAAGTTATTATGGAACTGAGGACTTTAAGAGAGTGAATTAAAGTACCACATACACTATTGAGAGATGCTTAACCAACTTTCTTTGGCAGGGGTTTCATTTTCTGATCACTATTCACAGAATTTCCTATGGAAGTTGGTTTTTTTATATATTTTAGCCAAATGGTAAATTTATCAATTGGATAATTTTGTAAACTATAAAATATGTGTGTGTTCATTCCAAATTACTTCTGGCTTGTAAGCATTTTGTTTGAACTGTAATAACCATAACAAGTTAAAATTAGGGAAAAAACCTCATTTTGACTAGAACCTACTTTTGAAACTAAGGAAATAATATAAAAACACAAACTGTATATATTTCTATGGCACCTGCTGTTTTTCAGGTGTTTATAACACAGCCATAAAAATTCACTCCAGGCTGAAACTTGGTATTTAAAAGTCTCAGCTCAGCAGGATTTTTAAATCAGATTTGGTTTAAATTAGTTTGGCTCTCTTTCAGTTATAAAAAGGAGGGTGGAGGAAAGAAATTTTTATGTGTCAAATATAATTTTATTCATTCCTGTAGCTGAAAAACAGTTTTGCTTTAGAATGATATAATTTCCAGGTTTTTAGTCCATAACATGGAGTAGGGATTCAGGGTGTCAAAGGGGAAAAAGAGAGAGAGAAAGAATTACCATCCAAGACTTTGGCATTTGCAGATGCTTAATGTCTTATGTGAGAACATTTACCATGGATCCTTACTGAGTCTTCATAAAACTGTATCCGGGATATACAGCATTTTTTTAATTGAAAAAACATGCTTTCATTCAGTAAAGTCAGTAATTCATACTTTAAGGTCTGTTTTGTCATATGTCAATGACTGGTGGATGAATTATGTTGAAATATAATTGATTTAATACTTTATAACAGTGACATGAAAGAATTCAAAGCAATCTGGGGCCTCTGTGTTTTACTGAAAGCTAGGCACCTATAATCTGTCTGGTTCATCTGAAAAATTCTTCATCCTTCTGTGGTATTCAGTGCGTTAAAAAAAATAAAAATTAATTAACCAAGGATCAAATGCAAAGATTGACATAATTTACATTTACAATGCACTGCCATTTGTACATTACTGATATATACATACATATGTACATACTGGCATCTCTTCTTATAAAGGCCATCAGTTGCAGCAGAACCTGGTAGATGGATGGGCTGAAATTTTCCAAAGTTGCCAGTGGCTTTGGATGCCTCTTTGCCCATACACTTTGGGCCACATTTTCATCTGTTCTGATAAAACACAGCTCCAGATGAAGCCTGTAAAATCTGTGGCTGACAAACATTATTGTAAATCAAGCCTTTGGGGTGCAAAAAACTGACAAAGCCAAAAGCGGAGATCAAATTTATTTAAACTTATCTAGCAAAGTACTCAATGTGGCTGGTATTAATTTCTTTAAACAGAATATATTGTGTGGTGTTCCTCCTTGTTTTTAACTCTATTATACAATGGAATCCATTATTATAGTGTTCCCTTCTCCCATCTGTTCCACAAAAAGGAAAAAAAAAAAAAGAGGTATGTAACATTACAAAAGGGCTCTTGGAAATGTTTATGCAAAGTACTACTTTTCACCACTAAATCAAACCTAGAGACAAGCTAGCTGAGAAAGTGTTCTCTTTCCCATACAGGGGCTATGCATACTTTTGCTCTATCAATCCATCCTGAAATGTGGACATTTTCACTTTCACTTCATCTTGGGGTACATAAGAGATGTGCCTGATGTTCCGTGAGCGATTAGCATTTAGTGATGTTTCTCTCATTGCGAGATACTGCCAAGCCACAATTTGCAAGTACTGGATGTCCTGAACTGCAATAGGATAATTTTGATACTCCAGCCTTGGCATTATCTCAGTTTTTGCTTTAAATTTAACTCTCATGTCTGTCCTAATGTGGCTATTTTACCAATAAACCAGACACATTTATTGTTTCTTTCCTTTTTTTTCCCTCCTATTGTTCATGCTTTGACAGTTCCATAAAGTTTATTTCTCCCTGCTGCTTAGTGTCTTTTTATTCTGTTTGTTTTTCACTACTTCCAGCTGGGATATAGTTTAATGAATTATTTTTCCGTGTGTGTGGTATGGCTTTTATGGCCTGCCTTTGGAGATTGCGATTAATACAATTTTCTTTTATTCTTTACCATGACCTGGTTCCCAGTGCTCAGTGTAGTGATCATCATTATATTAAGAATATTGAGATGATATTATCCATCTTAAGCCTGGAATATATTTTCATTCACTCTAATTTTTTTTATTCTTCTGCCTGGATTTTTATTTTTAGTTTCAACCCTGAAATTTTTGTTTCTGTACCAACATTTATTTTGCAGTTGGATAAGTAAGATCTCTGCTCTTAGTGAACTACACTAAACAATCATCAAATACATATCTTCCCTGAATAAGTTTTTCAAGTGACTTGGCATCCAGATTTGTGTAGGCTTTGTTTGTTTGTTTGTTTGTTTGTTTAGGGGTTTTGGTTGGACTGTTGTTAAGCTTGGTTTGGTTTTTTGGGGAGGATGGTGTGGTTGTGAGCTTATGTAGAAATTGGCATAAATGCTTTGACATTTCAGCAGAGCTTATATTCACCTCTCCAGCCATGACCAGGTACACACAAACTTTGCAAAACAGTCTTAATGGGGAGGAGATAAAGGCAAGAAAGAAGAGGTGGAGTGACCACATTCAGCTTCTGGTAAATACACATCTACTGACTTAGATTTTTCAACATGCTTGTTAGCCCCTGGACACCTCTTCATTCAGCCAACCTGAAAATATTTTTGTCCTATTCTAGACTACTTTGTTTTATTTCTTAAAGAAGGATGCTAGGTAAACTGTTCCTTACAGCCAGCTACCTTTTACAAGGGAAAAAAATGTGTATAATCAGAGCAGACAGTTGTAACAAGCTCTTTCCTTCCTCATTTCTGAGACACGTTCAAACCTGGCAATGAAGTATCAGTAGGTCCGAGAGTTTGACTTCTAAGACTGGTCAGTTTTTCTTGCCTTGTTGCAGGATTCAGTGTAGAGCACCCTGTAGTTGATATATGCTTGTCTACAGAGAGCTGATCTGAGACCACCAACTTGTGTCTAAGTTCTAAAGTAGAAATATGAGCTCAACTCAAACTTCAGCTTGGTATAAAAAGGTGGCAGTTCCTAGTTCCTTTCAATACTAGTTTCCTTCAGCTTATGAATATGTAGTAGGAATCCTTGCTGTCTTACTTAAAATATGTTTCCCTTTCTTAGAAAATAATTGCACATCCATATTTCATTTTTTGTATTTTTAAATGCATGATTATTCTTCCTTGGTAAATTAGTTTTATTATTCTACCTGCAAGTGCTCTGTGAGACCTAACTGCTCAGGTTTCTCAAAGGGAAACTGAGTTATCTGGCCTTCTCTCTAGCTTTCAAGGTTGTGGTTGCCACTAGCTATACTGCTCTTCAAATTCTACATCTTCCATCTTGATAGCTTTTTTGATTTCCTTAGTTCACCATGACATCTCCAAACTGGAATGAGATTATGGAGAGATTTCTTTCTTTTTATTTTTGAATTTTCCTCAAGAGTTTGCTAACACTAAAAAATTTCCCAGAGAATCACTTTCTTTGTTGTTTTTACTTTCCTGGTAAAAGCAAGATGTTGTTTAATGTATCTTTAGACAAACTAAATCATCATTTCTTGGTTTAATGGCAGAGGTAGTAACTCCTAACCTTAGATACATTTCAGTTTCTAGTCCTATTGTTTCAGTTTCAGTTATTAGTCTTTATAGAAATTTTTACCACTAATACTTATATTTCCTAGGCTTTATTATTATTATTTTGTCAACACTGTCCACACCACTGTGGTTATTTCAGTAGTAATTATAGTGTTTTACAGTACCTAATTTTTTTTTTTTTAGAATTACATCATAGGATATGTAAATACAATATAAAAAGATATCTACTGTGTGATCATAGAGAGTAGAAGGAAACATGAGTGTCAATTAAATAATCTACTGAAATAACATGATCAACTGTTCTAGGTAGTCTATTTAAGCCTATATAAATCAAGTTACTCCCTTGTGATACTGAAGTGATGGTTGTAGAATTACGTTACCATGAAGAATGATAGAAGCAGCAGAATGCTGTAAATAAAAAGATCAACAGTCTTGGTGGAGGAACAGCCCCTACGTGTGAGGTTCAGCAGAGGAACAGGAAAGAGAGAACCTCAATCATATATTGAAATGTTTCCACAACTCAGAATATAGCACTGGATAACAAGAACATCAGAAATAGATGTATTCATGTGCTTTGTGAGCAGGAAAAATGCATGTGTTTTATTTTTTCTACGTATTTCTGAGAGTAATGAGATCTACTGTCAAAGTAGGTTTTATCTTTCTACACGCTGTTGATTATTTCCAAGTCCATGTAGAAGTTTTTCAGCCAGAGTTGAATTGGAAATTGCCAGCAGTCTAGTCCACAAATAACAGGTGTAGGAGATTGTTTGTTTGTTATCTCTGTCCCTTTACACCTGAAATCAACTTTAAAGATAAGCAATACATGGTTGCTGTGTATTTTTTACTAGAAAAGGGAAGTGTAAAACAAAATCTGGTCTGCTTCATTTATCCATTATTGGGAGAAGTTACATTGAAATTCTGAGGGGTTTCTTATTGTTTTTGTATTTACAGTACTTATGCACTGAAAATTGGAAATTGTTTTTATTTCACAACTTAGAAATCTGTTATTCTTGTGCAGAGCACAAAATCATAACTTTTTTCTACCTTCAGCTCTCATGAAAGGATTTTTTTTATATTCTGTGTGTGTGAAATTAATTACTATATCTGCAGGCCATGCATAATCAAGGACCTTTGTGCTTTCAAATTTTGCCATAAAATAAGGTTGTAAGCCACTTACTGTCTGTGAATCAGAAGGCCCACTCACATGAATTAACTGATCTCTTCTGCCAAAGTAAGCAATTGAGTCAAATACATGAAAGTAAAGTTCAAGACTAGAAACAAACAAACAAACAAAATATATTAATCCCACATAGAAAACCTGAGTCACTAGTTTCTTCGTTAGAGGTCAGTTGACTTCTATCAGAAATCAATCAGGAGATATTGGTTGTCTTCTGTCTTTAACATAGTGTTTCTTCTAAAATTTCTAACAAGAATTAACTTAATTCCCAGAGATGATAATTTAGTTATCAAGATAATTCCATACTTAACAGTTGCAGAACTTTTCAAAATCAACGGTCCGGTTGTGCTGTGACTAGTTTTATTTTAAGTAAAATATTTTTATTTAAAATAAAATATTATTTCCTGTCACAAAAATGCTCTATCTTTTTCCTTTCTGTCATTTGAAAGTAAACTTTGTTAGTTACAAAACCAGATCATCTTGCGTATTATATGAGTCACTTACTGTTAATCTCACTTTTTCTGGAATTGAATTTGCCTATTTCCTTTGCTGGTGGGAATATGAGTTTATTATTTTGGACTCCTGCTCAAAGAGAGAGAGGGATGCTAGTGGCATAACTGGAGGGAATATTTTTTTTATCCTCTTTTAGTCTCTCTTTTGGGACTGTTGAAGGACAGAAGATTTTTTTCCCCAATAGCACATGCTGTTTCATTTTTTTTTCGTTCCCTAGCAGTGGAAATCTCGCACTTCTGGAACTTTGACATATCACTGACTGCTAGAGAACATGGACTCCCTGTTTAATGCTGGTTCTTGGGTCTTAAACAGCCCTCCACTGCTTTTATTATACCATTAATTGCACTTAATGCAGCTGCATTTCTAGTACGCTTGGCTAAACTCTGAAAATTAAGTAGAGGGTACTTTGTTATAAAATGCACTGTAATGAGCTCTGGTGGGACAGGGTCTGTTAAGTTTGAAATTACCTCAGGCCATTTCCAAAGGTCTTCTTAAAATATTTCACGTCTATAAAATTTTGCAACTAGATAAATAGCCAAAGGTAGAGGTTGAGAAGAAAAAAACTACCACCCTGAAATGTGCACTGGATGAAATATGAACGTTTTTAATACCAAATTGTTAAATTTATTTTAAACATTTATTATCTCAAGTAATTTGTTAAACAGAATGTTTTCAAGCTGATAGCATGTAAATTTTAGGTGTTTGGTTTACACAGTTGGTTTTATGCATACTCTTCTTGCTTTTGGTTTCTTAATCCAGACCATGCATTCATGAAACTGGAATAAATTTAGGACTCCCTCTGGGTTTATATAAATTGGTTCAAGAAAGGGTCACACCTCTCAGTACAAAAACTGTTTAAGGACTGCTGCAACTATTAGCCAATTAGCTTAATGTTACAACTAACATCCTGTACTGAGTACTGATCTCTGGTATCTGCCTAAATAAATGACAAATATGCCTTCAATTCCCTCAGTGTTTTTCAGCTATATGACTTCTGTAATGCTTTGTGGCTAATAAAATTTGAGATTGACTAATTTATTGGGTAGCTTTACCAAAACATCCAAGTAATCCTTTATATACTCATTAGAAATGGGTCGAAAATGAATTCTCTGAGGGATAAGTGGAAAAGTCTCCCTGGGATCAGCTTCACTGAGCTTTAGATACATTGGCACAAATCATGTGGAGGATCTTCTGTGGTTTTAGTGCAGCAGTTTATCTATGTTTCGTAGTTAAATTTTAGCATGAAGTAATTAGAGGTCCCCAAGCTTGAAATTCATATACCTCGGGTTTTTATTCCTTAAATTGACTCTATAGACACCTGGCAAACTAAGTATTTGACGAATGGGAGTTTTATGTTTAAACTCTATACCAAACTTCCAGATAGGGTAAAAACTGTTTCCTTTAGTTTTGAGAGGTTTTGAAGGTAGAAATGGATAGGAAGTCTGTCTGCTGCTGAGGGTCATTCCATGGCCTATTGTGTTGTGCAGAAATATTCACTAGTCAATAATCAAGTACACTGTGGCCATTAAGTGCTGCACCTGTTGTCCAGATGGGCTAACAATAAACATGACACAGTCAATCATGCTTGCAGAATAGGGTGGACAGAAGGCTTTGGGGGATGTTTCCAGGGTCTTCCTCCATTTATGTAGACCTTTACATCTATACTATTATGTGGTTGGGCATCTCTGAGTTAGTGCATTTTAATTTTGGAATCACTCTGGGAAGTTATTCCAAGGGTTTCCATGGAGTTTTGTGTTTCGTTTAAGTTTTAAACTGTCATGGCAGCTCTCTTTTTATTAACTAAGAGGCTTATTATTTGACAAAGAATGGAACAAGAAATTTCTACATGTTAGGAAACATTAAATACCATCAACATTGTTCTAACTTTAAATGCAAATAAAGCTTATTCTCTCTGCTAAACTTCATCTATAACAGAATATTTTTAGAACTATGAATCATTTATTAGTTTTGGTAATTTTATATTATGACAAGTTATTGAACACACAATTATGTGCAGTATTGCAATATGAAACATAGAATCAAAACTCACTTTCATTGAATTGCTCCTTTATAAAAAGGTTTGGGAGAAAAAGTACTTCAAATATCCCATTTCTCTTCTAAGAACATCCTTTATTTGATAAGCAATTCACAGAAAAGAGAGGTTTAGAGATTTTACTTGAACTTGAATAGCACCTACCCTGCACACTATTTAAAATATACTCCTTTTTTGCTTCAATATTTAAAATATTTGGGTTAGTTTACCAACATGCTTAAATTTAAAATGAAACAGTATTTTTTGGATTCAGGTTGAACATACTGTGGGCATTGCTAAAGATCCACTTCACAGTTATCAGAAAATAGTTTTTAAAGATTTATTTACTTTTCGGCAGAAAGTGATTAGAGAAAATGTATTGTAGTAAGTCATCTCCAAAGGTCCTCTTATGTTTCATACTTAAAACCCATAAAGCTAAATAATTTTAATTCAGGAAAGTGAAGGACAACTTTCAGAAACAATAAATCAGTTTAAATATTTTCAGGAGCTGCCAAAAAGGCTTGATGCCAGACAGTACTTTTTGTAAGTTTAATGCAGTATGATATTAACTGGGAGTATCATACAAGAGCTGGCATGAAATGAGTAAGAAAGTAGTTTCAAACTGGATAGATAACAGATGCAAAAGTGTATGATTAGCAAGTGCTGGTATTTGGTCTCTTGTCTGTTGATAATTACAGGCAAGAATGTCCAAATTAAGCATATTGCCTGTGCAGCATTACTTGAAGTGGTGCTCTGATGCCACTTCCCATCATTCATGTGATTCCAGAGGAAGAAAGAAGCATGAATACTGATGAATGGGACCATGTGAATCTCATGAAGTTCAGCGAAGCCAAATGCAAGGTGCTGCTCCTGGGCTACAAAAACTCCCAATGTTTTTGGGAGGAATGGATTGAAAACAGCCCCGCAAAGGCCTTGGGGATAGCGGGGGATGGACAGTTTGGTATCAATTGGCAAGGTGCATTTGCAGCCTAGAAAGCCAGGCATATCCTGGGCTGCATCCAAAGGAGCATGGCCAGCAGATCAAGAGGTTATTTTCCTACTCTGTTCTGGCTCTCAGGTGACTCCACCTGGAGTATTGCATCCAGCTCTGTCTTTTTTGTCCCCAGCACAAAAAGGGCATTGACCTGTGGGTCCAGAGGAGGGCCATGAAAATTATCTGAGGGCTGGAACACCTCTCCTGTGAAAAAACCCTGACAAATTGGAGGTGGCTCAGCCTGAAGAAGAAAAAGTTCTGGGAGACCTTATTGCAGCTTTTCTATAAAGAGTTTATAAAAAAGACAGGAAGATTTTTTTAGTAGAGCCTGTAGTGACAGAATTTCATAGAATAAGTTTGATTAACTGTATTCTTCTCTCTGAATAGTCTCAGTTAGCATTAGTAGCGCTAAGCTCAAGATGTAACCTGAGAACTAATACAAAAAATTGGAAACCTTTACTTGGACTTTTTGTGGGATCCTAAGGTGGAGCCTGTTATAGTGCAAGGGTGCATAAATCCTTAACAGGACAAGGGGCAATGGTTCTAAACTGAAAGAGGGTAAATTTAGATTGGATGTAAGGAATAAAAAAACCTTTATGTAAAGGGTTGTGAGACAATAGGCTACACAAAGAAGTTGTGGAAGTCTTCAAATTTGGACAGGGTTTTGAATAACCTGATCAAGTGAAGGATGCTCCTGCCCATAGCAGGGGATTTGAACTAAATTATTTTTGATGGTCTATTTCAATCCAAACCATTCTGTGATCCTGTGGAAAAATTGGTGGATGTTTTGTCCACAAGCTAGTGTTCTGCCTGGTTTGTGGATTCAGTATCACACTGTGAAGAGAGCTGCAACTCTTAAGATGACATTTTTTCATAGGAGTGTGATGTTTGGACATCTTAAAAACATCTGGTTCTATTTTCAGATTGATAAGAGTAAAGTATCCAGGACTTTCTGGAAATTTTGTTTGGCATTTACTAATGGACAAAAAGACATTCCTATGTTGAGTCCAAACTCATTGTTGACATGATATAATAAAATATAGTAACCAAAATAAAAAAGTGGTAGGAGATATTATGCTTTCATTAATTGTTATACATGACCTGCATTATATTATGGATTCTAAGGAAATATAATTTAAAAGCCGACATTGTGAATTGTATTGTGACACTTGATTTGACTTCTTTGATGATGCATGGAGTAGTATAAACTCACTTTCCTTTCTAGTAAGCATTATTTGAGGAAGAGTTTAACTATATCACTTTCCCCAGTGCAGAGAAATTATTATTTTTAGGTGATTAACCTGAAAATAAGGGCAGATTGCAACACTCTAGAGCTCTCCAGTATCATTAACAAACAGGCAAGAGGCTTCTTCCCCTTTGATGATAAGTTCTTGAATCTTCGGTGGAGTGAATAGGAGCTTCTCTGGGCAATGATTTTAACTTTGATATCTTTTAAAATTCCCTCCCAGATGGGACTTTTTGGAACAGTGTCCAAGGTTCTGGGGATGGGAGTGTGTGTTTAGTGAGTGAATTTAAATTGTTTGGCTATTTCAATGTAATAAATATCGGCTTCAGTATTTTCATTCCCAGTTACGTTGCCTTCTGGAGATTCAGATGCCTGAGAAAAGGATCCATTCCACCTCCCACAACACAGCTTAGGGTCCTCTGATCATAATGAACTTCTTTCTCATAAGAAATGTGTGTGGTTGAAAGTGCCAATTCAAGTAAGCTGGTGTGAAATAGGAAAATTAAGGGAGGAAAAAAGAAGTATGGAAAGAAAGGATGGGTTGAAGTAGTGTAAAAGTGAAAAATATGAGATGGAAAAAGGGTATGCTCTGACCTTTCCAGGATTTTCTTGTACAATGGATTTTTGTTCATTAACTATTAACAAGTTAATTGAGGATTAACCAAAAAATCTTCTTTAGAAACAATATGCTTACACACAGCATAAGCTAGTTTAGAGGCTGGAAGCAGCCCAGCTGTGGTAAAACAGAGATGAAAAATTTACTTTATCTTTCTTCTTAGGGAAGTTTCATAGCCTTTTTAGCACAGCTAGACCTTATCAGTGGCTGCATTAACCCATTTACAGCTGGTTTCACATTTGCCTTGATTGTGACTATAAAGACATACCTGTAGCTCAGCTCAAACTATTATATGTCAGTAGGTCAAAAGAATATTTTAACCTCAAAAAACAAATGGATTAGCAACACCTGTGTTGTGTATGCAACCAGAGCAGTTGAGTCCCTGTTACCTGGTTAGCTCTGGTTAGAGACAATCAAGTGGTCATAATAAGTGTCAACTAATTAGTAACATACAGACACAGCTTTAAAATTATGTTTTGATTATCCCTAATTCTTATTTTCAGTTCATATTCTTCAAAATATTGATGTCTTTATTACAAGTGGTTTGGTTTTCAATCTGTTTCTGCCATTCACTTTCCCTTTTAGTCATAACTTTTTTTTCTGAAGCCATCATTCACCATTGTCTTTAGAAGACATTTGTCCATGAACTGTCACAGCAAAGTGTCTTTTCCTCTTCCAGCTCTGTAGAGGCTTTTTCATTCCTCAGATCCCTCCTCTCCTGTAGAAGATAGATTCAATATTATGACAGAATTATTCTCAGAGAAGTTTAAAACAGATTTTTTCAGTGATTCTTTTGAAAAATTTGGGGCAGTTTTACTCAATATTTTTTTTTCTCCATATTATTTGTAAAGAGAAGTAGAATATACATTGCAATAATACTGCATTTGTAAGGCAAAGCCTTTGTATTGAAAGACTAGTCAATATTCACAGAAAATTGGCTGCATTTCTGACTTGTCCTACTACAACATTGTTGAGTGGAATCTTTTTTTTACAATCTCTCAGATTTTCAGGTATTATTAAGAAAATAAGATGTTGTTTGATTTACAGCAGGCAATTTAAAATAATCCAAAACACCCTTAAGCTATCATATTTGTAATGAAAAATGTTAGGATTCAAACTGTCTTTCAGGAGGTTGCTAAAAGAAACAAGAAAAATAGATAAACATTATCAGGCATTACTCATTAGTTTTTCTGCAGGATGTAGGAAAGTTGTGGGTGACTGAAAAAGGAGTGTGTTCTGTGTTGAGTCTCAGCAGCCTTCATTCAACTCTGTGTTTTAAGTACCAAATTGTATTATACGCTAAGAAATATAATCTTGTCCATTAAAGCAAGGAGCTTGGTTTACAAATTACATAGTCATCTAAATCTTGTTCTTCAGATGGACTAAGCACAAGAAATATGTTTAAGAACTAAAAGGTGATGTTGGAAAGCAGTAAAATACAAGCAGAATTTGAAGGACATTATTTCAGTAAAATCTCAGCTCACAGATTGTTGAATTATTGTACCAAGCAAATTTTTCTCTTTACAGTAAATGCATGCTTGTATTATTTTAGCTTTGGTGTATGTATAATAAAAAATAATTGTTGAAATATTAACCAAATGCAATATGTTATCAGTATAATTGTAAAACTCTTAAGAAAAAATGAAACAAAAAATATATTTATCAATGCTAATAGAAAGTGAGAAAGAGCTAGTTTAAAGACAGTGTTATCTTGCAAAACAAAACTTTGCTCCCAAAGTCAAGGTAACCATCTGTGTCCATGTCTGATTCAAGTACTGTGTAGGAAATGAATTCTGACGCCTTTAAGTTCATTTGCTAAAGAATACTAAAATATCTGGCTAGAATAACGCACTGAACTTTTATGGTTAAGGTGTTCAAGATATATTATAAAGAGTGAATGCCTTACCTTTTCTCATATAGCAAGACAGGCTTGACTTTTTCAGGTAGCAAGTGTGAATCTTAGTTGTGATATAATGAAGTAAAAGAAATGTTTTCCCTCACTGCAGAAAGAATCTTGAGCTAAATTAATTCCTGATGCAAATGAATGCAACTCTGATGAAGTGAATGTTGTGTCTACACATGTTCTCCTTGGCTGTAGAATTTGCTTCCTGTCTTCTTGCTACTAAGCTCTCACTTCCATTTCTGTTCTGCCTTTCTTCTGATCAAATGTCTCTTCTATTTCCCTGTTGGGCACTCTTCAAAGGAAAAGGAAACTGGACTTTTCTCATATGACTATTTAAAAAGATCCTATGGTAAAAGAAAGGGGAAACACCAGTCGTGTGCTGGAGCTGATAATAACAACAACAGAAAACATATTAACTTGTTTCTAATTTATTTCAAACTCATTCATCATGAACTGAATGGATTCTTTTAACTTTAGCAAAGATTTGAAGGCTATATAATATTTCCAGTAAAGATTTAACTATTCTTGCTAGTCATTGGGATTTCCAAGAGACTCTGTTCCCTTAAAACTGCTGAAACAGATTATTACAAATAGTAGTGCACTTTTATACATATATATTAAGAATCCAATTCAAAGTGCTAGAAGTAGTGGAAAATCTTTCCCACAAGGGCTTTGGAGCAACTACTTTTTTTTTTTTTTTTAATAAGTAGTAGTGCTTTGGGAAAGAAGCAGTTCCATCTCCCAGTTGTCATGACTTAACCAGTACTCTAAAGTGTCTTACTACTTCCTCTGAAGACTGCTTCATTAGGACTTGGGGATTTCCATGCAGCTTATGCATGGTCATTTTTCAATCCTCAGCAATTCTGAAATGCTATTTTAGCTCTTATAAGAGTTCCTGATGAAAATTTCTAGTGAAAAATTGAGAACCATTCGCAACAGATTTTAAAAACTTGTGGTTCTACTACAGATGGTCTTGGTAATCCCCTTAAATTTCTTCAGTAATTTTTTTTGAAATCACCAAATTTTCTATAGTTGCATTTTCTTACAGTCGCTCTTATGAACAGACAGAAGCCACAGCTGGAAGACAAGTAAAAATAATTGACTAGTGGCACAGTTGTTTCTTACCAGAATCCTCAGTTAATTACACGGTTCAGTTTTGGCAGCTGATAAAGATTTCTTCCCTGAAAATGTGGATTGATTGCAGACTTGTACCCAGTCTCATTTCATTTATGAATCTTCATTAAATCTTTTCTGACTACATCACAAAAAGGAAAAAAGACTTCTACAAACAAATCTACCACCTACAAATGTCGGTCATAAAGCCAAGTCTGTAGAAGTAGCAAAGCTCTAAAGTCACCTTAGAACCAAGAACAATTTTAAACAGTTGGATTCATTTCAATATGTCATTTACTTTGGTTGAATAATGATGCATTAGTCAGTAATTGTCTAGTTATATCATAGCTGGATTTTATATTCCAGCAGTGGATGTGGCTCCTACATTTGTCTACAGCAATATTAGATATATTTTCAAATTTTGTCTTCCTTTAACCTAAGGAGATCTATTCTTTTTCAGTGTTGTTCTTAGCTGGGTGTGTGGAAGGGGGGTGGTTCTTTTACTTAGCCTGTGATAGTAAGACAGAAAAAAGTGAGTATGGTAGAAGTGCTGGTGATCAAGACCTGTGATGGTTTATGTCATCAGGCACTGGGTTTTCTTTCTCACTTGCTACCATGTAGTGTTCTGCAGCCCCTGTAATGAATTTAAATGACTTCTATCAAATGTGAAATTTGTCCTATCTTTAGTGTATGATACCGAGTGTGGAACACATTACCTAGTACAGTAACATCTAAAGCTGTTAGTTTCTAAAATTACGATCCACTTGCTGTCAGAAGAGGTTATATGTATTTCTTCAGGAATTTCTTTAGTGGGTGATTTTAGCCATATAGCAAATAGTTGGCTTCCTATGCAGACACTTGGCAGTGATAGCATAGTCCTCACAGCATACAGTACCCCAGCACATTAACAGTGAATATTGGAATCTTCAAGTACTGTGGCTATAACAATAAAAGTTCAATGAGAAGCTAATAGAAAGAATGCTAGTTATAAAGCGTGTTATGAAGTGTTTTCCTTATTCATTTGCTTTTTTGTTGCCACAGATGAAATAAGTATCTTTTTTGTCTGTCAGGAGTTGTACTTTACCAGTGGGCACTGAAAATGTTAAGTTGGTCATTAAAATGACGCAGAGAGCCCACCAAAATCACGGGAGAAGTATGGAAGGAAAAGGGGCCTGTGCAAGAAAGCAGAGCTCAGTAGGGTAGGGTAGGGGAATCTGGATATGTTTCAGTGTTAGTGAAAACAGGAAAGGATGTGAATTACAGCTTGCCAATTTTCAACACACCACTGTCTAAGGCATAAAAAGGCAATTGTATTGGCTCTGTGGAGGAGCAGCTTGCCTGTTTTGTTCACAGAATATTCTGAAATAACATTGCCAAAATTTAAGGCAACAAAAGAAAGGAAGACATAACAAAGCAGGATTTCTTCTTGACTTTCAGAAATATATTACACCTTACTTCATATAGATGGAACAGCTTTTGGTCGCCTTGACATACTAGTGGCATATGAAAGCCCTGTGGATGGATGGAGCGTTAGATTGGAAGTAATAAGGTTGTGCCTGACTTACCTCCGCATTTGTAGCAGCTGTTACAAATGTCATAACATGAACCTTTGGGATCAGACTGGAAAAAAAAAAAGCAAGACAACAGATGTAGGCCTCTTAGTTTCACCAGCAAGTATAGTCTGACACTATATAACACTGTTCTGACTTGATGTTAATACCCTGTCCTCCTCCTGAGAACGGAAGCAGTGACACTAGCCATTTCTGTAGCACTGGAGCTGTAAAGGGGTGACAGCAGTTTTCTTTTCAGAGGAATTTTGATACTAGTTTAAAAATAAGACAATAGAACTGTTATTCCAGTTAGAGTCTTACTGTGATATCTGTATAAGTAATCCAGACTCATCACTCATTTCTTCATGCAATCATAATGTTTATGCATTTTTCTGCTGTAGAGCCAAATCTCTCGGAGTGGACATTTATCTAAAGGACTGATAAATTCCCAGGTTTTTAAGCCCTTGACTCACCCCACCTTTGTGTGTCCCTCTCTCTTGCCTCACCCTACTGCCTCTACTTCATCTCTTTCTCTTCCACATTTCTGTAGACTTTTTCCTGATCTCTTTACAGCAGGTGGATTTCCTGGGAAGTTTTAATTATTTTTCTTCTCCTGCTATTGATTTGAATTGAAAGTGTCTGTTCTTTGCTTTCTGCGTTGTCCTCTACATCTTGGAGACTGCATGAAGTAATTCATTCCTTCTCCTGTTTCTCAATAGTTTTTGCCAATGTTCCTGTATTTCATGGGAGGGGAATAAAATGAATGGAGGAGTATGGGCCCTTGTATTTTTTTCCCTGTGCTTCAGTTTAAAGCAGGGGTGATTCTGTCTGCCACATCACTCCCTCAGGTGCTGCCATTCTTGAACTGGAGGCTTAGCCCTCTCCCTGAAGAATTTCATTGTCAGGGAGAAGAGTGGGGGTTCTCCCATGAAGAATTTTAATCACCCTGTCTGTAGCCCTTTTGAAGGAGGCACAATAGTTCCTATAGTAACTACTACAGTGTGGGAGAAAGGCCAGTGCTCCCGCCCCCAGCCACAGATGGAGAACTCTCTTTGCTTAGATGACTGGAAATTCTTGCACAGCAAAGATTTCATCCTTTACAGTGAACAGGAAAGAAAAAAAAAATCTCTGAAATAAACTCTTAAAATGTACAAGTATGTGATAATTAAAAAACAGTGATAGTTAACAAGGAGAGAACACAAAATATACTTATTTCATTGTTGGGGTTTCTAATTTTAAGAATTTCAGAAAAGAGGAGGGGAAAAGAATATTTACAACTTAAAAACTTTGTCTCCTTCTCCCACCCGCCCTACCCCCACCCCCTAAAGAACAAATCCTGTGGGAAGGAGCAGACCTATAAACCAAATGAAGGTAAATGGAAGAAGAACAAGCTCTTAAAACAGATGAAAACTTACACTAAGACAGTCACTTATCTTGCTTCTTTTTTTCCATTAATTTTGAATATTTCTCAAGGGAAAGACTATGTCTTCAAAGCTATTGATTTCAGTTCAATTAACAAGTGATATAACACCTTCTGCTTTTTTGACAATATTTCAATTTGATCACTTTTAAATTATTGAAACTAAAAAAGCTATTGAAAAAAAGTCTTAAAGTATTAAGCAACTTGAATTTGAAAAGCAAGTTTTGCTGAAAATTCTTTTAATTCCTGGACCTTTTTCAGAGTTGAACTACTGAAAGTAATACAGCACACCTGTAATTGTGTTACATAATACTTTCATTGATTAACCACCACCTTCTTGACAACTAATTGGTTATTCCAAGGAAAGTTTAGGTTTACTTTCTCAACCATGGATTCCCCAGTATTTATGCTCTTTACCACTGACCAGAAGATGGATATCTAGAATATGAGGCATTCTTGTACACAAGGTTCAAATATAGATTTGAAGTGCTATTATTAGCTTTCTAAGTTATCATATATTGCATTATACATCTTACATGTAGTCCTTTTTGACAAATTTATTCTGATACTTTATTGCTGTGATACTTTGTTGGTAATGGCATAGAATTAATGATTCCCAAAGCTTTACTAAACCAAGATAAAATACCTTTCCACATATGTTGCAGCTCCATTTAAGATTTATTTCTTCTTCCCATCTGTGAAGGTGGATAAGTGACCTAAATTTTGGATCATATGATGGCTTACAGTGAGGTAACAGGTGACATAATTTAATTTCTTTGGATACCCTTTCCAAATCAGAGGGCAACATCTCTGCTTACATCATGCTGTTCACCTCTTATCTCACTTTAGATCAGGATCTGAATATACATCTTATATGCCTGATGTCCTCAACTTCTAGGCAGAGGGATTCTCTCTTGCTGTAGATTTCCTTCAAAACTTAGAGTCAGTCTTAAATGGGACAGCAAGGAACAACCAGTGGGAAAAAATATTTATTAAAAGGTATTAAACATGAAGTAATTATTAAAAATTAAACAACTTCTGTGAATGTTACCACACAGAAATACTGGATCGTAATGTTGATTACATTTCATCCTTCCTTGAGACTGAATTCTCTGTTCAGTTTAGCCCTGCAGTCAGTGTCTCTGTCTTTTCTAAAACACAGCTTTTAAAAATTTCCAAATTACTTATTAAGTCTCATCAAAAGCCCCAGGATTTCAAGATGGCATTGCAGCTCTTCCTGTAAAACCACCTTGATTGCCACATTCACCTCCATTTTCTTTCATGAACATTTGGAGTTGTTCAAAGAAATCACAAAAGATTCATTTTCTTATAGAATCTACTCTACACCAAGGCAAATATATTAGAAATTGTATTGCCATTTCTACAGATCTTTCTACTCTGAAACAAAAAAAAGTTACATTCTGGGAAAGAATATTTAAAAGATTATAGCCAAACTCGTGCTGTGAGTTGTTTTGCACATTTAATCATCCAAGAAAATTCAGACCACTCTGCTTCTTATGCTCTCTCATCTGACACCATCATGTACTTTGTTGATACCTATGGGGAAAAATATTAGCCAACCCTATGTGAGGCTTCTGTGCAATTAGCCTGATATGGTTACATATTTTGTGAATAAAGCTGGTAATTTTCTTTTTTTGGTGGGGTGTTTATAAACTTTCATATTTATGTAGATCTGCTCAGGCTTTGTTAATTAAAGTCTGACTTTATTGACAGTCATAATTAGAGCTCTTCAAGATGAGTTCTGTTTTTTTATAATTCTTCAGACAGCAGATTGTCTAAAAGGTTGTAGCGCATTGGCCCTGTGTCCGCCTCTGCTTCCAAGAGTACAAAAAGTTCTTCTTAGAAAAGTCAACAAAATTAAATGAAAAATATAAGGACTTTGAGGCTAATTGAGAAAAAGCTCCTGGGAGTAAATAAAGGCTAAGAGAAATTAATTTAAAAGTTCAGTTTAGTTTTTAAACTATTATTAAAATAACAGAATTTAAAAACTCTTGGTTTGGATTTTCCAAAACTTTCCATAAAAGCAGTTTATGTTGAGAGGCATCATGCAAAGTCTCACAAAAGATTTTTAGGAGAAACTGGTAATTGTGCTCATGTTCTGCTCTTCCATTCCTAGTGATCAAAGAATACTGCTTCTGCTTTATTAGAACTCTATCTTCACCAGTAGAAAGTCACAGTGAGCATCAGCCTTTGGTCTGTGCTCCCACACGTTAGAACTGTGTTTAAGAGGAAATCCTTCCTCTTCAGAGTGCATAGAAATCTTTGTTAGGCAGTCTACATTTTCCTTTTCCATATTTTCTCACTTTTTGTAGCACAATTGCAAATGCTCTTGAGGTTGCATTAAGCATGCTTAGACAGCCCCCAAGACACTCTGAAAGGGAGGTGGTTCTTCCCTCACCTCATGCATAGCCAGATTAGTCATTGAGGGAGGAACTTTCAAGAGGAACTAGTGAATAGTTAGAAATTTTTGTTATGGAAGAATCTTATGCCAGGAATAGACATGTCAATTTGGATAGTAAAGGTCATAGTCCAATGCCATGGAAAATAAAACATTTTCAAAGACAGATTCTTCTGCTCCAGCACTACAAAGAGCACATGTGAAAGCAATCTTTCTATCTTCTTGTCACTATTAAAAGTCAATATGTAGTGCAGATATTGTTTCAGCCAACTTTTTGATTAACCACCACAATTTTGCATTCAAGCACTAAACATTGTCAACTAATTGTAGGCAATACAAAATATGACCACATGGGAAAAAATCTATTCAGAGGCGTTTTTTCATACCACTGAAACAGGAGAAGCTTGGAAGAATTTAACCCGGGTTTGTAACTTGTTTCCAGTGTGACTCCTCCTGCAGTTTGGTACACATGCTTCAGCCTTCTCCACATCCTAATTTCCCCTGCTTCCTGTAACTCAAAAGAAGAAATATTTTTCATGCATTCAGTATTTTGTTTCTGTAATGAGTCTGCATTTAAAAGGGAATCCACATTTTTAAAAAAGATGTGCATCCATACCTTTAGGTCTGTGAAGGTTGCTGAGCTGCTTTGATTTATAGATATTGTGAAATAAATCTTAAATCTCTTGCTTTTCAAGTTTTCCGTGAGCGGCTGAGCTGTGGCTGCTGATGGTTCCATCCACAGGGTGAGAGATTTAGATGACTGGCTGTGGCTTGTGTGATAGAAGCCAGTTCAGTATTTATAGTTTATGTTTCGGAATTTTAGAATAAAATAACGTTGAGCCTGCTTTTTAATCCAGCTGTTTCAGTCAATGTCTTCCTTTCGTCTATTGGCATGCCAACAATTCATTCAATACAAATAAGAGATTTTGTGCTGTGATTGGACTGTGAGATTGCCATGTTTCTGAAAGGTATCAATGTGGTATGCACTTATACACCCAAAATAGTGTACTCTTCTGCTGCAAATATGTATCAAGAAAACTTGAAAGCTCAAGTAAAATAATGAGACAATGAATCCAGATGATCAAATAATTCAGGTTTCCCTTGTTCTAAATTTGTCTCAATATTCTTGTCTCATTCCTCAAAAAATGAAGAATGACAGTTATGAAAACACATGAAATAAGGTGCATAGTTAACATCTATTCATCTATTCATCTATCAAAAAAGAGTTGCAGATGGCTACCAGAAACATAAAAGTTTTCTGTGTAACATATTATCGCGGTTGTAAAATTAGGAACTGTCATTAGAACCTCACATCACCTGACTAAGAGCAAGACACATAAATCCAAGAATTCTAGTGCTATAAAAATGTCAGTGAACTGAAAGACATGAAAGTACTACAAGATATTTGTCTACATATATACTAGACACGAGTATGCAGTCATTGATAGAGGATTTAACTGACAAATTTTAAAGTTAAGATCTGACCCTCTCTATTTTCTAGTTAGCTCACCGACCTTAGTGATTTCATTTGAGTATAGAACTGAGGGTCCCAGTTGTGAAGGACTGATTACTTACCTGTAAGTGTCATTTAAGATTCAAGATACTGTTTTAAAGTGTGTTGCACTGACTTTAGGCACTTCATTCAAATTACGATACTTAAATGGTGAAAGCCCTGCAAATG
The DNA here is from genome assembly GCA_013398075.1 of Notiomystis cincta. Classification (NCBI taxonomy): domain Eukaryota; kingdom Metazoa; phylum Chordata; class Aves; order Passeriformes; family Notiomystidae; genus Notiomystis; species Notiomystis cincta. The sequence goes on from VZRX01011795.1 coordinate 110,130, forward strand.
ACATCATAGAATTGGATTCAATATGTAATGGATATACTTTAAACTGGTAGAGGACGGTAAGGATATGGGCAGGAAACAGAAAATTAATTGAAAGGTGAATTCCAAATGGGGATGTGTTTAGACAATGTGTGGAAAATATAACACAGTCTATTTGGAAGAATGAAAGGCCCTAAAGGATTTCAGGGAGATTTTGCAAGTTTACAGGCTGGGGGATTTTTTTGGTCTTTACAATACTCTTATGGAGACTACTATGAAGCAATGTCTAGCAAGCCAAAACTGAATTTGCTTTTTTTTTTCTGATAGATTATAAATGAAATAACTGTACAAAGCATCATGCTGACAGCAATCATGATCGGAATACTGAACATCTTTACAGTGCTATATATTTTGTTTAATCCCACAACTAAAGCTAAAGTTTTTCTGAGAAATACAGTCTTGAAGATTTTTCTTCCAAGGTATTAGTGTCTATGTCCTTGAATTTGAGAAAAGAGGAGGACTTAGGAAATACCAGCTCTACAGCAGTCTCCATTTGTAATTATGAGCTATTGCCTGAATCTATTAGCTATGAAGCCACCTGTTTGCCCAGTATAAATAGCTTAGAATTTCCTGCAAGGAAATTACATGAAACATCAATAAGAAATGATATTACATTTTCAGGTCAATATGACTATCATTACTTGGCATTTATCTTTTCCTACTGATATCATGTTTGGCAGCCAGTATCATAGAAGACTAAGAAATTGTTGCTCTGTATTTTGTTTCCATTGGTGTTAAATTGCCCTGTTCAGTAATGGCAGTCATTCATTCTGCTTGTTTTAGTGGATCCTTGATAATTCATTTTTCTTATCATACCCTGTAAAGACAGCAATACGTAAAGATGGACTAGTGCTGTGGTGGTTTCAGAGGCATTAGTCTCTCATCAGGGTCTTGGGATGTAAATGCTTTCGTATGCACTTTAGAAGGGTACAGAATGAGCTTTGTCTCTTCTCCCTGCTATGGACATGCCTGATTTTGGCACTAAGACAGGAAAGGAAGCTTCCTGCAGCCCTGTGCCTCCTTTTCTGTGCTCTAGGTCTCTCTGATCATGTGGAAAGGTAGCCTAGGCCTAGGACAAAACCTCAGCTTGCAGTAGATGGCTACATTTGGATATATGCGGACTTAATTTCTGGCTTTGTGTTCCTGGCATATTGAGTTTAACAGAATATTAGTTTTGTGATTTCTCTTCCTCTTTTGTAGTCACTGCTGCCTTTGAAGCATAACTGCCTATCACTCACTTTGTACTTTTAAACTGTATAATTTAAATTTAGAAGCTGAAGTTTCAAGTACCTATTCCAGCAACTGAATGGATATCTGGGATACTAAAATACTTATCTACACTGAGGAGAACTTTGATATAGATGTATTTACAAATGTTGGCTTTTAAATGTTTTGTTTATTTCATTTCAGTTTCAAATAATAACATGTTCAGAAAAACTAGTAGAATAAACTTCCTAATTCATGAGTAGTATTTAGTTCTTATCCCCACATTTCAAAATATTTACAATATGTGTAGTCACTTTTCCAATAGTATTTTTCACTAAATTCTGCATGCTTTCATCACCATACATCTACAGGGATTTAAGATATATCTGAAAAAGCAAGTCATTTCCAGATACACTGGACATTTAAATGGATTGTTTTTTAAAAATCTGGGGGTTTATCCTACAAATTTGAGTCTTAAATTACATATTAAATTACCAATTTTATATACTACCTAGAAGGCAAAATTTAAATTAGCACCGGTGTATTAAGATGCAAAACATTTAAATAGTTAATGTCAGTGATCAGGATGCATGAGAAATGAATGTGCAGACCTTGCAACATAACTGTTTTTTATTCAGTTATAGGTGCCCAGCGCAGGAGAAGTCCCAGTGCCCTTGCCATTGAAGTATTTGAATCACATTTGGGAAGTCATATTTTACAGGTAAAAAAATGGCTTTTCCAAGAAAAACCAAAATAACTACCTAGTCATATTTCTGCCAATAACTTGAATAGCATTGTTGTCAGCACTTATATTGATGAGATTTCTTTTTATGCTCATATTTCTTCTATTTTGAAAGTCCATAATTGGGAGATGTTAATGAGAGGGAAGGCAAGTGTTATTTTAGCTGAATCACAATATTTTGTTGTTTAGAATGTGCAGTAGGTGTTTGCTTGCAGAATGGTCTTGTGTAATTTTGTGAATGTGTGCACAAGCTGGTGTTTTGTGTTGGTGATTTAGCTTCTGTCATGTCTCAATTTAGGATTGGGGTTTTTTCCCCACTTTGGTTTATGAGCACTGCTTTTCTCCACATTATCCCAGTTGTCACAGTTATACATCATAAACTTGAAGCAATCTGCAGAGATTAAAAATGAGCAGAAGCATGCCTCTTAGGTCTCCTTAGCTGTGAGCTAAAAACTGCTCTGGTATTTGTCAAACAATTTCGTCACATGGCACAAGTCATCATAGTCCAGGAAGATTCAACTGAGAAACAATGACCTGATGGAAACATTCTTGTGCATGATTTATTTTGCCAGTATCACTACAACCTTTCTTGGGTTGAAGTAATCAAAGGTGGAGTACAAGCAGTTAGGAAGAAGATGTGATGTGCTTTGCAGTAAGGCAATGGAAATAAAACCCACACAGTCTTTTCTAAGTGTGGCACTGAATAACTGCTCTTATTTAGCAATGTACACAGCTTCTCAATGCAAATATATTGTCTGGTGTATTATCTTTTGAGAGGTACGAGAGAGGTAAATTAGGATATTATCATGAGAAATATTCCACTTAATTTGAAATGATTGAGAGCTATCTCTCTGTACTGACTCAGCTGTGGTGTTCAAAAGCACTATAGATAATGTCAGAATTTTCACATCTTTATAAAGTAACTAAATGCAGAATAGCAACAAAGATAATTTTAGGAAAACATGAAATTAACTAGTAGAATTAATTTCTCTTTGGAACAAGAATAATGAATTAAGTGATTTGCTTAGTTGTGCACTCTTGGCAGAGGTCTAGGTTAAGTTTTTGATTCTGTAAGCAAATACTTTTGTTGTAGTTATCATGTCAGAGATCTGCACCAGTATCTACAGTACTGTGTTTGCATATTAGGCAGGAACACCGCTAGGCTGTCTCATATATGTAGAAAAAAATGAAGAACTAGCAGTTTTGTGATATTTCAGTTTATGTAATTTTTCAGTATGTTGAGTGTGTAAACATATCATATATCCTAAAGGTATGTTTTTTACAATATTATTTATAACTCATATATAAATAAAACCTCATTGAGACTGATTTATTTACACTCTTTAGCTATTAGGTATAACTCTTATGTATGAAAATTAAAAAATCTAGGATGGATGCTTTGAAAACTACCTGATATTTGAGATTTTCACTTAATGTGTATTAAAACAATTAGTGAATTTCATACTTGTTTAAACTAGATTCCACTTATGGGTTGTTGGTTTGGTTGGTTTTGGTTTTGGTAGGTTTTATTATTATTATTTATGATAAATTAAGGTGTTTTCAGGATTTAACTTCATCATACTACTACTAAAAATAAACCTGTATTGCACTTTTAGTCAAAACTCAAAATTACCATCAGCATTGTATTGAATATCTGTTGAGGTGTGGCCTCTTCAAAGAGGATGATGCTTTTATCAAATTACTCCCATGAATTTCTCAATTGATAATAGGAAGTTCCACTCTGATATTTGAGAGATAAACTGGTGACAAAGGATAAAGGACAAAGTGAATTAGTAATGGTGTCATGTTAAGATTTTGTCTTATTTTAGCAGAGCAATCAACCCTTAGGGGGAAAACCTGGGTCATACAAACAAATGTACCACTTCTAAACAGATCAGAATGAATTTTAAAGCTCTGCCTTGTGGTCTAATAGTTAGATTATACTTCTATATAATCACCAGAAGACAAAATTATTTTTAAAACAATTGGACAGACTCTGTGCTGGAATACAGTTTTAACATGTTCTCACCTAGTCTGCTACTCACAGAAATTATATTCAAATAAGTATCATGATAAGTATTGTTTGCAAGTGAAGTAAACAATTGATCATATCTTGGGAATTTTGATTTCAGAGTCTGCTATCTGAAGAATTTTGAATTAATAGTTTGTGTAATCCCTTTTGCTATTAATATTTTGAAGACTGGGTTAAGTGTAAGCTCAGAAATTAAGGAGCCTCTCTAATCTTTTTAATATTTTGATACTTCAAAATTTATTGACAGACAAATAAGCATAATACAGTAGATTTTAAAAAGTGGGTATAGTTTATTTATAGTGATGTTACAAAAACAGAAATGGAGGTACATCTTGTGGTATTTTTACATTTTGAGTCTACAAACAGGTAGTGTCAGTCCTGTCTACATATACATTATATATGTTAGTCATGTCCATATATATTAAATCCATGTATTTACATATCATGCTTAGTCATCATTGAATGAAGAATGCCTTCATCCATGAACATTTTTTTTATTATTAAGGAACCAAATGTTTAAATACTGCTTAATTGATGATTGATACAAGTACTAAAGGTTTTCTCCCACATGCAGTTAAGTGCAAAAAATAGAAAAGTAAAACTCAACCCGTCATGAGAAAAATAAAAGTTAAAAAGTTATTGATTTTAATCTGAGTTAGCATTTGTGCCCAGGGATCATGATGCAGTTAATTCTGTTCTGTTAATGGCAGACCATCAACTCCCAAAAAATCAACACACTATTACCTTTACATAAATTCAGAGATGAAAAACTGAGTTAAGACCCAGATAAAAGGAAATGTAATATTTTTAAAGGGCTTCATTTGGGTAAGGCTGGATGCATCTTTGCACCTGTCTTTTGTACAAATCTAGATATACAAAGAGTTCTGTACTTTGCTTACATATGACATCCAACTCTTGTGCACGTCCTCATTATGAGAATGGTGAGACCCTGGCACAGGCTGCCCAGAGAAGCTGTGGCTGCCCCATCCCTGGAGGTGCTCAAGGCCAGGCTGGATGGAGCTCTGAGCAACCTGGGCTAGTGGAAGGTTCCCTGCCCATGGCAGGAGGGTTGGAACTATGTGATCTTTAAGGATCCTTTTAACCCAAACCAGTCTAAAATGGTATAAATCTATGTCCAAAGATCCCCAAGTCACAGCTGATTGCTGTATATAGTGCTGAAGAGATTCCCAGTGGTAGGTTTGAAGCCAAAGGCACTATCCACTCTGTGCTTGTGGGAAAAAAAGACACCACAAAAGATGACTGCTCAAACACTCTTACATCAGAATCCTCATGTCAGTGTAATGCCTTCTAAATGTTTTCCAAGTAAAATCACCTGAATAGTGAATAGTAGAATAGGATGTAGTGGAGAAGAAAAATAGATAATGGCAATGTGTTAATTAATTTTTGGCAAGGTTTTTGATTTTCCAAATTATGGGCTTGGTTTTTCTTACCTTGTACATTCTTTTTCTTCTGAGAAGTGGTGTTATAACGAGAATAGATATCTTCTGGTTTATATTTCTCTCAATATATATCTGTCTATCAACTAAATCCAGTAAAAAATTACTTCTGGTACCTACTATTAAAAATTTGGCTTAAATTGGTTGTAAAAATTAGCATGATTTTCATCAATTTTTCAGGACCTATGGATTTTTTTCTGTAACTTCATTGCTATTGAGAAGGTGTGGAAAAGGGTCAGTAACCCCATATTCTTCTTATAATCAGGAATGATCAGGAAATGTAGAACTAAATATAGAGAAAAGGGAAAGTTAGTGAATATATTTGCATATGCAAATTAGCTTAATTGATACTGCTTGCCTCTACAGGGATTTTTCATTACAAACTGGAGTGCTACATTGTTCAGCTCATATTGAGTAATTTAGTAACTAATGAGACCAGTTTGCACTAATTTGCATATGATAAATGAGCTTAATTGCAGTAAATAACTTGGAGGCATAATTACTTAATTTTCCTGTGTTGCATGGCTTTTAAGTTCACGTATGAACAACTCAAGATAATTTTGCATATTTAAATTAGTTGCTTTTAAAATTCTTGAACAAAAAAGAACACACCTTACAATTTGAACTGTAAAACAATTAAAAGTATAATGTACATTATTTTCAAATAAAATTTAATATTTTTAAAATATATGCTTCTTCCTTTAAAAATACCAGTGCCTTTTTAAACACTGAGTATTTGGAATCAATCACAATGGAATAGTTTCGAAGTCAGGCTAGGATGGAAAGATGGTATGAGTAATAAAAATAGGAGTGTGTATCTGAACTGTAGTGAGCAGTACACATTTTGTATTTCTGCATACAAGAGTGATAACTTTCATAATTGCATTCTTTGCTTCAGCAGTGCCTATTCAACTGTTAAGAAACTCTAACACTTTCATATAGCATTACATACACATTACATACACAGTAACTTAGACACTACTTGTCTTAGATTGCCTGTACTGTCCTACCTCATTTTGTGAAGAAATCCTTAAATTGGACTGATGCTGAAGTGTCAGTGCAACAAAAAGTGTATCTTTTTTTTCTTTTTGTGAGCATGTTCAATTGTGAGCTCTGGCATGAATAACCGTTATGATGTAGATTTGTATAATGAGTTTCAAAACACACAAACAAAAACAAAGAAACAAACCAAACCAAACCAAATCCAGAATCAAACTAATTGGAAGACCATAGTTAATTTCTACTGTGTCCCTAAAGTTATTGTACATTAGATAATTTTGATAGATTTCATAGAAATGAACTACTGAACTAGACAGAGAAAAAAAGCCAACAACCAATCTCATTTATTCCCATAGCAAGATCTGTGCACCCATAATTTACAAGTGGATGACAATTACTGAAATCTCCTCTGTTTCATAAAGGTCCCCACCTATCTTCCTAGAAGCTTTTCATAAGCCTTGTTGAATGTTATCTTGGAAATTTTATGAGACTTGAATTTCCCTTTTACTTTGTGTTGTACCTTTCTCTCCCATTAAGTATTTTGTGGTGAACAAAGATCTTTGTAATTGCAGTATCAAATTCAATGAGAGCAAAAAATAAAACGAGATTCCCATTAAGATCCGAGGAAATACAACCTCAGTGAAAACAATCTGACCCTATAGATTGTATTCTTCATTGCATCAAAAGTCACAAACTACAAACCACTTAGCTTGAAGGAAGTGGTTAACAATGTACAGAGGATACCTGCAATGGATGTCCAGTCATGTCCAAAATGACCCAGCAAAGTTATCTGAAATATGAACAAGGCCTTTAAGCCCTTGTTTTACTCCCTAGAAACCTCTGTATCACCACAGCCTTGATCATGGAATGTCATCCTAGAATGGGGGCAGAATTTGAGCTACTTGGAAGCTACAAATGGCTCAAATGCTGCAATTTGGCTTTACTCCATGCAGTACTCCCAGACTTTCCATGCATGAAAGGCAGTCTTGTATCTTGTAAATATACTTTGCATGCTTTTCACTCCACTGGAAGCCTCTTCTTGTGGATGGAACTTCATGGAAGATTAAATTGTCTGTTTACCTTCAGCCTACAGAGAAGCCACTGGCTATTAAACCCATTGATGCTATTTTAGCTTTTCTTTATTTAAAGTCAACAAATAAGCAAACCACCTATACCCTATGGATGTAGAAAGCCTGATGAATTGCTAGCATTGTGAACAATTGAATAACACCTCTCATCCTGATAGTTTGATATGCTTTTTCTAATATTTTTTATTAATGTATCCAACACTGTAATAATAAGACTAACATGAAACTGTTTGTCAATTTAGTATACTACTGTGCTTCAGAGAGGGGCCCTTGTTAATTGTGAGGTAAATGTGCAAATGAATACAACATCTGTGGTTTCTAGAGAATCATTCCAAGTGATGCTGGTACCATACAGAGTGAGTCACTGGGTTGTTTTCTGGAGCATGTCAGATAAGCTTAAGTTTCTCAGGAAAGAGGAAAATTAATGTTTCTTCATTCCAAGTGAGCACTCTAACAATCTTCTGTTTGCAGGTAGCTGGTATCCCATCCTCCTGCACTCCTAAACTAAAGTAAAGCTGTGTCTACAATTGTGTTCAAGGGGCTGATCCCATCCTACTCTCCCAGCTGTGTAATAGCTGCAAATAACAGATTGAACCATGTTTGTGATACTCTCAGATGTACTCAGGGTCACATGAATGATCAACTGAATGCAAACAAAGATTGTTAATATCTCTGTAGTTACAAAATGAAAGGTTATATCCCATCTTTGATCAGAAAAATTGCAAACTGTTTTCTGGAAAATGTTTTCACATACTACTCAAGTTAATGCAGTTTTCTCATCCAGTTTGTAATTCAATGTTATCAAATACAGAAGGTGTAGAAAGAAATACCACATTTGAAGGGGATTTTCATAACATTTCTCTGTTGTCCAAATGAGTCTTGTCCTCCATTTCTGTCACTATTTTTGTAGAATTATAGACATACTTTTTAGAACAATGGTATTCTATCAAGCTTTCTAGACAAAAAGTGAAAAGAATTCACTATACAGTTTCACTACAGGATTTAATCATGTTTGGAAGATGTTACTATTTATCCATAATAACTAGATTAGAAAATAATAAGACAATGACACTATTCATTTAAAATAAAATCATATTGCTGGAGAGTATGTGGGTAAAGTTTTCCATGTGTTATAAATACGTGTGTTAAGCATGCAACCAGTTTAGACTGGGAAAAATTTGTGAAAAAGTTTTGTTAAGGCAAATTAGAGAACAGTAAACAGAACCAGTTATTTACATTTTTGCAGTAGTGAACAAGTGTGACTGGTACAAGAGTTGCACACAAATAACTGTGTAATGGAGAAATAGAATTTTCTCCTGAAGGGAAAAAAATACCAATACTTTGCCTCATAAGCCCATTGTTAGTTAGATATTAAAATCAGCCAAGCAGTATGAATAATCATAAGTGAATGAGATACAAAGTTCTAAAATTTATCTTCCCCCACAAATGTTGTGTAAAACTTTGTAGTGTTTTAATTAGATAGAGGCAATAGAAAAAAAAAGAAGTTGACTGGCTAGACTATAGCTGAGTGGAAGTCTCATTTCTTCCAATATTTGAATTATTATAGGGAGTCCCATCTGACAAGAAAATTTAAAAAGTGGGAAAAGAGACAGGAAAGTGTTGGAGTGCTGTAAAATATTAGGGAGAAGATTTATCTTCTCATTTACTATTTTCAGTCATTCTGAGTATTACATAATGAGGTTATCTCTGTATAACACTAGTCAACACAGAAATGGTGACACAAGACTAAAGGTGAGGAAGCAGCAGATGGTACTACTGATGGAGGATTTTTCCAGGCTGTAAAAGGTGTCAGGAGAAAAGACTTCTACTGGCTTGGAAATTTATGAAGGGCAATTGCTAATGATGATGCCAGTGGTACTCTTTCTGAGAATGAAGAAGACTGTTCAGCTTCTTGTCTGCATTGGGTTAAAGGGGTAGACTACTAACTGACATCTGTTAGCATGTGTCAAAGGCAGACGAAAAGAGGGAAATGTGAAAGGGCTGAAAAAACTTAGGATATGTTGGAGAGCACAGAGCTGTGCTGTCTGAAAGTCAAAATTTTTGGGATGAAGCAGAGGTTAAGTTATGCATCAGTAGCCGAAAATAAAGTGGAAATTAAATAGATGAATTAAGAGGAAATAGTTGTTACAGATCAAACCACTCAGAAAGTGATCCTAAATTTTCTATTGGCGGAGAGCTGTGCATAAATGCAATGAGACAGAGCAAGTACACAGAAAGTCAGGACTGAAGGTTTGGAGATCATATAAAAGTTCTATGAGGGAATCATTTCTGTAGGGCATATATTGAGTCTCCTTTATGTACTTGCATTTTGAATCTGAACATCCTAATTGTCAAGTACAGCTCATATTTATGAGTTTTCTTCCTGACATTAAGTGGCATCTAGAGAGTTTGGGTACAAAACCAAAGGGAACGCCAAATGCTCTCAACAAAATGCAGTCCAGAAATTGAACAAAGGGGAGAAAAAAAGGCATTTGTTTAATCTACATCTCTATCCAAAATCAAAAGCATTTAGTATGCAACCATGCTTTCTTTAGAATAGTTGATGATTATGCAGTTCAACTTAGTTATTCCAAAACAGAGATATAACAGTAAGAAATGGGATATAGTGCCTTAGTATAAACTGAACAATGATGGATTTGTGATGTAAGAGATTGTATATATCCTGATGAAAGTATAATTTGCTAGAAAAGATACAATTCTAAGTGGACAGGACCAAAGAATATTAAATTAGGAACAAAATCTAAAAAGAAAAAAAAAGAAAAAAACCAACAAAACGAAAAAAAAAAGACAGCAGCAAGAGAGAGGAGAATATCATCTAAATGCTGTGTTGAGGAAAGATGAGCACACAATCTACTTGGAAGCAGTAATTTGGGGTGGTAGGAAATGTGTGTTTATTAACTATTCAAACACCACACCCAAACACAGTCTAAAGGTAGGAAGTCAGTGTAAATGCTGAAATGTTGTGAAAAGAGTCATAGGACTCCAGCGAGAAAAGATTACTGTCCTGCTTTTTAGTGTGCTTTTCCAGGGACAAGGCATCTCCAGCAGCAGCTTTCCCTTTATGATCTGAGGATAATGCTGTTTCATCTTTCTGTAGACATCTTTATAATCTACATGGGACTCTGTTCAGGCTTGATCGGCAATCGCCCCTCAAGTACTTTGTAGATTGACAGTCTTCTCGGAAAATCATACTCTTGTCATAAAAGGGCAAACTCTTATACTTGATGTTAATTTATTTAGAAGTTTAGAAATCTAATTGTGCATTTTGTACTAGTATAAGTGATTCAGAGTAAAGAGAAGTATTGGAAGCTGAAAGCAGACAGAAAAAGCTCTCTTAGAAATTTTAATGTTGTGGGCCTCTATTCACTGTTGGATGCTCTTTTGCACTTTAAACATGTGTAAATGCCACTGCATGCTATGATATGGCTCTGGTGTTACACCAGTTTAAATTATAACAGAGGTTAACTTTATACATTGCACGATTCTAAAAAGGGCTAGGAACAAAGGCTAGATCAGAATCTGAAAAGGTTAAAGGAGTTGCACAGACAGCACTGTTACAAAGGACATCTCAGGTCCATTAGCTGGAACACGTAGCAAGAGAATTTCCTGGGTTCAGGAGACACAAAAGGTGCTAATTTGCATACTCCAATTTGTCCCAGTCATAGCAAATGCATCAGACTGACTCCATAAGGGCAGGGCTTTCAATCTGGAGTTATGGCAAAGGTACAGCATCTGAGCACTTGCTGCCCAAGGGGTTATATGCTAAAAGGAGACTGGGGAGGTGTGGGAAACAGTAAATTGTTTTGCAATTGGAGCTTGGAGCAGTACACTTAAACCTGCATTTTATATGGAAACTATATATATAGAAGTGTGCAGTTTCATGTAATAAAAAAATATTTGATCTGAGCAGGACATGTACACATACAGTAGTGTGTCATTTAATTCCTGAGAAACTATTTGAAGAAAATGACATATCTCAGCATTGTTTGTTGACCGTTTTGTTGTCACCTGCTGAGTGTTGTCATTTCCATAGCCAGTGGGCTGTATTGAATCAAACAGAGGGAATAGGTCATTAAAAGAAATGGAGGAGTTTCTGCAGCCTGTAGAAGCTGAAGGAGGATTTTTTTTCTTCAGGTACATCAACAGAACTCTAATGGAGTCTGCATTCAGCTATGATTTGGGGTTTTGCCCTATATTTCTCTGAAGTAAGGTGGCTTGAAAAGTATAGACAGCATAAACTAATGTGTGGGTTCACCAGAAAGAATTATACCTTCTATGGTGTTTGTAAGATATGGGTGAGGGCAGTAAGTGTCCTCGTTTCAGAAAACTTTTTTTCATTGTTTTCAATTGCAGCATTCATCAAGAAAGGAAAAGAGTGTTGATTTTATATAAATAAATAAAAATGGGGAAAAGTATATTTCATGGGCATGCTGGGCAAGTTAACTGGTATTTTTCTTCACTTTTTTTGAAAACATTGATGACAGTTTCAAAGATTTCAAATATATCTCATTTCAGGTCTTATTTAAAAATCCCACTAGAAATAGGCTTTAAACATTATTTGTATTCTGCAATGAATGTGAAGGGCAGCACTGTGTGCCCTCTTTTTACCTGGGAGCTGGCAAAGGGTAGGATTTTAGTCTGCAAACAGAAAACCCTTAAATAGATCACAGACAGCTGAGATTCCTGTGAATACTATTTTTTAAGTCTGATTTTAACTCTGAGTTATTTCACCATATCAGGTATCTGCTAGTCACTTTTTGTTTGCTTGCTTGTTTGTTTGTTTCCAACTCTGAGGCCTAAATAAATAAAAAATTAAATAGTGACGTGGAAGCTGTGTGTTCAAAGTTCCCCAATGCTATAAAGCTGAAGATGTAGTTCTGTTTTTTCTGGATTTACTTGGAAAGTGCAACCACCTTTAAAGACTTTTAAGTACATAACGTTTAAGGGAATACAAATATTGTTGAAATAAATGAATCAGGCTTGTAGAGTATACTCTCTGTTCTGAAGTATATTATCTCAAAAGTTGATTAAACGGTTGTTTCCATTAGTTGCTGCTAAAATGTCATTGTATTAGAATTTATACCTGTACAGAAATTAAAAAAGGGACTATGGGAAAAAAGATCACATTTCCACAGGTGAAGTAGTTATGTGTAATTGCATTGTATCACATTTAGGCATGCACACACGCACATAATAAGGTCACAAAAGCTGCAAATTGGGGCTGGACTCTCTTCATTAATTATGCACAGCACTTAGCCAATGAATTTTCTTCTTTTGCATTTCTTCCATTTTAAGGAGATTCCTATTTAAATATGTACCCTTTCAGATTAGTGTACAACTCTACCTCTTTGATAGTGTCTCACAGAATTCAGACTTGATTTAATGCACTGTAAATTGTTTCCTACACATTTATTATAGCTAGTGATTTAAAGTGTGTATCATTGGCTTGCTTTGCACTTTGTATTCCTTATTCTGTTCTTCCCTTCAGTTGTGTCTTCTCCTCAACATAAAGATTTTATTCTTTGGATTTTTTTAGCACAGAGGTGGTGGATTTTCTGCCTTTAATGCACACTTTTAGGAAAAAAAAAAATCTGTGATGGCTGTATGTCTGTGTCTAGGGTTCAGAAGTCCTCCTCACAGTCCAAGAGAATCCTACAGTAGAGAACAGCTGTTACAGAGGACACCTTTGCTGCAGGAGCTGTCTTCTTGCCCATTGATAGAGCCACTTAACTCTTTGCTGTTCCAAAAATAACATCAGGGGAAAAGATTTGAAGAGGCACACTACCAGTATACAGGGGCTGGTCAGCCTTCTTCAGGCTATCAGCAAATGCTTCTTAGTCCACAGCATGAAAAAAAGTGTTAGTTTTATTGAAAGTTAGTGACACAAAACTAGAGTTTGAGTGGAGCCCTTATATATAACAGACATGTAGTAGAGAATCTCAGATTTCCTCTGCCCAGTCTTGAAGAAGGTCATTTACAAGTGAAATTTAATTTGAAGTCTGGACTCAGGGTCTCAGTATTCAAAGCAACCAAAATTTTACACAAAAGTGTATTTCTATGATGGTTTAGAATTTCAAGGCTTAATTATATAAAGTATATGTATAGGCAATTCTGGAAATAAGAGTAAGACCTCTGTTAGTTCTGAGAACAAAAAGGCTGGGACTTGAAAAATTATCACTGAAAGACTGTCCTGATAAACTTGCTGTCTCTTTTTTTGTTCTCTCACTCAAATAATATTTACATTTACATGTCTGAAATAGTAATGATCAAGGCAGTGTTTACAAATTACATGGGCAAGCAAAATCAAATACCTAATATGATCCTCCCTTTGAAGAAAAATTATTAGATATCCTAAACATAAGTAATATTTATCAGAATGTATATAAGAAGGTAGGAAACTGTTCAAATTTTTAGGGATATAATGTTGTATAAGTCTATCAAAGCAAGAAAAAATACCTGGTTTTGTTTATTACAAACCCAAGCTTAACAGCCTCAAAATTAAAAACAGATTTTGCATTTAATTTCTCATGGTTAAATAATTGTTATGTTTTGCAGCTGGCACAAAAGCAAAAATAGCTTATTTTAGTTAAACACCTAGCTGTAGGCTCCCAAAGCTGTGCCTGTGGAAGACTGAACCCGTGTGTCAGCTGGCTGGCAGGAGATAATGAACCGTCCTGTGGAAAGGGCTGCTCTTGTCCCTGGCATCGCACTGAGGCCATCGTGGGGATTCCTATCTGTGTCCCCTTAAGACTCCACACATTTGCATTTTAGGCTGCATTTTAGGCCACATGAGGTTGGACACGTGCTGTGGGAGAAGAAGGGGGCTGCTGCACATCTAGTCCTTGCACATCTAGGCTGCTGGCTTCGTACTGCCCCCCACACTTCCAGTGTTCGCCAAGGCCAATTAGCAGCACTTGGCTTTCATTCTACAAAAGTTTCCCCCAACTCCCAGATAGATTATTCCTGATGAGAGTATAAATTATCTACATGTAGGAGGCTTGGCATGAAGTGATTGTAGTTGCTGTTGCTGGAAATAGGAGTGCATATACCACTGAGCCTTGTTCTAGAATGAGATTCAGTGACCTCCCTGTGGATAGGCTCTGGTTTTGGTAGACTCCAAATTTAAACAGGAAGTAGCTTTTCCTATTTCTTGCCTAAGGAAATGGTTGATATTTCTTAATTTGTGGGTATTATCAATGTTTGTTCCCAAGTACTTAGGTCATTACTTTTCATTTTTTAAGGGATAAAAGCTCCCTTTTTCAGAGCAACTAAGGAAGAGCAGTATCAACAACAGAGCACAGAAATTTACTTAAAGGACGTTTTATTTCTTTTAGTTTCAACAATGTGCCTGCCAGGGTGACACATGCAAATATCTAGGTGATAATAGTATTTTGGAAAATTTTTACAAAGGTTTTGTTTGTTGTTTTGTTTTGTTTTTTTTTTTACTATTAAAGAGCATTTCAATCATGTGTATTTTCCTCTTCATAAAAATGTCTTTCTGGTCATTCAAATCTTACACTTGCAATTCCTGGCAGTATGTCTAGCAATAAAATATTGTTTAGAATTAAAAACTAATGGATAGTATCAGCATAACTTACTAGCCACTTGACAGGAAATGAACATTTACACATTCTACAGATTCACTGCGCCTGCAAGATTTCATCATCTATGTTGAAATCACCAGGAACAGTAGAAATACTGGAATTAGGTGTGTAGTGACCTATGAAAGCATTATGGGATGCATACTATGTTCAGATAGTACTCCTGAACAGAGAGGAACCACTGAGTAATCCACAAAACTTGGCTACAGGGCAGCAGCAGGCTGGCCCATGACAGAAGACACTCGGGTTCATCAGCAAAGCCAGGAGCAGAGCCAGAGAAGGAAAGCTGACATCCAGATGCCAGTGATACAAGCATCCTACACAGACCTGGGCATATGGGTCCCACATCTGTCAGTGTTACACCAGCAGTTGGCTCCCAACCTGGAGCAGATTCTCTATTCCCAAAGAGTTAGAGATCCCAGCCAGCACAGTCACTGAATGGATAAGCCAAGTCTTCTGAAGCAGTGCTGTTATAGTCGAAAGGCCAATTTAGGTCAAAAGAAGTCCTGTGAGACTGTGTGAGGGCTCTTTCCATTCATGGCAAGATTGTGATGCAGAAGGCTTTTTCTGCTTATGCAGGCATGTAAAAAGCAGCAGCACAGTGAGGAAATGAGAATATTTTTTAAATGCTAAAAGAAAAAGAATACATCTGAAAAGACTGGAACTTATAGGTGGGGTTTTTCTTATGTGGAGAAGCAACTTTGTAAATATTTACCTGCTCATTCTCCTGGGAGAATTGATATGGGTTCCTGAGTGAGCCTTGGTCTCCAGAAAACCTGAAATAACTTCTCTTTAATAAAGAAGTTCTCTTCCCATACTGTCCCAGTTTCATAAACTCTAGGAGGGCTAAATCCCTTCGTGCCACACTGAGCAATCTCAGAGAGAGAGAAAATCCTGTAACAGAGATAAGGGCTCCTGCCTACTTTCTCAGTATTTTCTCCTTCAGCAATTCAATAATAATAACAAAAGATTTATTTATCCCATGGTACTTTTCACTTATTTAAGCTAGTGGGAGGGCTGTCTTCCAAAGAGTTTGAAATAGAAGAATGAACACTTGACACCAAGCAGCATCAAGGACACTCTAGGACTAAAAAACTCAGCATTGGACTCCTTTACATGATGAAGCTGTCAAAGAACTTGGAAGCTACACTTAAACCATCTTCTTTAATTGCCTATAATCTCCTTCAAGGGAGGATGTAGACATGATTGGAACATTAATTTCCTGCCTGACTTAGATCCTTATACTAAATTCACTGTAAGTATTCTGTGGTCAAAATGCCAGAGACGAATTTACCCTTGGATACTCTAGGTAGATATTTCTTCACAGAGAGAGAGGAGTAGGCTGTGAACATGGACACATTCTGTTTTCATCATCTCTCCTGCACTGCTTTGCTGGTATATTTTTATTTTGAAAACTTCTGGCCAGGTCTTTCTAATATAGAATCCGTATGGCATACAGGGATTCTTGGAGCTGATCTAAGTCTAGAGGGCTGTAGAGGTCTCCTGTCTTCTAGGAAGTGAATGGTACTGGAAGGATTGCTGATAGTGCAGCATGCACCTCATAGTTCTTTAAATAAAAAGTGGTTGTCCTTTAAAATAAGTAGCAAATAATTCTTTATTCAATAAGCTAGTGTATAAAAATGTTAGTAATTTGAAACTAATATGGCCTAATGCTTCTACCTTGGGGATTTCATTGCATTTTAGGAATTATGTACTTTTCTTTTACAATGCTATTAATAAAAACAAGAATACTTCTCTTAAAGATCTGACTTTATGCAGTGTGTTTTCCATTATAGCCAGTGCCAATATTGAATGGCAGAAAAAAAGTGTAGGGTTTGTTTTAAATGGGAAATGTTTCAAAATAAAACAAAAATCAGAAATACAAGAGAAATAGAAGGTACAGCGCCCTCTTTTATTGTGTTAACCCACTAATTATGTCTTTATTAACTTCTCTTGAGCTAAAAAAAGACATTTGAATTTTTAAAAAGAAACAAAGTAGTTTGCTTTTTTTTGTACAATAGACTTTCTTTGTATTTTATTTTCTCATTTCTATATGTCATACTTTGAATATTAGGTATTTGATTGTCCTGCTGTGATTTGTGACACGGTTTTAGAGATGTTGAAGGTGTCAGTCACATTCATCTTTCTTATAAAACATTTTATGCATTTCATAAGAAATAAACACTTTATGTTGGGGAAAAAGGGTAAATAAACCCATGGAGTTAATTCCCTAGAAAAATCTCTTGTTGGAAAGAATTCAGATGTTTAAGAAATGGTCTTGTTGTTATTTTGTTGGTTGTGCTCTTTCATTAAACTCAATCCTGATTTTTCTTA
The DNA here is from genome assembly GCA_013398075.1 of Notiomystis cincta. Classification (NCBI taxonomy): domain Eukaryota; kingdom Metazoa; phylum Chordata; class Aves; order Passeriformes; family Notiomystidae; genus Notiomystis; species Notiomystis cincta. Next base: position 127,646 of record VZRX01011795.1, read on the forward strand.
CTACAGGCAAATTGTATCTTTTCTAGCAGAAGCACTTCATTTAACTGTGTGATGTCTGGAGCATCCAGAAGGCTAACTAGAAATAGAAGGCATTTCACAGCTATGAAATAAAGCTTTTGTTGTGAGTTACCCATTAGAGTAAATTTTCTCGCTTTCATGACTATAACAGAAGCACAGAAATTAATCCTAATTGTTCAGAACTAGATTTTGTGAGTGTCCCCCACATAGTAGCACATCAAAAGAGCTCAAACTAACATTCATGATAGGGGAGTAATTTAAAGGGTAGGGGAAAATTCATCAAGCATTGAAGACAGTTATATAAAGATACAAACTTTCCTTTATGACCAGAATTGTAGGTTTCTGATCCGTCTGTACAACCTCCCCACTACAAAAGATCCTAAAGTGGAATCTTAAGTGTAACCCATGGGGTGATGTTCTTATTTCACTCTAATGTTCTGATTTTTCCCCCAATACTTGGAAATATTGCTGCAAAGCTAAACCATTAGGTCACTTGATAAATTTTTACATAGTCATCTGAAGTCAAATTCCTCCCTGAACTTTATACTGCAGGAGCCACATTATGTGGTGAATGGTATTTAAAAATTCAGTCCAAAAAAGATGAGAACACCTAGCACAGTAAATTAATGTAGTGAACATTCAAAACACAGACTTTCTGCAAATAACTGTTGTTTTTATAATACAATACGAAGACCAAGGTCTTGCAATGAACAGATTATCAGAATGAAGTCAGCTGAAGAACAAGCCCAGATGCATTCCTCTTTGAAATCTGAAAAATACATAATGACTGCAATGACATTGTAATAGATGTTACTTAAACTGTTCATATGTATATAACTGAAATTTACTCTTAAAGAAGGAACACTTTTTCAGTTGCATAAGAGAGTAAAAAGGTAGAAATTCAGAGCATGTTTTGAGGCAGACCTTTTCAGGATACAGAACTGACTGAATGCATGAAAATGCATTTCAATGTTAGGCTTAAATTCCAGAAGTGCTACCTTTTTTTTTTTTTTTTTNTTATTATTTTAGAAAAGTATAAGCTGCCAAAGGTCGTAAGACCTTTTCCCTCTGAAATTTATGACACTATCTAATGTTTTGTTAAGAAGCAGGTACTGTCATCCACTGTGTGGTACTCAAAAATGTAAGCAAACCAGCTCTGTGGCTCCTCTCATTCATTTTAGATCTGTTTAATCCACTGACTTCCATGAATAGTTCTGATATGAATCACTATAAATAAACCAGAGCTGAAAACTTTACACTCCTGAAAGCATATATTGTCCATCTGACCACACTTATGATAAACTTGTTTGGAATTGTGTGCTGTGCTTAAATTTACCTTTATGCCTAAGTTTATGATTGAGTTAAAAGGTGCTTAAATGATTCTCTTAATAGGTAGGTGTAAACAGGAATGAAAGATTATTATATTAATTAAAGAAATAGTATCCAGGATTGAATTCCATGAGCTGCTGAGGGAAAATTACTGAATATATTGTGATATTGGGAAAGCTTTTGTAGAACAGCATAACAGCTTTAATTATAGGTAGAAAGATTTCCTCCTTCAAATCATCTCTTTTATTAGTTATTCCCCGTCAATATAACAAAATCATTCATTAAGATTTGTTTATTTCAAGATAAGTTCCTTGTTTATTTTGTGTAAGCATATATAACTCTGATTTCTGCTTTTAAGAAGAGAAACATTTGCTGTTTAACTCTTTTTTTCCCTTTATAGTCTTTGATGATGTTGTACTTTGACTTCTGTTTATGCGATGATCCTATGGAACCACTGAGCCATTTGAGAGAGGACATTTTCTAATTTTATTAGCTAAACACTTCTAGACTGATTTGACTTGAAAATTACCTTCCTGTTGTCATCACAAAGTGTTAATTTGGATGGGTTTTTTTGTAATTAAAGAATAAGCAACATCAGCATCTAATGAAACCATCACACAACTTTTTAATACCATTCTCCTTATACCGCTTTTTCCAGATAGCATTGCAAATCTAGAAAATAACTTCAAGGAAAAAAAAAATTCCTTGATGGTGGAATTATTTGGAGGTGGTTGGGACTTTTTCAATTATTTTTCCAAGCTTCTGTGATTTGAAACCTGGAATATTGCAACTTGGGGTGCTAGAATATTGATGCCATTGAAAGAGATGTTTTAAGCATTTAAGTTTGGTTAGAGTCTTTCTGAAAGAACTTTAGCTAAGCACTTATTTCTTGAGTGACCAACCTATAAAAAGCCTGAAATAAATTCTTAAGTCAGTAATCACATGCTTTAATATCTTTTTCTGGAATCTAGCCTTATCTTTTAGAAGATAACTATGAAAAGACTGAAATCCAGTGTCTCCTGTAATGTAGGATTTCCCCGGGAAATAATTCACCTACTGAAAATGTCATGACTGCTAGTATCTAGGGAAGAAAGATTATAATGAATTTGTTGAGAACAATTGTGTCTATATTGCCTAGACTGTCAGGTCAAGATCTTTTATAAGAACTTTGCATTAATACTTATTTACTTCCAGTGGAGATTCAAGCTTAAGTTCTGGGACCAAATACTACCATTCTTCTTCAGTATTGTCTCTTAATCAAAACTGGCTTGTGTCTTTTTTAAAACACTTTCTAAACATAATTTCTAAAAGTAATGATTCTCTATAAATATTGCCAGCTTCCTCTCTGAGAAAGTCACCTAGCTGAGGCTCCCTGTTTCTGTTGACACTTTGAAACTTCCATAGTTCCATTGGTTTGTTGCCATGGCATTCTTCGTGTCACTGCCTGCAACTAAGCTATGATGCATTGATGGATTATTTTAATTCAGACTGTCCATGGTGTAAATGATTGCTTTAGTAAAAGAAGGAATATTATTAAACACAACTTAATACTTTAGAGAGCCATTCTTCAAAGAACATTTTTAATATTTTTTATATATTTTAAGATTCTTTAAAAACAGTACATTTTCCTAGGGGAAATGAGATGTCTTTCTAACAAGCCTGAGATATTTATCCATGGGACTTAAAATAATGTAAAAATATATTATGATAACGTGAATGTAAACTTTAAGCCTCTTTTACAAAGCTAGCAGTAGAAAAAGTAGTCCTTACAGGAAAGAAAGGGTAAATCTCAAGAAAGCATAGTATTAAATTCAAAAAAGAAAACAAAAGATTGGCAAAAGCTTCCCGGTGAAAGGCATAGACCAAAGTTCTTCATTTTTGGAAGAATCATTGCTGGTTTTATAATAAGTGGTTATGAAGCTGATGAGTGTAGCGTTTTAGCAGTAATTGCTAAAGATGTCTTATATAGGAACACCTGTAGTTAGATTAATTTCAGTGCAGTAGTTGGTTGTATCTGTTTCTCTACAAACTCCGAGCTTGCCATGACCCAGAATCATGAATGGGCATCTGAATTGCATGTATGTCTCTCCATTGAAATACACAGCTACAGCAAAATTCTCTAGATCTGAACTGAGACATAATTAACTGTTTCGTTCCAAACAAAGAAAGGAAATTGTAACATTGCACTGTAGTTTTTACTTAGGTAAATAGCGCCTTCCCTCCAGTCAGATACAGAATGACTTCTATTGACATAAATGCATTATATCAGACATCCATTCATGATGAATTTAGGGTATCACAGTTATCTTTGTAGGCTGAGGAGAGCAGATATTGACCAGGAATTCCAGAGGCTCGAAACCTGGATTCATGGAACCTGGACTGAAATCTCTCAGTTCTAGGAGATGTAAGCCCTTGCTACATCTTACTGTGTCTACTGTCTGATTATCTGGTGAGAAAACAAGCTATACTGCATTAACCACTGAGAAGAAATTCAGAGTGGGTTTTTAGAAACAGTTCCACAGTACTACATAAAAATGTGTGTCTTGCACTATATACAAATTGTGCCTTCAGGAGGGGACATTGCAGTTAGAAAGATACAATCTGTGAGGTGTCTTTTGTCTTCATGACCAAGATGGTGAAAATCATATAGACTCCTTGAGGATAATTAAAGCTGGGCAGTATGTGTAGGGGTGAGATGGTGCAGAAGGGGAAGTGAAGGGATTTTCACTAACTTTTTAGGCCAGGAGGTGGGTTACACACGACTAATTAGTCATCACATTTTTTTTCCTGTGAACAAAGACCAGATGTAATGATAGTTTTTATCTGTCTGGATCATGAGCTTTTCTCAATTTTCCTTTTTAAAGCTTCCTTTTTGAGATCCTATTGAAATCAGTCCAGTTTCCTTCTTTGACATCTGTGAAAGGTTATTAAGAGCTAATAAAGATTTGAAAAATGTGAATGAGCTAATATGAGACCATCAATGAACTAGTTTGGGCTTATTCAGATACAACGGATGTGAAGGACAGTCCCAGAAATGCAGCTGGCAGTTAAAGATTTTGCAAACATAGACTGGCTTATTTTGTTTGGCAGGAGGGACTACTGGGATTCTGAAGTACAAAACTACGTTTTTGCTTCATACTGTTTGCCAAAACAGTTCCAGAGACATCATATGAGTAAGAAGTGTGAGACCTGTAGTTAGTGATATGTTTTCAAGTGAAGGAAACTAGAACTGCAGGCTGACAGCAATCAGGTGTACATGTGTTAATGAGGGGAAAGGTTTCTGCTGTTCTCTCTCTGTCTCAATAAGCATCCTCCAGGGCTTTGAAAAAAGCTTTCACTATTATTTTGTGTTGTACACCTACCAGGCTATTGTCTTGACAGTGCATCTGGTGTCAACCCTAATTCCTTCACCCAGAGGAAATCCTTCTCCAGTTTTTCCTAATGGGAGAAAAGGCATCTTAAGCTTTGCCCCACTGAACAGAGACAGACTACACACTTCATGTATCATCTTTCTGTGCCTTCCTTTTTTTTTTTTTTTTTTCCCTTGAGGAGATCTCATTTTAGTTTCTTAGACCCAGGGAAAGGGATTCGTACTGCTTTCACTTTGTTGGCTTTTTCTGATTAACGAAACGAATACTTTCATCAAAATTTGGGCCAGCTAGTTACCTCTGATTACAGTTAATGAGATAGTGTGGCAATTTATGGCAATTTATGTCACCTGTGATTCTGGCCTTTAAATTGTGGATTTGTTGAGCTGTTGGGAACATCTGGATGAGGAAGGTGAGTCCATTCCATCAGACTGTGTTCCACACACTGTGTTTTTCATAACAGCATTAAATATCCTTCTCACTTTCAGTTTGCAGATGTTTATTTACTCACAGACTCAAATGGAGTTAATTTAGGGGATTGCAGGTGAATTTTTGTGGATCAGGCTGTTACACAGCAAAAAAAGGGACCCTTTCCAGTGCAGTAACACTGTTGGAGCCCTGAGGCTGTTGACTCAGCTCGTGATATATTGTACTGTTGGTGTTTCAGCTCTCTCACAGGGGATTGCTGGTCCTACTTTGAGGTCAGGAGTTAACTACTTGTATTTTAGCAGTGTACTGATATCAATACGGCTCCTATGGAAACCTTACTTGACGTCATTTTCGGATCTTTGCTACTGTAGCTGAGCTTTAGTAAAAGTCAATAAGAACATTAGATTGTTGTCTGTATTATTACTTGCCACTTCCTGCCAGCAATCTACCAATTCATTAGCAGAGAGTTTTGGAAATCTCACTTGATTATTTATGCAGTCAATAGCAAGGCTTGTCTGCATTCATAATTGTTTGATTTTATGGCCTCTTCTTTAAACAAACATTGTCTATGGTAATGCGATGCCCTGATGGATGGGAAAGGTTTTGTCTGTGAATATCATTTAGATAATTAAAAATGACAGATGAAATCGCCTGCTGTCTTGACCTGTACTTTGTTCCCTCAGTGATGCTGAGGAGATGCTGATTGCTGTCAATCAAAACCCATTGGAGGTTTGTAAATTCTGGCTGCTGTGAACTCTGACCTCAAGTGTTGATCTGAAATAGATAATAACCTTGAAATTCTATTAGAATTTAAAAACTGTTCCACCAAAGGGGCATACTATATGTTTTTTTCTTAAGAACATGATTACTGAATGTCATTGTTTACTCCACACAATCTAGGAAACAAAAGTGTTGTGTTTAACCAAAATTAATAGTACAAATCAGAACTAAAATCTTACGAAATAAAATCACCTCTTCCTCCTTCTGCTTCAAGGCTGCAAACCATCTTGAGAAAAAATTCCATTTCACACTGCATAATGGTGTCCAAATAATGTTTGGATTCTATTTATTGATTCTAAAGCTTATGATGTTGTCCTGACTTAATGATTTGTTCTGGCTGTCCATCTATCTCATTTTCTCATTTCCTCTATGATTAGTCTTTTTGACACTTTTTTCTATTATTATTTATTTAACAATGGTTCTCTCCTTAACGACCAGCAGGAAAAACACCAGCTAGAATATTTAAGATGTGAAAACCCCAGGCAGGAATGCACAAAGTTCTGAACGAACAACTGCCTTGAAACCTGGGTCAAGAGATCAGGTGCATAAAGGGCAGTCATCAGGAGATTTTTTTCATTACCTAGAAACTCCTGGGATAATAGCAAGTCATACTGTTTGTTTGGAGATTTGGGGTGGAGTGGTTTTTTTTGTTTGTTTTTCATGAAACAAGGGGGTAAAAGTATTTTGAAATTATATTTTGATATAATCAGTGTTTTATAATTTTATATTTACTGGGAATAGTAATCGTCAAACTTTGGGAAATTAAACACTCGTGGTTTTACATGCTTGCCCTAATAAGAAAAATCAAACAAACATAAAATAAGTGGTTTAGGCTTTAGTAATTTTACAAGAAAATATTATAATTAGGATACTCCATCTAGTTCTTAAGTATATTTTCTTAATGAGGTGGGTGTACTTACTCGATTTGTTACAGTAAGGGAAGCAACTAAACATGATCTCTGAAAAAGTAGTGATAAAATTGCTTTCTTTGTCTTTGGAATTTAATGTGAAATTCCAGTAGGGCTGGTTTAATAAGTAGGGTTTTCCATAACAGTCTTGGCTTAGTGCAGAAAAAGTAATTTAGACATTTTCTCATAGGTGGGGGAAAAAAATCACATCTAAACTTTTTATCCAGAATGAATTGTAAGGGACTCACATCTGCAAATCCACTTAGGAACAATTCAAATTTTGTTTTGAGTGATAATTTCTTCTCTGAACAGAAGCCAGTGAATATATGACTCTTTTAATTTTCTGACTTAGTTCCATTTGTTAAAAAAGGACAGGTGAAAGTCAGTGTCTGTGTAAGTGGGACCAAATACTTGCAGCTCAGCTGGCATAGGTGCGTTTTGCAAGTTTTTTGCAGGTTGTTAATAAGGAGCTGATGTCCTTTCTGTGGTAGTCCTAGGCTTTGTTTAAAGGCATACCAAACTGGCAAAAGGGTTTGCTGTCTGGACAATTGTGAACAATAGAAGCCTTGAGAGCTTCTTTTGTGGCTTTCATTATCTGAAGCTTGGAAGGTGTTGCTTTAAGTAGTTTAAATTGCTATTGTTTAAAAATGTTTATAGTTTTCCTTGCTCGAAGTCTTAGTAGTATTATAGGATTAGGTGAAAATAAATTAGGAAAAACGTAGAGAGGATGAGACTGAGTGAATGGAAAATAGTTTATTTCAAAAACTCTCAAGCACTTTTGTACCCTGAATTTAGATATGTTGGAACTTAGGTTTGGATTTATTAGCATACTCATAGAAGAGGTATCTCTTTGCAAGTAAGTTTATTTCACCAGTTGGATCCTGGCTGTGATTTACGATATCTTCTTGTCTATAAACACGCCTGTGGTTTAAATAAGTGCTGATTTTGTAAGATTTGTAGTAAGTGTGTAGTGGAGTAAATCTGTAAAATATTACAAGTAATTTGCCACAGAATGTATCCCATCCATTTTTTGCAAATGGGATTTTATTGCTTAAGTGTCGTTCCTAGACAGAGCAAGAAAATGTTGGCTGTTGATTTTGTGGAGATTAAGGTGGTCTAAAATTACTGAATCTGATTTAAAGTGCATAGACTGAGCATCTATGAGTATAAAGTGAGATTTCTTTTAATTCAAAAGGGCTCCTGAGGTTATTTTGCTACAATATGAAAATGAATTGTGACAATACAGGCCTGATTACAAGCATCCCAGGCTGTCCCACTGTGACAATTAGCTCCCAATTGTTAAACCATTTGTTTATTAGAACATTAAGAGCTGGCGTTGTCTTGACTTGCAACTGGAAATGGATTGCTACCAGCATTGGTTATGAACACAAAGGACTCTCAATAAAGTGTTTATTGGACAAGAATAACCACACATTTAAAACTAATTTAATTGAGTCACCTCTAGTATACTCCAAGAGAGTTATTAAAAAGGCATCTGTAACAGGTGGTTCACTTAGTCTAATAGAAATTTGTTTTGAATGTTCATAAAACTTTAAGGTCTTCTCCAGGGACCATAAAGCAGTAGGCAACATATTAAAATGCTCCAGGAATGAAAAAGATGTTTGTTAACTCTCTCTGACTTTTAGTACATGCACAGGTTGAACTGTACTCTGTCCTACTGAGAAACATACAAAGGTGTTCTGTGCATAGGTGTCCATATCCACATCTGCTTGGTTAAAAAGTTGGAGCTCGAATTTGTTGGGAGTGTTTTTTTTTGTATAAAATATTCCCTGGAAAACCTGATCACACATACACTGCTGAAAACAGTGAAAACACACTAGCTTCGTCAAGAGAGTGTTTTGCTGGGTAACAAGTATCAATCTCAGGGTAGAAATTCTTTCCAGAACAAAGAAATGTTCCCTTTTTTGTGGGCTTTGGGGTGTGTTTCTGGTTCAAAAGATAGCTGACTGCTGTGTGCCCATGGCACCAAGGAATGCTGCGCTCCCCTCGCTAGAGACAGACTTATACAGCAAGAGATGTACCTTGCTGAGGAGATCCTGGGAGTGTGCAGAGGCCAGCAAGAAGAGCACCCAGTCTTGCATTTGGAAGGGGGAACCCTGCCTCAGTAAATACTAAAAGGACCTATCATCCTCCACCCAGTACTCACTCATGGAAAAACAGGCAAACTATCCACATGGACCACCAAGAGCACGTCTGCATGTGTCTCTCTATACGCCCTTCTATTCCAGCCCCTGTTTTCCAGCCCCGTCACTGCTCTGGAACAGTATTGCTGTGGCAGTGGATTCCTTGCGGATAGAGAGGGGGATGTGAAGAGGGATTTTTAAACAAGACAGCAGAAAATATTTGGAGGAAATCTATCATTTCCCTCTATGGAATGAATCTAGAGGTGGTCAGACAGTTCAGAATGTTGGTCACAGGGGATTGAGCCAAAAGGTGAGCATAGTTTTTCATCTTTCTGTCTAAGAAAAAGATAGAGGTGAGAGTTTTATTTACTTTCTTAAAATTTTCAGCAGAGAAATGTCCTTTAAAAAAAACACTTGCTAAATCAGAAAGCTACCCTTATTTTAAGACTGGTTTCTATAAGATATTTTTACTGTGTGTTGCTCTATATGCCAAATGTTTTCATAGCTATTCAACACTTGCAACACCATTACCATCAACAAAATCAAAGGTCTTGAATCACCCTCATCTGTGAAAAGACAGCAATAGCTCATTGGTCAGGCATATGAGATTTGTACATTATATATGGAGCTAAAGCACACTGTTCTTAATAGCTTCTTGTAAGTCTTGTAACTTGGTTTTTAATTCTTGCTTGCTCTGTAGTGGCTTCCAGTGTCAAACAGTGTCATACAAGTGGTAAAATGAGACAGCATTTTTGGCATCACATACAAGAGCAATAGTCAGCAAAATGAAATTAAAATTAAGTTCAAGTATTGTAAAGAGGTAAATGAGCCAGACTATCAGGTAACATGAGCAATGACTGAAGAGTTGACAAAAGAACCTAGAGCATATTAAATTTGATAACATACAGGCCACAGCAATGAAAAATGTACAGAATGTACTTTAGGAATGGACAGTTTGCATTTTAAGTTTAAAGTTCCCGTCTTTGTAGAAAATATTTTTGTTTCTGAGATCGAGGATTATCTACCAGAAGGTACTATTTCACCACAATAATTGAAATCAGAATCTGACAAAAATCTATGTCACTATTCATTTCTAAATCATCTGAAATTCAGATGAGAAAATGTACAAGTGTAGTCCCACTTTCAACTTTTTGTTGCATTATGATCTAATTTTACTTTACTTGTTCTGGTTTTATCCATAAAGAATGTTATTGGATTGTTTTCATCTCTAGATACAGAAAACTCAATAAATCAGATCTGGTTAATTTTATTTTAGTAGTTATGAATATGTAGATTTGTATTGCTCCCAAAGTGTCTGTATATACCTGTGATTTCATAGGTAAAAGAGATAGCAACATATAGAACTACCCCACTTTGTTGATGAACTGCTAATAACTAATAAGACAAAGACAAGGTGACAAATATTTTAAAAGTTATTATTTTGACAATTTTCTTAAACAATTGTATGTTGCTAAATTCTAGATTAAGGAATAAAATGCAAATGAGTTTATAAAATACTTTACTTAGAACTACAGTTTTGGAAGTAAATAGTCTTCATTATGGGAAGGGATGGTGGCTGAAAAAACAAGATCATCTTTGCACTTAAAGGCAGCACTAATATGAATATCAAGAGATCTAAAATTTTATGAAGCTAGAAATGCTTCTGTACGTGTGCCATTACCATCATTGCTGTTTGACGATGAATGCCTCAAAAGAATAGGTAAATAATATTTCAGAATATATGAGATAAATGCTTATTTTATGTCCACAGGTATTGTAATTAGAAAAAAAAAAAGTAAGCATGTACTATAAGTGTTCCCAAATAAGTTCATTTGTTTAGGAGCGTTCAAAACTCTGTGTGAAAGTTGCAGCAATTAAAAACATATAGATAGGTGGGTTTGAATTATTGTATTATTTGTGTGGGGATTTTTCTTCTTCTTGAATTCCATGAGAAGATAGCAAAAATTGTTAAAATTGTTGTTCCTGTTCATGATTTGCAAACAGACACTGTGCTGGGCACTGTACATAAAAACTTAAATACACTATCTCTTTGGAGGAACTGAATTCATTTTCCTCTAAATGAAGAATTAATAGCTTACAGTACCTGAGATATAAGCATTGCTGGTTGATTCTAAGCTGGTGTATTGTGAATTTATTTCATAACTTAGGCCCCAGAAAATACAGCAACACAATGCATCACTGATACAAGAACGATAGATTTAGAAAATGTTTAGTGAGAGTATTCCACCTAGACCAGTAGGAACACCTGCTTCTATTATTCAATCACTGATAAAATGGTAAATAGCTTATGTCAGTCATGCAGCCTGCATAAAACTACATAGTTTGCCTGTAGGTTTGGGCTTTTTTCTTTTTTTTTCTCAACTTCTACATGTTTTGTATTCAATTTCTTTGTTAACTGACACCTTAGAATTATAGGATCATAAATGGACACTGACACTATTTTTATCTTTGTTCATGTTATCTGTCTTGCAAATGCAGCTCTGCATGTCATGCCTGGAAAAGAAAAAGGATGTTAAAGCTATAAACTGTTGCTTTTAAATAGTAGGGTAGAACCCACATGGTCTATTTGGTCCCAGGGTTTTTTTAACTAACAAGGTGGCTGTTCTTCCCCTCAAATCTGTGAGAATAAGAACTTTGATGTTTGTGTCCTCCTACATACTTCTTGCTCTCAATTTCATTAACTGTTATGCAAACAGGAGAAATAACATCACTACAACTTTATTTATATGATATGATGTAATAGCAATCATATTCATTTCAATGTACTGCCCAAAATAATATTCATCTGGGGAAAGATGACTTTATCTGCACTTGGAGGATAGATTTTTTTTTCAGTGATAGATTTTAGATAAGACAGTTGTAAAGATTAGAGCTTCTAAAAAATTTGAACACTTTCCAGAAAACAATTTGTTCCTGGGTTTTGTAGGTCTTTCCTGGGCCCATTGTAATACTGCTCCCTCAGAATGGCAAGGGTATTTCATTTCAGCTGAGTGGTATTAAATAATTAAATGATCCCTGGGTGATATTAGATAATCCCCATGATGGCAGGCTGCCACTGTGTGTGTGCCATGGAGTCCAGGCTCGTGAGAACTGTACTGCAGTTTTTTGAAGGCAACAGTGGAAACAGCACTTCTGAGCAAACTCTGAATCAATTGTTTTCAAAATCAGCTTGTCATAGGTGGGTAGCAAATGCCTACTGCTCCCTGTACTTAGCAGACCTAAACATTTTTTGTTATAGGATTAGCTTCTTCTTTATTCAAATTTTAACAGTTTTCAACACTTAAGTTGTTTGAAAGAGGGACTGAATATTCTGCCCTACTAAAACCCCATAGCTGGAGAAGTATCATGTTTTTTTCTACTGAAGTTTCATTCACTTTGTAGAAAATATATATTTTTGGAAAAAAAAATTGTCCATTGCCTTGTCTTACCTGTGCTACTGACAATTATATGTCAGACTGTCAAAATAATGATTGACCCGATATTTGAATTTTGAGTAGAACTGTCGGAGAGAGGTACTCAAATGTCATCAGGTATTTGTCACTATTCTCTTCCAGAACAATTCAAAATATTATCACTGCTCATTCTAGTAAAAGACTAAGGTTGTAACACTGTTAAAGCCCCAGCAGCAACTGATCACACTGCAGTGGGGATCTTGAAAACACAGTCTGGCTGAGGGACAGAGAAGTGCTAGTAGCAGTAGACCATAACCAACAGCTTTCCATTTTCTCTTCCTTAGAGCACCAGCTATCTCATGTTGTCAGCAATATAGTTAGTCTTTCAACACGTGTTCCCGAGTTCAAGTGTCAGGTTTTCAACCCAAATTTGACTTGCATGTTATTTCATGAAGTTGAATCATCTTTATTTTTTTTCCTACTAAAAAAGGCCAGCAACCTTAAAAGCTACTATTAAAAAAATAGTAACTGAGTTAGAAAGTCAATTACCAGAAGCTGAAGCAATATTGGATTTATGGCTTTCTGCACAACCTTAATTTGTTCCTCTTGCATTTATGTTTTATGATAAAGTCTTCAACCACATGATCACACACTGCTTTGTACTCGAGTTCTCTGCATTATTCAATATGCACAAAAAACAAGGTCCTGAAGAGGAGTTGTGGCTGTGTAAAGATAACAGAGGGGATTTTTCTGTCATTATTATTTTCTCCAGTAATGGAATTACATAGAGGAAAAAATCATGGAGTTTCAGGAAGATTGGTCTTGTGAACGACAGGTTTCACGACATACTAAAGACCTTAGTTTGATCAATGTTTCTGCCAGATTTTTTTACAGTACTGAGTAATTTAAACTAAAATATTGGCAGGGAGCCACTAATTGTACATTCTTTAAATCCTTGACAATAGTTCAAATTCACAGAAGCAGATACGGAAAAGATCAGAGTACACACAGCTGCCCTACATAAGAGTTCATCCTAGGAAGTACCAGTAGCAGGACACTGCACTCAGCTCTCTAGACCAGACACTTAGAAGTCATGCAGTTCTGTGTTCCAGTGCTAGCTGTGCCACCTATTAACTGTTTGACCTCTGAGAAGTCTCTTTGTCTTGATTTCCCCACCTGTAAAATGAAGATAATAACACTCTCATCTCATAGTGAAGATGAATTTATTAATGTTTACGAGGCATGAAGATTCTGTGGTGATGAGCACTCTAGAAACACCATGAGGAAATAAACAATTCTGCATTCACTGCAGGCATTTGATGGTGTGCAGTAAATAAAACAGGGGCCAGTAATAGCATGTTAAGGGTAAAAATATTGAAGGGCTGACTCTTTCTCTGAGCAGTATTTATCTTAGACTTCAAGCAACGCAGGAGGCTGCTGTGGAAAAATTATTATATGATCCTGTAATTAAAATTTGTGTCATTTTGATTATGCATGGGGTGAGAAGAAGGGTCAACTTTTCCCAAGCAACGTTAATTCTGGCATTCTCTAGCTTTTGGGGACTTGAATTTCTCACTTATATAATATTCTTTAATTCCTTTGTTGAGTCTAGCAATTCTTGTTACATACAGGAGGGTAGGAAACAGACTAGCTATATGCCCGACAAATGCTGCTACAGTCCATGCTTGGTAAGGAAGAACAGCTACATCTGAAGCTGAATTTAGTTAGAGATCAGTTATACCTTAGAGATTTACACAGGAAAGAATAGCTATTGAATTTTTGGCATTGTTTTTAAACCTCTTTAGGCTCTTAGTTTCTTACAGTCCATATGAAAGCCATACAACCACCCTCAACTTTTTCCTTTCAGCATTTTCTTGCAGTTGCATTCCTCCCTTCTCTCTTTAAATCAATACCAGACTATATTTAATTCTCTCAAACTATAGCTCCTTCCTGCATTTGCTGCAGCCTCCTTTTCAGAGGCTGATTGGAAATCAGCTCAATCTGAAATCAGGAAGGGTTGAGTCATAGTTCACTTGGTCCCAGCTCCAAATGTCACTTGGCGATCACTTTTACCATCACAGTGGTGGAAAATGAAATATGTAGAGAATCACCTCACTTCCATGTGCTTGTAGAGATGAGATAGGCAACAAAAATTGCTGTCGGCGTTTCCCGCCAGCCCTTGGTAGAAATTTACATTTCCAAGTGTAATTGCAATCAACTACAGCTTAAGTTTTTCTAAAATATTTAGTTCAGGGAGTTTGGGTCAGCAATATGTTTGCATTATATTGTGTATCTTCAATGATTGCCACCACACAGAAGTTGCATCCTCTAGTCCTGAATAATAGTGGCTTATACTGAACACTTTTGTGTCCTTCTGGTTATTAAGCATCTCGTTGAGGAGCAGTCAGTGTTTAGTCTTAGTTCAATAGTGGCTGCCAGAATCACAAGTGAGTAAACCCCACACTGGAGGATAAAATAAACTGTGAAAAAACTCATTCTGGGTTCTTTCTATGAAAAATTATTTTGTATACATTGGCCCAACCCCCAAACCAACTGTCCCAATTGGAACAACTGTATTTTGTCATGCTCTGTCAGTGTTTCATCGTTTTAGTTATGATACTTAAACAACTGAAACCACTGGAATGAATAGCTGGAGGTTTCTGTAGTAATAGCTAGTAAAAACTATAGTTCTGTCTGAAGCCCTGAGAATTAAATGCCAGTCATTTTGATGATGTTTTTGATACTTTTACTGGCTAAAGGCTATTTGGCGAGGATGGAGCAGGGTTGCCTTGTTAAATGCTCTCCTGAAAGAACTATTTCAAAACCCCTTCCAGAACTTACAGTTGTCGTAACCATCCTCACGTCAGCCTAGTAGAAGTCATATGTAGTATGGATAAGGGTGTGAGAACACTTCTTTCTTATTATTATAGAGGCTATGAGCAGATATGTGGCTGTAGTTAAGTACTAGAGAGTACTGATTTTCTAGGTTTCCAACATAACAAGTGCATATGAACTAATCCTTTAATTATTTCCAGTGAGGACTTCTTATGGAGATATAGCTCTTGCATTACGCGCCATATTTGGAGTAACCTGAAACAGTCAATGGGGTTTTTTTGGAGTCATTTTTCAACTCAACACAATCTACAACTTAGATTGGATAGACACTTATTCTGATAATCAATCTCTGAGTGGAACTCAACGCTCTGCTACTTTTGGAGCTAATGGCAAAGACTAAAGCATATTCTAAAAGCAATGATAGAAACAAAATGGTGTTTCGCAGTGAGACTGGGAATCTTTTTGCAGGTTCAAAAGTTTGTGTTGCTGGCAGTAAGTTTCTTAAATTGCTTTTAATAGCTGACGATCTGTTATTGTTGGCAGTATTGGTTGCTATCTTCAGAAGCCAGAATACTGAAGCCAGAGCACTTATAGTGTGAACAACTTTATCACAAATCCTAAGCACGTGCTTAGTCCTGAAAGATATACTGAGAATCAAGCACCTTAGGAAAAAAAGTCTTTATATTTTAATCAGTGTTACAAATTCAGCTGTCTGCCTGTTAATTGCTGCATACCTTTTATATTGTCTGACCAAAAGGCCACCATGTGCTTCTTTGACAGTCTCACCTTATAGAACAAAATAAGGACAAAGGAAAATCTTCTAAATATATGACTAATTTCATTATATAAGTCAGACATGCTTATATTCTCTGGCAAACCATAAGCAATGAAAGTAGTCTGCAAAATGTATCCCCCTTGATAAGAACATCATGTCCTTTACAGTTTTATGAGCTGTGCCTTACCTTTGGCCTCTGGAATGCATGTGAAATGCTCCAGAAAGAATATCCAGACTAATGCATATGTTCTTCTTAGTGGCTTGTAACTCTTGTGAAATGACACAATCCCATATCCTCAGCTGTGGAAGCCTCTAAATTGCAAGCAGAGGGCATCCACTGAAAAACGTCCTAAAACCAAACTTAAATAACTTGACACTAACTGCATCTGTGGTTTCTCATTTCTGTCAACTCCTCTCTGATATTTAGAAGTCTATTTGAAATCAGATGGGACTCCAGCCTCAAAGTCCAGATCATCAGTTAAAGAGCACATTTGAATCCTCTGTTTTATCCTCTGCCAAGATCATTTCAATTTCCCTGAGGCATGCATCAAATGCAGTTATCTAAGTAATGGGAGATGAGATCATGTCATTCCTGATCTCAGGTTTCTAGACAACGCCCACACTCTGGGACAGCAAAAGCTCTCTATACTGAAACCTTCAGCCAAATATTTACACAGAATGTTTACATACGCATGGGAGCTTTGACGCTGTACTGGTATTCTCCTATCCAGGGAATCACCTTGTTTTTATAAGCTGACACTATTTACATGACTCTCAAGTCAGCTCAAATTCCTGATACTTCAATGTTTGCTTGAAACATTTCACAAAGGGTTGTGATTCTTCCCCTCTTTACATTACTTCACTTACTACTCTGTGACACTATGCACAGAGAGAGTTTACACACAGAGAAATCATTACCTTCGCCTCTGTAAATTTCTTGGATCAGGCTGTCTATCTGTCAAATGCTGCAGTGACAGTTGTCACGGAGTTACTGACAACCTGATGTTCTCAGGTGGCTGCAGGAGTGCACTGCTCCTCTGTGTACTCAGCTGAGTGTAGATGAGTATATTGTTCCACATATGCGTTATCTAAATAAACTGAACACCTAGAGTCTCAAAACCACAACTGAATAATAATCCTACCCTGTTAGAAGTAAGTCTAGGGGATTTATTTGGCAATGGCTCTTAATAAATCCATATAAACTGTAATCCAAGTGTACCTTCCATTTTTGGTACTATATTTAATCTTTAATCTGTTTTCTAATTCAAAATTACCTCTATGTTCATCTGTTCTAAAAGAATCCCTCCAAATGAGTACCTAAATCTCATATATTTCTTCATTAAATTATTCAGATTTACACTCTGGAGGTATGTTTTCAATACATGTCAAAAATTAGAACCTTATTAAAATACCTTGTAGTTCTCATGCAGGACTGAGGGTGGACTTTATTTTCTTTGCTGTCACCTGTGAATTTTGTGATGGATGGTCATATTCTCTTAGTACTTGGGAAGTTTCATCATATCAGATGAGATTTCCCATGTCCTCAGCCCTTTGTCATTCACAAAGCTCAATTTTCCAGAGCTTTGCTTGTTATATTTTGTGCCAAGGTTTGTAATTCACCACAGGTCGTGAGTAGACTTGAACCTCTGCTTGTGTAGACTTTAATCAGAAAATAAGTTGACATTTGTGCAACTGAAAAATGTCTTGTGGTAATTCTTGTAGGGAGGTTTCCAGCCTTTGTAAGTCTTCTTCATTTACCACATTGCTTTTGGTATTTGGGGTTTTGTTGTCTGCATTCATTTCCTGGTAAAATGGTCAGCTGATGTAAATTCTAAGGCACTGGGAGCTGTGTTCTCCTAAGCTGCATCTTCTTCCTGGAGTCTTAGGAGCCTTCCAGCATAGAGCTGCTCTTCTGAGGCCTCTCAGCTGAGCACATGTCCAATGACTAAGGCTTATTCTTGAAATGATGATTTGTCATTCAGAGTTGACATAGCTCTCTGAAACTCTCCTGTACTTTAAATGTTGCCTTTCTAACTTCTACAGCTTTGGATGAATAATGAACATTAAAAAATGTTATTTGGCAGGTCCTGACATTGTGCATCTTTAAACAATGGAGTGTCTCAGCTACCTTTGATGTTCAGCAATTTCTCTCACATAGGACTCATCTCTGAATTTCTTCCTTTTTTCCTCCAACATACCTAAGAGTGACCTTTACTCAGCACTGTGATGATGACATACTGAGAAAGTGATATAATATTTGTCCAAGATGCTACTGGGGACCCTTTGGCTTGGATTCTCTGTCCCCATCTTGGCCTTCAGAAGTACCTAGAAAATATTAGGAGGTGGTAGGCCATCTGAATGTTGTTCTATAGGCTAAACCTAACTATGAAAGCCAAATATCTGGTTTAACTGTCATGGAGAAAAATGAAGGCACAATGTTGAAAGTGCAAAGACAAAGGAGAAATTCTCTAAGCATTTAAAAATTATACAGATTATAATGAAAAGTGATGTGTACTGATTCCAGTGAAAATAGTATAAACTACAGAAGAACTGGTTATTCCTCCAGAGGAAGCTGATCTGTACATTTTTTTTGAAAGGGTAGAGAAAATTTAAAAAAGAACTGAACAAGAAGGAAAAAGTAGAGGGAACGACAGTAGACCAATGAGAAAGAACCTAGGAATACCTGTGAATTAGTAATTAGTGTAAAAGTACCTTAAATTTTTCAGTGCTCATTGCCCTTCTCAGTGAGTAAAATAAATCATGCAGATGAAAAAAAATTCAAAGGCTCTTACAGGGTTACATTATTGAGATTTCTTTCCAGCTCTTCACAAGAAGAGTGTAAGATTTCTAATACGCAATCCTTAACTGATTGAGTAGTTTGAGAAGTATTGTACTCTGTCAGACAGTGAGAGCAGCCTCTCTAGTGGTACGGAAGAATGAAATATTAGAGCTGATCTCTGGCTTGGTTTGAAATGCTGAGCGCACCGTTCGGAAAAGGACGTGTTAGACTGTGGTACAGGAGTCTGTTTGAAGGCCTCAGGGAAACGGGGTGTGCAGGGGGTGGAAGAGTGCAGCATCCTGAAGGGCACCGAAAGATGAAGCCACATCCTCCTGCACCATGTCGATCTTAGCGAGACGTAATACAAGATACACCACTGCTAGAAAAAACAGAACAAAATAGCTCAGAAAACATCAAAAGTGCTTTGTTGTGTAGTTCATATGTTAATTGACTGGAGAATAGATCAAGCTGCGAGGTGCAAGTCCCTTTTTCTGCTACTGTTCCAGGCCAACCTCAATACAGAGAGACAAAGATTTTAAGAAAGGCAATAACATGTTCATACATGTCATGAAGTTACATAGCCTATTAATGCTTATATTTGTTTCAAAAGATAATACATATGTTTCTGGGAACTATTTTCTGTTATTAAAATGTAACAAATATGACCAAACACGTGAGTTTCCCATCTGTACTTTCTGTGCATCCATTTGTGATGCAACCCTAAAGATTACAGAAAGATCTTTCTTTTAAAACTGTGGTATTCCATTGCTTGTCTGTACATGGATATGCTCCATATTAATTGCTTCTGACTGACTTCATGAGAGAATGCTTTTATTCTAGAACACGAGTGAGTGAAACCCAACTTTCAAACCTTACAGGAATGAAATCCCCTTGATGAGAAATAACAGTGCCCACGTATGCAATTAATTGGGACCAGATACTGAATCATGGACGGATGAACAAAGTCTGAATGGTCCAGAAACTCTGATTAAAGCTGTGTGTAGGGACACAAAATTAAGCTGTTTATGTCCTGAGGCTTAAGAGCACAGGCCATTTAATTGAAAGAAGCCTACCAGTTATACCTCATGTGGCCAAGGAAGGAGTAAACCACTTTGACTCACCCAAACATAGCACATATCCCTGAAGGAACTGAAGCCAGGGATTGCCTGACACAGGAGAAACTCAAAAGAGATTAGTACACATCTGTGTTCTTCAGTGATTAGGAATTCAAAATGCAGTGTGAGTCTTGATATCTTACACTGCATGGCCAACATCATGAAAACAGAGTTCTTAGCAGGAGTATTCTTAATTTCACTTTAATTTTAATCAAGAGTGCTATACACAATGCTAATACAGGGAGTTCTTAAGCATTAGGTGGAGATTTTTATTTCTTGCTACTGCAAGTTTTTATTTCTTGCTACTGCCTCAGTTTTTCTGTCAGTTTAATAGGGACTTTCTTTTTAACGATCCTTGCCCAAAAATGACAAAACATTTTCTTCTTCTCTAGTGGTTTGTGTCATACTAGAAAGGATGCAGGGATATTTTTGTAAATAGGAAATAAGAAAGTGATTGTTTCTGTCTCCTGTACATGGCACAAAGAGAATGCTTCTGTTAAAGATTGGATACAGTTTTATGGCTCTGTGTAGTATAATCTGGTGCAATTACCTCAGTGTGTTTCAGAAAAATAACTCTAAATATGGCCATGTAGGTTTCCATGGCTGTCTCTCATGTATCTTGTTGAAACTGTTTCCTTCTTTAAGTCAAATATAAGTTTTTCAACACAACCAAAACACAGAATATGTGGGCCAAGGTGTTAGTTAGCTAGTTCTGTATCAGCAGTAATCATATGTATTTTACTTTTGGAAATAATTTCATCATTCTACTGAAAATAGACCACAGTGCTACCAGCATTTGCCTTTTTTCCTTTTCTCCCATCCCAGTCCTGGGATTTGCAGTGCTAATAGGAGAAAAAGCTGTGACAATGTGCTCACAATTCCTGATTCATAAAGTTAAGCTTATGCCTAACTGTTCAGCATGTGTGATGTCACGCCAATTCGTGCTTAGAAAACTGCATCAGGATTCATGAATTTGGATTGGATTTTTGGCTTCATGTCAGACTTGTATTTCCTGAGCAAATCATTCAGTCTGGCTGCCTCAGTTTTCCAGTGTATTTCCATTTAATATATGTACTTGGTGAAGGTGAACAGCTTCTGTGATGTGCATAAGAAAGTGAATGGTTGCTATCACTTTGAATTTGGTAAAAAATCGACCAAGATTAGAAAATCCAGTCATTGCACCATGGATGGTAAAATTGTACGCCAGAGCTCCTCTTTTAACTCACACCTCTGGATCTGCCAGAGTGTGAAATTTTGTAGTGAAAAAACAGTAGAAAGCTTCCAAATGAAAACAGCTAAAAGTGAAGGTTAATTTTGGAAATTGGAGCTCAGTAGTTATCCATAAACCTAGAACAGAAATGGACAAACAGGAGCAGCAGTGAGTGCTAAGCATCTTTTCCTAGCTAATGTGAATAGTGATCTGCCACCAGGTCTTTTAGGTACTGGCAAAACTCCTAATACCTGTGTGTCTCATTGGAGGCTGCTCATGAGAAACTGTTGTCAGTACTATTGGCTGCACATTATTTTGTTTTGATTACTGATATAACTTGTTTGCTTACCTTCTTGCAATAGAAATAGTTCCACAAAGTCAATGGAAACATTACCTCTGACTGCAGCAGGACCCACATTTCACCATTTATTTGTTATAGGGTGGGTTTTTTCCTTTGTTTGGGTTTTTTGTTTAGTTTTGGGTTTGTGTTTTTTTAACTGATGAAGACAAAATTTTCTTTGTAATGGCACTCAGTTGTTTATTAAGCCTTAAGTGAAATATGGTGAGCTTAAGAAGTTAGTATAAAATAATGCAATTATGGCATGTTTCATGGGATATCAGTTTGTTATGAGACTTCAAAGATTAGTTTCATATTGGCTGTCATAAAAAAAAGATTATCTGAAAATATTTCTATGTATTTATTTTCAAAATATATGTACTCTTAGAGAAATAATTTAACCACTTTAAATCCAAGAATATCATAAGCTTCTATCTACTTTTAACCATCTGTACATATCTGAGATGGAAAGCCTATGATTTCTCCCTCTTACAGAGTAAATTTCAGGATGTACTGTTTTACCCAGCATAAAAGTTGTTTATTTTTTATTATTATTACTTACTGTATATTACAACTGAAAATTTATGATAAAGAAACTTCAGTTGGAGCTCTTCAGAACCACAGACTATATTTGGTGTTTTTGGCTTTAAAAGTGCTAAATACATAAATACATTTCAGTGTGAACTTCTGTATGATAAGGAACTCATGTTTAAAATGTTCATATTTATCAACGTTATCAGAAAAACATGACTTGATGTGAATATTCCAACATATTTGTTTTCTTCCTATTAAACTAAACTGACATTCTGAAAGGACATTCTTAAAGCAACTTCTTTAGATGCAGCTAAGTTGTATTTATAATTAGTTCCTAATTTAGCTATGCAAGCAGAAGGGAGGAGGGATGCTTATGTTTTGCCAGATATGTGTTTTTCCCTTTTTAAATGTAATTATAGGAGGATTTTTGCATTTAGACCATCTTATCAGACATCCTCTCCTAAGCTACCAGTGTGTAGTTATTGCATTTATGCATTCAACTTCTTAGTCAAGTGATGCTATTTTTTTTTCTGCTGCTGCCTGACAGCCACTAATAATAACACATGAGGACAGTCAGACAAAATGAAGACAAATGCTGCTTGTCGCAGCAGAATCATAATGTCTCCAGACTCAGTAAAGACAGTCTAACTGTATGTGGATGCTCCTTATAGCTTATTTAGGCCTGTGGTTTTTCCCTGTGGTTTTTTTTTCCCTCTTTTTTTCCAAAAGCACAAACATTGTGCAGAAATACATTAAGGCAACATATGGGCCTGTTAGTTAGCCAAAACAATGTGGAGCCATGGAGAATAGAGATTGCAATGCACAGATGGATATTGTAAAAAATTAATGAGTGGCATAACAGATCTAAAAGGTAAATTTTAGTCAAAATTCAAGTGGGAAGCATAGAAAATAGTTAATAATAGGGATTTACAAGATTTTCAAATCACCTGATATGAAGCATTACAAATATTATACAGATGTGTTTATTCCATTATTTGATAATCATGTTTCATCACAGTAATAATTATGTCTATCTAGATGTATGCCATCAGAAGTAGATTGCTGATAAACAATAGCACTTTTCTTCTACTTGATGTAAACTCTGCAGTATTAAATATCCATATTATTTCCAGTTCAATATTAGAAAATGTCAGTCATTGTGACAAGTCTGGCAAGAGCAGTGCATTGAACAGCCCTCTGTGTAGTGAAGTGCTGGTTTAAATAATCACACTTCCATGTTACATTACTTTGTTGGTAAAATCAGATTCTATACAGAAAATGAGCAAATAGTTCTTCTCTCCTATAAATTCACTTCTTCATAACAAAACTGAACAGCTCACTGAAAAGGAAGGGAATTGCTTTTGCAATGGGCAACATGCAGTGCTTACCCACAACTAAAATCTGATCTGATTTTGCTTGAATGTAATTGAGGGCAGAGTTTGGTATTTAAAATAACATTTATATTATCTCTGGAACTGGGGGGATGTTTCTAGCTTTTATTGTGTTTTTTATTAAAAGGATTGTATGCTATGGATTTTTTTTTAAATCGTACCTTTTTTTTTCTTTTTTCCTTTTTTTTTTTTTTCTGTTCTCACTCTTGATTACCCTAGATGTGCTTTGAAAAGCTAATTCATTTTCTTCTGTATTAAAAAAAAAAACCTTACAAATTTAACATGGACACTTTCTTGAACATACTAAACAGCTACATGTTGACTCTGATATATCCTTGAGCTTCATCCCTACACTAGCTGATCTCACTGTGAAATTACAGCAGTTGTTAGTTTTGAGAGGGCTAACAGTGGGAATACTAGTATGGAGAGAGCATCCAGAATGGCAGGG
Organism: Notiomystis cincta; assembly: GCA_013398075.1. NCBI lineage: Eukaryota > Metazoa > Chordata > Aves > Passeriformes > Notiomystidae > Notiomystis > Notiomystis cincta. The sequence continues at coordinate 151,459 of VZRX01011795.1, forward strand.
CATTTATGAGCATGATGTGAGTCTGCAGCAAGTGACAGTAATCATCAGGAACTGAGAGAGAGGGACAGGAATACGCCTAAAGTAAATGTCCATATATTTATTTGCTTTCTGAAGCTTTTTACTGCTTGCCTATAATTACAGAAAATGAAGAGACCAGTTGGACAGGAAAGGCATTTCATTCAAAGCTGCTCTTTTAGATTTTTGTTTAGAAGTTTTATGCTTTCAGTATTACCTTGTCTAGAGAGGCCAAATGTGCAGACCTAATCCATCAAAAGATGATCTTCAATCAAAAGGTGTAGCTCTGTTATGTGGATACAAGGTTTGAAATCATTGATTGTTCACAATTTTTGTTTCCTCAGAACTATGCCAGTGAGGGAAAAAGAAAGAAGTTGAGAGGAAAAGGAAAGTTGTATGATTGCAAATTTATGTCTCTTTTATCATTATAGAAATTGTACAAAAATAACTGTACTGCTTGGAATATTACACCCATATTCACCCGTTTTATCAGTGATCCACCATTTTAACAGAACTGGTCCCTAAAATTTCTTGAGTAGGCTATCTTCTTTCTATGATCTCTGGTAGAAATGTTTATTGGAAAAATCACTTCTCTTTAGAGTTCAGTGAAACACTCAACTTTTACATCTACTGGATGTAAAATCCATTTTATGGATTTTATTAAAACTTCATTGATAGAGGACGCTTTCAAATAGGGATTTTATGTAAAATGTGGGATAACGCTGTAGGTGCTTGGGAAAAGCTGTTTTTCATGGAGTGCAGCAAGTGAAACTATATAGTTTTACCTGGATAATTTTGATATCTCAAAACTGCTGTGACTTGTGGAACAGAAACACACCATGAGTATTGAGTGTATGAAGTAACAGAGAGGGAAAAGGCAAGATAGCACCTGTAAAAGTATCTTCTATATAATTTAGGAAGAAAAGCTTCTAACAGAGAGGAAGTAGCAATAATCATGGCATTAGAAGGTACTGGCCCAAGAAATGCCTAATTTTGATACAAGTTTTGAATAAATAGATGTTAGATGCTCTTTGCAGGGTGGTAAAAGAAGGGATGACAGAAGCTGAGACACATGGTGATGAGAGCCTTGACAAAGTTGTGCTTGAGTAGATGAGCAACAAAGGCAAGATAACAGGAGTGTTGTACAGGGACACTTGGCAATGTATGCCCAAATTAGAAGTGGGGAAATGATCCAATATTTCCATTAGAACTGCTTGTGTATCCGCTTCTCATGGAGAAATAATTCTGATGCTATTAGCCAACTGTTTGCATCAAGAAGAGATATCTGTACCTTCCTAAAGCACTGTTTGAATTTCAAGGGACTTGTCCTAAACCAAATGTCAGAAATGTTCTGTGCTGCTAGAAGAGAACAGAAAAGTAGATGCATATTTGCATATTCAGGTGAATATTTACGTGAAAAAATGCTTTTCAAAACAGTAGCAGTAGTGTTGTCTTTGGTGTATTAAAACAATTATATTCATCCAAATTTAGGAAAGCTATACAGCTAAGTATGCCAGACAAAATCCTGCTAAAATTTACAACAATAAAATATTGGGAATACCTGCAAAATTAAAAGATCTGGCCTTTTTTTAAACCCATGCCTTTATTTATAAATTTGTACATAGCAATGGACAGCTTTTTACGACAGTAAATACAGAACTAATTATTTGTGGGTATTCTGATCTCATTACAGTGGCATAACTTCGGAGGTGGGACTAAAACCTGTTTGCTTGCTGTTTTGAGATGAGACAATTCAGGAGGTACTAGCAATTCACCTCCTAGCTCTATGTCAAGATTCTCCCTGTAAATTAAATTATTAATTGGCATGTATGTCTGTTTATTTAATGAGGACTGTGACAGCCTTTACTAGCGCATATGTGAGAACAAAAACATCACAGTAGGAGCTTCTAAACTGCCCGGCAAGCCAAGGGGTTAAGCAGTTTGATATGCTGTATTAAAAGTAGCTATTAGCAAATGTTGTCTGGCTAGTTGCAACATAAATACCAGAATGTGATATTCATATGGAAGAAAATATAGCATGTTTATGCAATTTTAAGTCTGGAGGTAAAGATAAAAGTTTCGTTTCCACATTGTTTCCTTTTAGACTTATTTGTTTGAAGACCATATTATAGTTGTTCTCTAACAAAATTAGATCCCATTCAAAGCCCAACTCCAGATTTGGCTCTGGCTATGTGGGGCAAAGCTGGCAAGGGACACTGAAGATAGCACATGGATTCCTCCAAAAGAAGATTCAAGGCTCAAAATTGTGCAGGACAGAATACCTTGTATCAGCAGGGTGGCTAAATTCTCCCCTTCCCAACTGGATTCTTGAGAGCCAAGTAGCAACCCCTTAAATCCAATTGGCCCTTCAGCAGCAGCAACATGGATAAGAAAGTTCTCTGTTCCTAGGTTCTGTGGCTCCAGACAAGATGGATCTGCCTGGTTGGTACTCAGCCACATTCTGTCTGCTTCAGACAGTAAGCTCTGTACAAGGTTACTTGTGATCCTTGGTTATCCATACTCTTCTATAACTGCTTCTGTGCTTAAGTGATACAGAATTTTCTCAAATGATTTCTTGATATTGCCCATGGAAGACACTTTTGAGTTCTAGTCTGGCATTGATGCAGTCATGGGAAATACCTGTCCTTGACAGTGAGGCAAGCAGAATCAGTCCTATCAGCACATACTAAAAGAAAAAAGAATCATGCTGTGTTTTGACTCTTTGGTATTTCTAATGGATACAATAGCTGGCTGGAATGGGAGCCATATTCAGCTGTAGCATGTGCATGAATTCTCTTTAGGTTTTCCTTCGTAATCTTCCCCTATTCACTTATAGGCAGGTGAGAAAAAGTGAAAAATATTATATAATATAAGAAACATCAAATACTCTGTGTCTTTAAGACTCATTAACATTTTACCTTCCCTATCACTTGAATATTCTGATTACCTAATGTGACTTTGGAAACATAGTTGACTTCAAATTAATTTCTTTCCATTGGTATGTTTTACAAGTATCACTATCAAGTTTGGAAAAAAAGATATGCACACATCTGGAAACTGAAGAAACGTATTGCATAAGTTTGCTGTAGACATTTCAACTATTGATCTACCAGTGTTTTCACCTTCTATTAATAGGAAAGTTCAGATAAATTTACTTTTTTTTAGTGATTTCTTGGGTATTCTTCATAACTAAAAATGTTGCTATATTTTTTAGGGATCCCCAAGAAATAAGTTAAAGTGAGTGAAATTACACACTGCAGACTACTCAGTGTCACAGTAGTATTTCCTAGTTCTGAAAAGCAAAAGAATTTTGCAGACAAGTACTATCAAAAATTTATCAAGTTGAATATGAGTGGATTCTTAAAAATGGCTGTGCGTGGCAGCAGCAGGTCTGTGCTGCCCTTTGGTTCTCTGTTTCTATATTTTTCATGAAAGAAAAACAGAAAATACTTGTTTAATGCCATTTCACTTTGAGTTTAGCATTGTATACCTAAGTGCCTGATGAATTAATGTTTCTTCAATTTCCACATGTTGCTTTATACATATTTTACTGAAAATAAAAATACAGTTAGACTGATGTTCTTAACAGGCACATAGTGCCTTAACAAATGAAAATATGAAGATTAGAGTGGTTTTTAAGGAAAAATCATTGGGTTTCCACATTTTTCTCCAATAGGTCTTATGAAAGGATTTAATTCTTTAAAAAAGAATTAAAATTATTACATCAATGCACCATTTATGTGCTGGTGATTTCCTGAAATAATTGCTGGACCTTAGCATACATAATGCTTGTGTAATCTCTGTTTTCTCTATACATTGAAAGACTTTGCCTGTTTCTCCACTTTCTGTTTCAAAGGAGCCCTCTGCTGGACAGCCTGTTTTGGTCGATAGTACTTGAGTGCATGTGCATCACATATAAACCTATATATAAAGATATATGATAGATCTATCACTCAGAATTTTGTCTGTTGTTAAAGAAAGCATAAACCCCTTTAGAATACAAAATTGCAAAGGATGCTTTGTTTTCTTGCACTTAAAATATAAGTCATTTTAAATAAATCGTGTTTTGAAGGTCTGAAGTATGTCAGCATATTGTGAAACATATTTTTGCTAAATTATTATTATATATAGTTTAAGAAATTAATTTTCTAAGTGTAGTTAATTGATTTTTAAAATTACATAAGAGTTGTGCAGTTGTACAGTGTTATACACAGTTATATATATAGTTATTTATATACAGTTATGCAGTTATAAGAGTTACTGTGTGGCTATTCTGTGCACTTCTTTTCTATATTACATTTACTATCTCAAAATTATTTAAATACTTGTTATTTCTTCTCTGAGAATCAAATTAGTTTGAATATGTTCTTTGATGCCATGTAGGGATATTATTAGTAGGTCTGTAAATTTCATTATAAGCAATGTGCAAACATTGCAGAAAAAAAAAATGCATATAATAATAGAGTTTTAAAATATTGAAATTTCCTAAGCAATTCATTACTAGATTCACTTAATAATTCCTTACTAGTTCGGAAAGTAGATTTCTAGTTTTCTATCTGTTTGCTTCAGAAAATGGTAAGTACTTTAAACTTTGGCCAGACTTGCTGGTACACCTAAAGATGCAAATTTCCAGGAATGCCAAAGTGTATGGGTTAAAATGGCTTAGGAAGGAGTGCTGTCTATGTAACGTGTTTGTGGACCAGCACTGAAAAGTCCTTGGGCTGTTTCTAACACCAGTGGTAAAGTGAGTATGTCAAAGGAGCAGGAGTCTTGAGCAGTGCTGCAGTAGGCTTGTAACTGTGAGCTGAACACTTAAATGTAGGCAAGGTTTCTCTCTCTCTCTTTTTCTTCCCAAAAAATGCCAGTGGGACTCAACTTGTGGCCAGAGACATCTTAGCAGTAACAATTAAGGGCCAAAAATGACAAGGTTGGGCTAGGTTCAGTATGTAGAATGGCATTTTTTCAGACAAGTCAAAATAATCGTCTTTTCTACTTCTTCTTGTCCACCAGAAACAAGTTTCCAGTATTCCTGAGGCTAAAAAGTGACAATACTATCAAATTATACTTTTTATATAAGTCTACATTAAAAATAACAGAAGTCACAGAAGCTTCAAATTGGAATCTATTATAAATCTAATTCTAAAATTTTTTATTGCACACTAAACATGGTAATCCAAGCTCCTTTACAGCCCAGGATGCTGCCACCTGGAGCAACCACTTTCAGTGATGAGAAAATACTAGCCATGTTGTTGGATTTAATGATCTGCTTGTCTGCTACAAAGCTGACTGAGATTGCCAACTAAATTCTCTTAAGTCACTGCAGCCAACTTGAAAAAGGTAATGGCAGCCCCAAAATACCTTAATTTAGAAACAAGATTTTAAAATTAAATGTTTTACAGCAGTCACATTACTTGGAATATTTCTAGTTTTAATTGAGATTGTTTTTTGGTTGGGGTTTTTTGGGGTTTTTTTTTTGCAATTGATGCCTTTGTGTATTTCAAACATTCGTATCTAAAACTAAGGAAGATTCCTCTTTGCCAAGTTGGTTGGTTAACTGCCAAATGAGTCAAATAATGTACAAATGCACCATTCTTCTTTCATGATTTTTTAGTAGAAAATGCCTTCACTGCGGCTGTTTCTGCTTTTGGTTAGCAATTATAAACATGCACAAACACTACCACCACTGCTACTGTCTTTTACCTGCCAACAATATTAAAAGCAAAACAGTTTTGGGGTTTTTTTGAGCTTAGAAATGAGAGTGGATTTCATTATGAATTTGCCAATGTGGCTCCTAGAGTGGTCAGAGTTGATGTTGAGTGACATTACAAGCAGTTACTTCACAAGGCTTAGGGGTCTGATCCAAACCCATTGAAATTAATGAAAATACTCCCATTGACCTGAACTGGCTATGGATAAAAGAGTGTGATTGTACTGCTGCTTCTTGTGACTTTTAGTCTGGTAAACCAGGGACAGAATCCAGAAGTAATATCCATGTTTCCTACTTTCTAATGCAGAGCACAGGAACTCATGCTGACTTCCTTTTTTCTTTTTCTTTCTTCTCTTTTTTCCCCTGTGTCATCAGAACGATACTCTCTCTTCCAGTACGTATTTCATGAATTCTGGAAGTGTGAAACGCATACAATAATTTAATTATTATATTTATATTTGGGCAACCATGAGCTTCAAATCCTCTTTTTTCTTACAACCAGAAAATTTAATATTAAACAAATTGAAAAGGAATTCTCCACCCATCATAAACTGAATGCTGAGCTAGAATAGCAAACAAAGCATGCCATAGTATACTACAGAACAGTACTTTCAGTGTAAGTAACTGTATAACTGTATTCTGCATAACTCCAGAATTTTAAATGTGCAATAAGGTACACCACGTAAGATAATTCCTTTGATCTTTAACTTTGGGGAATTATGACATAAATTCTCTCACAGGGTTAACAAGTACTCTAATTATGATCAGTTTCTGATATGTGTGAACTGCATGTATAACCTTTTTTATTCAGACCCTGTCATCTGTGCTACACACAGAGCTACTGAGGGCCAAAATTTGAGACAAGGCAGATGAGTGGTCCTACTGGATAAGACAAAAGGATCATGTACCCCAGTGCTCCATCTTTGGGAGTGGCCATTATGAACTACATGGGGAAAAACACTAAAGTAAGACAAGCATGTAATAGCATTTTCCTTCTGCCTTTGTCTGCACTTTAAAGATTTTCTGAGCCAAGTGGAATCCCACACCTTTGCAGATTTTTAAATACTTTACTATTGGGTTTAATTACTTTCAAATTTGTGTAGGAATTTGACCTCTCCATCTTGCATGTCAACAAGTGATGGAAACTGTGTACTATGTCAGGAAAAATATACTTCCTTTTGTTGAATCCTACTTCCATTTGATTTCACTGGATGCCTCCAAGGGCTATTGGGACTGGGGAGTGTTCCTACTCACCTTTGGTTTCTCCAGACCTCTTGTGACTTTGTACAGTCCTACTTTTTCCCACTTCATCATTTTTTTCAAAGCTCAAGAGACTTGGTATATTTAGTTTTATCTCACATAGAAAATCCTCAGTTATTTTGAATATTCTAGTAGAATTTTTTATAATGTACGTGTTTAGGACTAGTTGATTTTTGAATTGATGCATACAATAAAACATTTTAAAGGGAAAGCAAATATTAAATCTAATGCAATAAGAAGCATGCTGTAGCCTGGTAAGGCCTAGGAGAAAGAACTCCCATTCATTTAGACTTAATTGCACTTCTATGCCTCGCTGATCACTTTTTTTCCCCAAGTCCTGCTTCAAGCATTAGCATGCCACAGATTGTTTTGCGGAAATCGCAGTCCAAGTGATTCTACCCATACATCCTTCATCAGGTAAACACCAATGCACGTCTATCTCTGCAAAAGAAGAGATCTGTGCTGAACATGGCTAATGCTAAGAGAGTACAAAGTTCAGCGACCAAGACAAATAGATGTTGGTGCTCTGACTGCTGTGCTCTGCCTTGCTGAGAGTCTGCTCTCACAGGAAGAGCAAGAGGGATCCATGTTATCCTAGAAGTTCTTGTTTATGTATTGGCAGGAGAAAGTTTCCAACTGAAAGACGATAAATGAGAGAACTAATCTGGACAGCGACCTCACATTACACAAGGCAGGTGTGTGAGCAGGGAAGCTGGCAGTCCATTTTGTTCACAGAGGGGAGAGGGAGTTAAATTTATTGATTTTGTTGTTCTTCCGTATCCTCCATCCAGAACAGAAGAATGAAGACAAGATGATTTTTTTTAATATAGCCAACTTCATCAGGAATGTGACTTACTGTAGCTGTGAGGCTGCCAGGAAGTTGAAAAACAATGATTTAACCATTCTGCCATTGTCCCTTCACCAGTTAATTGAGAATAAATATATTGCCAATGCTACTTTTTTTACATTTTAGCCTTTCCTTCCTGGTGATAGTTGCTTTATTCAAAGAGCTCAGAAACCATCTGACTTAGGAAATACTAGGGCCATGGATTGTTGGAGGAGTATTTGAAGAATGTGTATCTATACCATCTTCCTACTTTCTGCTTTTCCCCATTTTCACAGGGTCTATACATACATCATCACATTTCATGTGATGTATATGCATTATCTCATTGTGTGCTTTGTTCCCTTCTTGCAACTTAAATCTTTGAAATCTGCTTTAAAAGAGGACAGATAATCTTCTTAAAGGTCCTTCTGATTTTAGGCAAGAATCCCTTCCTTTATCATGCTCCTTTATAAGTTTCTGAGCCTAAGTCAGATGTTTGCATGCATAAACGCTGAATCTCTCTCTAACTGTCATAAAGCTAATCTTAGCAATATCTCTGTGAGTTGGATTATTTCATATGGTTGCCTGCCCATCAGGACAGGAGAGACTGTTCAGGAGTTCCCTTGGCACTTTTGTTTCACTCTCCCAGGAGAGCCAGTCCTGTCATTGCAAACTTCTCTTTCTTCCTAACATTAAAACAGTGGACTTTCAAAAGGGAGATGCTCGAGGAAGCACACGACTTTGAACCTAAATCTCATACATACAGACTATGAGAGAAGCTAATTTGAAACAAAACCATAATGATGACAATGGCCAACATTCTTCATGTGGTTATTTGCAGAATTATGCAATTCTTCATATAAAGAGAATGTCTTACAGCATATTTCAAAGTATTGATATCTATGATCTCTTTGCTATTCTTAAGGAGAAAGAAATGGAGAAAATCTACACCTGAGGTTTTATGTACACAAAAAGATGTTAATTGTGAGGTAGCAATACTTCAGCTTAACTGTCATGGAGCATACAAAGAAGTTTTTGAAAGACTCAAATTACAAGTTTGTGAAATTTAATAGAGAAAAAAGCTCAAACATGTTTTAATTTTGATCTGGATCCTTAAAGCAGAGCCCCCAGCACTGCCTCCATGAAGGAAAGGTCCTCTCCTGTTCTTCTTTATGGGGGAAGGACTTTCTGGCTTCCATGACAAAAGAGAAGGAAAAGAAAAAAAATTAGAAGGAAACCAGCCCAAAGTGCATCCCTACTTGGGGCAACCTGTTTTTTGTTTATATAAAACTAATTCTGCTTCGATCCTGTGTCCATCCCTGTCATTTCAATAAAATGCTTAGCATTCACAAGAATGTGAAGCTTGCAATGTGATCTATCCCTCCTTTATCAAGTTCTAACAACCCAGGTGCTGGATTTCTGAGCACTGCTGGGGCAGTCAAGAGGTCCAGCTGGCCTCTATGCCTAGTTTTAGACAAAGATTTTCTTGACCCTTTCCAAATCAAAACATTCATTAGATGGAAGAACCTGTTCTACTTCACCATTTGGTAAAAGGGGCGATAAACCCAATTCCTCTTCCCACACCAACAGCCTTTTTCTGTTTTGTAGTAAAAATGCAATGGGTTATACACCATCAGACTGGTATGGACACACCTGTTGGGTAATGGTTAGTGAAAATATTGTTGTCTATACTGAAGAGAAGTATTAGTGTTTTCCTGGTGCACAGGAAACTTTTAGAAGGGTTTCCCACCTCTGTATGTTCCCATAACTGTGCTCTTCACTATTTCTTACTTAATTGCTGTAGGGTACAGTATATTTGACCCCGTGATTATGACTGAGATACCTGGAGTTAAAAATGGTTTTGTTTAGAGCAGGATGGCTGCTGATAAAAAAAACTACATTGCAGACCAAATTTCAGTATTGTATTTACTTCAAGGCCACTTGCTGCTTTGATATTACAAAAGCAAAGGTCTTTTATAAGTGCAGGCTTAGTATTTATCAGTTCTATGGGGTTTTTGCAGAAGTTACTGATCCAAAGACAGAGTTTTATCTAAAAATCTTCTTGTCTTATCTTAGTAATGGTGTTGTACTTCGACTCCCTCTATTTGGCTTAAGGTATAGCAAAGATCTATATTAGTTTAATGTCTTCTTATTCAATTAAAACTGTTCAATACTTGTGCTGGTACAGTGCAGTCAGCAGCATATCTCAGAAAAGCCTTCTTTGGATGATACAAATGTGTAATATTGAGCTGTACGGTTTAATATATTCTTCTGAAGGAGGATCTCTGCTTTTTAGGACAAAACCACTAGCTTTTATTTTAACCACTGAGGCAAACTGAGTTCATTAGCAAGCATAATAGGATTAGACATGAAAAAATGGACCCAAACTTTCTAATCTCATTTGAAAGGAGCCTCTCCAAAAGCAGACAAATGCTTTTTTTTTTTTTTGCTGCCTTTTGGAAGCACTATTTCGCTGAAGCTGACTCAGATTGATAGAATAAGTAAAAAGACGAGTCACATTCAATGACATTATATCTGACTAAGGCAGTAAGAAGCACTTCCCTTCAACGAAAAGAAATATATTCCACTTCCTATTAAGTTTCCTCTGTGCTTCTTATTATGTTCAGGTAGGCACTGATATAAAAATATGTGTCCAGCATTGACTGTCTCCTTTGGTTGAGGACACTAACCGAATGAAATGATCTTCAGCGACGATGGTTGCTTATTATCTTTCAAACACATAAGTAGAGCAAGTTCCTTTTGAATGAAGTGGAATGGAGCTGCAGCACAGCTAACCTTGCCCAGGTGTCTGCCTGTGTGCAAAACTCCTGCTGCTTTCCCAGCTGAAGTGTGCTTGATCTTTTCTCCATCTCCGCAGTTAGGGGTCTATTGTTACACTCTCATCTGAAAGCTTGCAAATGACATTTGGGTGTGATCAACTCTTAATGGAAGATTACAACTCTGTGGATCAAAGTGAACCATACATTGGAAAAGGGCTCTTAAGAATTTTAAAGGTTTAACATAAAGAAGATAATTACACAGTCTGATTTAGAATTGTTTCTGTACTTGTCATTCATACTTTTAGGAGCCAAGCTTGTACTGTGCCTGCACATGCCAGGAGTACATTTGTATAAGAAATGTAATTGTAGCTTACACAAAATTCTTCCGAGATTTCACTTTTACAGAAGTGTGGTGTATAGGAAGAAAACCTTTGCTACCTAAAGATTTTCCATATCCATTTTGTTTAAGACATCAAACAATTTCCTTAGATTTTCGCATATTGAATGTGCACTGATAGTGTTTTGAGATTTAGAGTCCTTTTATTTTGTACTTGATTAATAAATTGTTTTCTTCAGACAACGGACTGCAGAGTTCAAGAGTTCAACAGTAAAAGCAATATAGAGCCATTTCAACACTGGCAATAGTGAAGCATAGATAACTGGCTACAACTTCAGGTTATTCTTCATCATTCACAGATGGGATTAAAATACTGCACTACATTTGAGAGTTGTTACTGAGAAATTACCTTACAAGAAAATCTAAGGATTCTAAAATTATTCTGCATTTGCCTGTTAGCAAGGTGATTTGTAATGGTTTCTAAATAGTAGAGAGTAGCTGCAGCCTTGTCTAACACTGACCTTACCACTTCACATGACTGATTTCATAAGGATCTACATGTAGGTGTTTAGATGTTTCACTGCTTCTGTCTGACATAAACTAATGATGTAGACTGGCTAAACCTGGTGACATGATTAAACAGTGATGTTAATTAGTGGCTTCTGTGAGAGACTTGATTCTTCTTTTTAGGGGTATTTGTTATGCACATACCCAAGTTAAAGGGACAGAAGTGGATGTTTTTTTTACAGCATCTGTTAATAGCATTAAGAGTTCAGAAAAAGCATTTAAATTATTTGGTAAAGCTCATAAGGTCCATCTTCATGCCCCATGGTTGCACAAAGACAATATCTTTGTGTGAAGGGAAATGGCAATTTTCTGCAGGCAGTAATCATCTGTACTATTACTTAGATGTCATGTATTGATGATCCTATTTCAATCAAACATATCTCATTCAGAGAGCTTTTGATGGGAGGAATTTTTGGAAGGGTTTAGGAAGGTTAAATCTGCGAGACATGGCTTCCATCTGGAATGCATTAGCTACAAAGATTTATTAGCCAGAGTGCCTCTGCATAATGTTCCATGGAAAGCAAAGCCCTGCATCTAATTTCCAGCATGATGTCTATATGAGAAGTGATCTTTGAAATATCATAGGTGACAATCAAGTTTGTTATAAAAATAGTAAATGCACAGGATTTTCATGGCAGCTATTTTAAATCCCTCATGAGGGCTGCTAAGCAGGTAGTTGATTTGTTGACAAATTATAAAACTGTAGAAATAGCAACATGCATGACATTTTTAAACAGGATAGACTCTTTAAGCAGTAAGAGTCACATCAGGAAAATTATCAACATTTAGTGGTTGCTTAACTCTGTGAAGGATGGCATTAGGAAATAATAGAGGCAATATTTAACTTTCTGTTTCACTGTTTTCTGATTAAATCTGTTTCAAGAAGTGCTGCTTCTGATCAGCAAGCAGGAGGGAAAGCGCTTTACAGATTCTAATACATTAACAAAGCTGATTTCCTGCAACTCTAAACCATCGTGTATCTGATGGCAATTAAAAATTAGTAGCATAAGGACAGTAGTGGTCCTAGTTCCACGATGAGCCAAAGGGGGAAGAAAGTTGGGGTTTTTTTTTAATTCTGCAACTACAGAAAATAATCCAGTGTGTCTACTGGAGAACATTTCTACACAGAATTAACAGGGTAATGTTGTTTGATTTCAGTCAGTGATGAGAGAAATGTTGCTAAGACGCTTTGAAAACCTGAGCCATTTAAACAGGATAGTGAATTACTAAAAAATAACGGGTACCTTGAAGGAGAACAGTGTTTTTGAAAGACTGGGAGATAGCAACTTTTTTTCTGTAGACTCAGTTGAGATATACGAAGTGTGAAGTTGCCATTACTCCCCAAAATTCTCAATAAAAATTAAAATAAAAAATTCATGCAACATGATATACTCCATTCTTGTCTTCTCCTTGGCCTCTGAGTCATGGGTGGTTCTGTGCTTGTAGAACAGGTGCTCATAGAATATTGTACTTAAAAGGAGCATGGATGCAGAATAAGAACTGTGAACAAGGAGTCTGGCTTTCTGAGTAGCATTCTCAACTCTTCTTCATGGGGAAAGATCCTGGGTGAATCTTTAAAATTCATTTTATGCTCGTTCCATGTGTTGAGTTCCATGTTGAGTGAGTGATGTTAACTGCCTTTGCATAGGAGTCCTTCTTCAATTATGTAATGATTATTAAACACTTAATAAAAGAAGAGAAAGAAGTTACAGGTAGATTGCTTTCTGTACAAGTAGACTAATACATTGCTGAAACATACAAAATATTTCCTTACAGACAGTCTTGTTGCTGAGCTAGAATATCGAAATGAATAACTTTTTTAGATTATTTCTATTTTGAGTTTTCTCTTATGTTTGTGTTTGTATGTGCATATTTCTGTACCCATGTATGTATCAAAATATCAGAAAATATGCTGGGTTTGATTTTTTTAGTAGCATGTATTAACTGAAAAGTACAGATCATCTAGTACAGATATTTTCAGAAAGTTTGTCATCTCATGTCTTCAGAAGTCTTGAGACATTATGTAATACCTGGAACATGCTAGTAAAGAAAGAAACCAGAAATTTGCTAGTTGCATCCAACAACATGAGGTTTTGACTCATTAATAAGTGTTAAAAACACAGAGATGGCAAAATGTGAAGGACAACAATAACTATCCAACTTTGCCATCTGTGTGTTTTCAGGCTAGATCAAGGTTTACAGTTTTTAAATAGCTAATTCCTTTGGCAAAGGGTTGGAGGTTAAAAAAAAATCAGTATTAAATCAATATTCTCAGGGATTTGGGTGAGTTCAGAAAAATGTGTTCAATCTGTTCCTTCCTCTTTGGAATGAGTAAAGTGGACTCTAAGAAAACCTTCCACTGCATCAAGGACACAGTAAGAGTCATTCCAGGAAAGCAGAGCACTTTCTCTGCCTCCTTTCTTTGCTCTGATTTCCATTCAGGTGGGATGTGAGGTCCAGGGAACTGTTTGCTTCTTACAACTCTTTCCTCTTGTTATTTAAAGTCCTTCTGTGCAACAGGATTAGAGAGTTATCAAGCCATTACTGCTTCTATTTGAGCCTACAAGTAAAATGGTGCTGAGCTGCATTTCCGTTTCAGTATCTTAGACCCTTGCACTTTGCTATCTAATATTTAGTTATAAGTTTATTTCTAAGTTACTTTTCAATGCTCAAGCTCATTACTTCCTGCTATGCATTCCTGAGAGGACAAATAGCAAAGCAGCAGAAACAGGAGGTATCAGGGTCATTATACAGGCACGGTGCCTGGATAGACCCATTCATGAGAGAGATGCATGTCTAGACAAGAGGCAAGGCTGCATTATGTTATAAGAAAAGAGTGTTTCACATAATATGTTTTTCACACCTACCATGGATGTGCAAGTCCCAAGGCAAACCTGAGAAAACTGGGCAGTTTGTTGATGAGTTACCCCTTAAGAGGAATAAACTTCCCCACCTCTTTCAGAAACATACCATGTTGTCCTGACAGGATAAGGGGAGAAGACTGGGAAGAAGTGGGTTGAGTCCTCTGAGTTAAAATGAAGAATTTGAATTTATTTGTACAGTGTAAGTTTCTATTGTAGCCAGTAAAATTCTTGAAGGCTGTTGTGAGTTGATCTTGGCTGGTCAGCAAGTGCCCATCTAGCTACTCTGTCACTCCCCTCCTTAACTGGACAGGAAAGCCTTGAGAGCTGGCAGAGCTCACTCATGACTTATCATCACAGCTAAACAGTCTCATCTTGGAAAAATTAATTGAATTTATTATCAATCAAAGCAGAGTAGGATAGTGAGGAATAAACCCAAATGTTAAAAACACCTTCCCCCCAGCCCTCCCTTCTTCCTGGGCTCAGCTTCACCCTTAAATTCTCTGCCTTCTCTCCACCAGTGGCACAGGAGAAGGGGAGATAGGAATAGCAGTCATTTCATAACATTATTTCCATTACTCCTTCCTCCTCAAGGGGATGACTCCTTAATCTCACCCTGTTCCAGAATGGGGTCCCTCCCATGATTTTCAGTGTGGGTGTCTCCCCACAGGAGAAAACACAGTAAGGAGCTGACTCACCATAATTTGTCAGCATGTTTCAGGTATTGAGCTTTTAGGCAGTAGCAAAATGTGGCTACTCCTTTTCCCTCCGGAATCCCCAAGAGAAAGCAGTACTGTATCTTGAAATTAATGACCTCCTCTTATGATCAAAGGTCAAATTTAGACACAGGTCTCAAGTACAGAGGGAGTCCATAGCAGAAATCTGCACTAAGTTAGGCCACATCAGCCTTGTTATAAATGGCAGCTGCTATAGAAGAGAGTTCATGTGCTTTGTCTAAAGCACATTTCTACAGAAAGTCGTTTTAAATGTGAAAATAAGTACTGGTATTTCTAGACATCCCACATGCTATGGACTAGCTTTCACTGGATTTTGTTTAAACTGTTTATTAAGGATATTCTCATTTGTAATTCACCCTAGTGGGAATGTTGTATGCTGCTGGAATTTTGTCTTGCCTTACAAACATAGAGATCTCAGTTTTTGAAACATCTGATTTGTATATTGTGAAATGCATCAAATGCAAACATAATTGTTATTTCCTCAAATTCCAGAATCTACAGTTTGGTTTGTGGTGCCATGGGATGTGGAGCTAAGAGAGAAACTTGGCCCTCAGTTCCTGCTTACTCATTCAAAGTATTGAATAGCACATATATGGAAGAACAGAAAATGTCCTTCGTAAATCAGAACAGTGATTGTGTTAATATAAGCAAACCTAAAGCATGTGTTGAATACTTATCAGGCATTAGAATCAATAAGTAGTCTTTAGATTTAAAATTAATGATTTTCTGTGTTCTCCAAAAGTCAAAATCTCTCAAAGTTGTCTTTGTTGCTTCTGATTTTTCCCAAGAGAATAAGCAGGGTGTGATAAATCATCATAGCCACAAAATAAACAAAGTGCCTGACAAAAAAGGCTTGAATTAGACTTAAAAGAGTAAACCTTTGCCTTAAATATTTTCAATATTTTGAAACTGTAGTTGTGTCAGGGTAAGATTAAAAGAAGATCTAGTGCAGCTCTAACCTAACAATATTGTGTAGATGGTAGAAGAGCTTTAACATTGTCTTGACATGAGAATGAGGTCATGTTGTTGGATTAAGTCATCTGACCAGGTCCCTGCTATTTATCTAATGAGTCTTTTATGGGTTTGCTTGATAATGCCAAGTGGTGTAGAAAATTTAAATACATAGAAAACAGCAGCAGAATAGCTGACTAAGAGCAAAGAGCTTTTTTCACAATCTTCTATGAAAAATAGCAGAATGCATTTTATTTATGAAATGCTAAAAATTTTGAATTAATAAATAAATAAACATATATATCTGCACATAAAGGAAACATAAGAGAGAAACCTAGTTCGTAAAAATTAAATATTGTAAAGGACATTAATGCGAAGGAAAAGCTGACTAAATTAATTTGAATTCATATAAAAACTGTTTTAATGCAAAGAGAAAAATACATTTTGAAATATGAAAGTTGAGATATAAACTCATAAAAGACTAGCAACAGCAGCATTGTCTTCCTCAAGCATCCTTTGTTCAGGTGGAAATATAAGTGAAACTGAGGCCATCTCTGGATAATGCTGTAAGTCTAATACAGAAAGAAAAATTAGTACTGATAAAATGTGTGTATAATTCTACAACACTGCAATGTTAAATTTTTCATGTAGAGGTTTGTCCCTGTTCACATTGCAGTAGAATTTCTATTTTCTTCTCTTGCAGTCAGATTTGTAACAAATTCGGACATTTCTGTCCCATGATTTTCTTTTTGAATATGTCCGATTCTTAAAGGTGTTATCCTATATTTGTGTAAAAGCTGTCACTGACAAAAAAAATGCAATACACTAAAACATCATTTGCAAATTAAATGAAATATAATCTTTCCGAAAATTCACCCAGGAAAGCTTCTGTGGGACAAAACAAATGTCTGCCAGAAGTACAAAATTTTTTGAAGCTGACTTGTGCTATCTAAGAATAATCAAATAGTGAACAGCTGTGTGACATATACACTCTTATTTTAGGAATTTACTATCTTATTTCATTAAGAAAAAAGAAATACTAAACCTGAAGTGTATTGTCAAGAATCTTTAGAGAGAGAGGAAAAAATCCACCTGTGTGACCTACGAGTTGAACTCTGAGGTTAGAAGATGAGGCACTGAATTTACCAATCTGAAGTAAACATGTTCAGCCCTGAGCCGGCAAACTATTACAGGAATCATAAAGAGTGTTTGGACAAAGAGAACATTTCTCCCAAAAGTTAAATCCTTTTGAATAATCTGACAGAACATGGGGCTTTTTTGAGGCAGTAGTAGCCCTTTTAAGCCACAGAGCAGAAGGTGTTATGCTAAATAAGGCCCTTGGAATGTTTGGATGAACTTCTTGCCTTCTCTTAAAGAAAATTTGACATGTTGACACTCCTTCTAAAATTTTGATCTATGATAATCCACGTAAATCCCACCTAGTCAGTTAGTTGGTGTGTGATTTTCTCTCAAGCATAGTACCTGAGCACCCTTTCTTTTCAAATGCTGGTGACCTCCGAGCAGGTCAGTTTGCACCTTGCTAGTCTCATCTTGGCATACCTCCAAAAGGCAAATAGGTCAGACTTCTGTTAGTGAGCCAAAAAAGAAAGTTCAGTCTGAATGCTTAACAAGGGAACAGAGCATTCTGTAGTAAATGTTATTCTGACACATGGCAGAAAGTGCCAGAACTTAGTTTGGGAACTTCCTAGAGCACAGAAAATAAACTGCATTCAATCTGTCACATTCAGCAGTAGCTAATGTGGTGAATTTACTAACATCCATGAGCTCTGAGAAAGTTTCTCAACTCACACCAGAGGTTTGCAAGGTTCTCTTCTGCCATGGTAACACACAGATAATTCTGATGGACATTAATGAGAGCTCCTGGAGTATGCTATTGAGCTCAGAAGATTAATGTCATAAATACACATAAGCATCACTACAAGGCCTGGCAGTGATTTGGTCTCTACTTCTTCCTTTATCTAAATCTCAGCTTTTAGTTCTGTGTGGAAACCTTTATTACTCCTTTGGAATAGGTGATAAGCACACAAATTCTGACCAAGCTCATTAAGCACAGTCCTTTTGACTTTGCAACAGAAGAGCACCCAGCCATGCTAATGGACTGCAGGATTGGGCCAATGGAGACACAACAGTTTTATTTATAATAATGATAACTTGAAGCTATATCAAAATTGATTTTTGTTACATAGATAACAGCACTCCCTGTAAGAATTAAAAGACTCATTATAAAAGTATTTCTTAATGGAACAAATAGCTTTTTTGATCCGGCCGAGCCAAAATGCTATTTGATCATTCAAAAGAGATTTTTCAAGAGAGCCATTAATCAGTGTCGGATTCAAAAGCAGTTCTATGCTTTCTTCACAGATAGAATTTAAAATGTTATACTTTTCATATTCATATATTTCTTAGTGTCTGTATGTGTCTTGAAAATTAGAGGTTACTGCATGAAGAAATGTTCACAATATTAGCTACGTTTGGAGCTTCCTAAGTTAGTGTTTGAAATGAAAGATTTTGCTTGTCAGCAATTTTCTGAGGGAAAAAGCCCAAAACATTTACAGATAGAAATCTTTTATTGATAAGCTCCTATGGAGGAAAAAAAAAAGAAACCAAAACAATGTTAAGGAAATAATTTAAGCAGCAATGAAGTGAAGCCAAATATATATACAGTCTAATCCAGTGGAGACTCTAGTGTCCAAAAACATGGTTGAGCTTTTCCTTCAGAATTTAGATCATTTTTCTGTACACAGCCACATAGTTCATGTAGCTCATTGGCACTCAGTATGTCTGTGACATCTACCTTTATCTCAAATTTGCTGTAAATATGTCAGTAAATTCAGTGTTTTGGTGAGGCAGCTATACAGAACAGTACCATAGAGTTTATTTTCTTAGGGAAAAAAAGTCATATTCCTCTAAATAGGAGGACTTCGAAGTGATTTTTATGAATACGTTATCATGCTCTCTTTTTATATTCTCTGTGAATTTCATGCTCATTTAAACTTTTTTTTTACTCTTTCTAACTTGTGTAGCTAATTGTTAGTGGTAAAGGGGCAGGGTGTGCTGTGAAAAGAAAGACTCCTCAAAGTGAAAAAGCTTTTTGATGCTTCTCTTCTCTAATTTTAAGGAAGCCAAAACTGAAAAATGCATATATGATGATTTGATGAGTTGGAAAGATTTGTGGTGATGTGTATTCATATGAGAAATATATTGATGTGTAAACTGAAATACGAATTAGTTCTCTAAAAACATATACTTAAAATGGATTTAGACCAGAAAATGAGGGAAGAAGAGTGGAGCTGTGTTACTAAGAATGACCATGAAAGAAAAAGTTTACATGTTACAGGAAATTATTTTTGACACATTAAAATACACCCAGTCTATGTTCTTTGTAATTCACTTTATGGTGAGTCACTTAACAGCAAAATATATATCATTTATACTGCAATCCCTAATGCTTTTAAACTGTAATGTCCTTTCCTCAATGAGTGCTTGTCAATTTCTCTGATCCAGAGCTGATTTCATAAATTAACTAGGCCAACTAAGTAGAAAGTTATGATTAGAAGAAAAAAAGAAAGCAAATAAATATTGATCTAGCACTTTGAAGTTCTTTCCAAAATCCTGGTTTTCAGTATAATTCAGGGTTGCCTAAAATGTCTTTTGTTGACTCATGCTCAGTGTCCATGGATCATTTAATCAGTGTGTTATTTTGTGGCACAAACAAAGGTATTTTTATGTGATGTCATCTATGTGAATATTGCCACGTGATCACTGCAGCCCAAACACCATGGAAGCTGTGATACTGCCCAGCTTTCTCTTTTCTCCTTTCCATTTACTCCTTCATACTTGCACAAAATCATTGGCACTTGTTTCACCTCTTTGGTAACAGGAACTGTTCTGCTCCTTGGAATTGGTTCATGTGGATCCCAAAACCCATTAGGGCAGTCTCTTCTCAGGACTACAAATATAGGCATCCTAATCTGCTCTTTTTCTTAGAAATGAGACTGTCCATACTAATTTTTTTTTTCTTTTATGTTCTTAGAGCAGCACATTATAAGTTTCCATTGAAAGTTGCATCCTATGTTGTTTCTTTATTGTTATATTTCCATGAGACTTCTTCCTTAGATTAATATTTATTCTCTCAGCCCTTTCTTAGTCCTTTTATTGCTCACAGCACCACAGGCCAATAAACAATATCAATTATAGATGCAAGGTTATTGCTAGAGAGCCTGGATATTGATCTCACATAAGTTAGAAATGGTTGAAGGAATGAACTTATTTGTTGGCAGGTGTCCATATCATGAAGCAATCACCATAAATATCTTCAGCCTGGCCTTTTCTTGCCTCATATTACAAATATTAGGAATTGAAGAATCAGAATGAAGCAATATTGCATGCAAAGTTGAAACACATTAGGTAGCCAGCCTGTGAGGAAAAACATGCTATCTCTGTATAAAAATTGAGGGTCTTAGCCTGCCAGTTTGATATTTTGCAAAAGGAAGATCTTAAATAACAAATTTCTTTAAAAGAAAAAGACATGTCATCATTAGTGTAATCATCATTCATACATTTTCCCAATCAAAACTTCAAGTATTTGCTTGTAAAGATTCTGAGTGTCAAGCAAAATATGACAATGTTTCCATTTCTCATATTGTCTTTAATAAGAGAGGGAGAAAACTTTGGGGTTTGCCATAGATTGTGAAATTTTTCTAATTAATTCTTTGGTCTCAAAAAATATTCAGAATTGAATCCAAATGCTACACCTAAAGGTTGGTGTTACTTTGAGACTAGTTTTAATGAGGGATTGCAACTGAGCCAACCTCAATTGCTCAGTTGCAGCTTGGGCAAGTAGAAAAACCCTGATGATTGATCTACGTGGGTGAGTTGGCATCAGTTTCCAAGCAGTCTGGGTAGAGGCAGAACATCCAGCAGGAAGAATTAGAAAGGAAAAGGGAGAACAAACGTTTATCACCCATTTAGTAGCATTTTATGGCAGTGTTATGGTAAACTGAGAGATGAATGCCTACATTCATGTATTTTGCACTATTCTGAGGCACTAATAACATTAAATCAGACTTAATACTTCACACCAAATGTTCAGTAAAATAGGGAACGATGTGAATATTTGTTGATTCTATACGCTACGGCTACAGCATCAAAAGTAGAGCCTGAAAAACATAAAATGCTGCAAAATAGAGGTCAGAATTATGCTAATGTCATGATAATATAAAAATATTAAGTCACCAAATGACAGGATTACAACCCAACTATCTTCAGTCCCTAGGAACCTTTCAGCTAAGCTCATAGTAAATAAAACACCAGTTCTACACAGGAGCCTGATTACAAATTTACACATTTGTATTATTAGAACTGCACGAAACATTCACCTCTGGAGACTGGGGTTAAAATCTGATTTAGGTTTCTGGAGAATATTAGTGTAGTTGTCCCAGCCTAGTAGATACTTCATTATATAATAAAATCTCCTCTCAATCCTGAAACCAGTAGTTGTGATTAACATGTTCTCTTTAGGAAAGGCTGGGATTGGAATAGCCAGAGATTAAAGTAAATTGACAGGCCTGTATGAAAAAACATGCTCATTACTCTAATTATCTAGATATATATCTACTTGCCAGTTTCTGTACAAAAGTCAGTATTCAGTGTGCTAGTAATTTGGATAAAGAGGGATGAACAGGTGGAGTGCAGGTGTGCATTCAAAGAAAAGGGCATGACTGAAGTATACTACAAAGTCAAACCATGGAAGAAGATCTTAGTTCACAATATTCAGCAATCTCATATTATCAGACTTTGCTATTCTTTTTTTTTTTTTTCTCTTCAGATATCCAGTGCTAGTCCGTATTTGGTGTATTTTTTGTGATTTCTGTGCGAGTATAAATGTTGTGGAGTTTATTACATTATTGGAGTCNCTCTTCAGATATCCAGTGCTAGTCCGTATTTGGTGTATTTTTTGTGATTTCTGTGCGAGTATAAATGTTGTGGAGTTTATTACATTATTGGAGTCAGTCGAGAAAAGCTTTTTTTCAGTAACTGTTTTACTTCTATTATTGATCCTATTTTACTATTTAGTTCATTTTCTATAATTGTGTAAAACAGTGCGTATTGCAAGAATTTAATGACAATCTATATCTATTCAAATACAATGGAGATAATAAAGCCTTTGCTTGTCAATACTATCCTTTT
>VZRX01011796.1:0-44969 GCA_013398075.1 Notiomystis cincta
GTGTGTTCAGAGGAGGGTGACCAGCCTGGTGAAAGGCCTCAGGGGGAAGACTCAGACTCAGACCTCAGCAGCTGAGGTCACTTGGTTTCTTTCAGCTTGGAGAAGTCTGAGGGGTGAACTCATCACAGCCCAGGAGTTACCTCACAGAGGAGGTGCTGATCTCTCCTCTCTGGTGATCAGCAGCAGGACATGAGAAAATGGAACGAAGCTGCATCAGAGGAAATTCAGATTAGACATTAGGAAAAGGTTCTTCACAGAGTGGCCAATCACTGGACCAGGCTCCAGGGAAGTGCTCATGGCATCCAGCCTGCCAGAGTTCAAGGAGCATCTGCACAATGCTCTTAATCATATGGTTTAGCTTTAGGTACTCCTGTGAGGAGCAGGGAGTTGGAATTGATGACCCTCAAGGGTTCCTTCCAGCTCGAGATATTCCGTGATTCTAAAGACAAATGGAAAACATTAGCAAGTCCATGGTCTGGCATTCCTTGAAGTTATTTTTGCTTTAGCACAGGGCTGAGGTAGAGGAACAATACACAGCACAGCGGAACAATACAGACATTATTCACCTTCAAAGTAGCTGAAGTTTGTTACAGAAATTAGGGGGAGGATGTGGCCTTGATAGAAGCTTATGGGACTACTGGTGGGAGGGGAGCTGCAGAGAGTTCAAGCTAAGATTCATGTAAGCACAGAGAAACAACAGATAAAACAATGGTTTTTACCTTTAAAAATCACTCTTTATATTGTAGGACAGATATTGATGAAATATTATTATGGAGAATTGCTGATATCTAATATTTTACAACTTGTAGGCTGGCAGATAGTCATCAGCCAAATAAAATAATGCCAAGAAGGATGCAATTTGCACTAGAGGAAAGTAAATTAATTGCTACAATCTAGGTAGATACTTCAGCACGGAGTTTGAGCTGAAGGATCTTTTTATTTGCTACAGTCCAAGTGTAATTTGTTTATATCCAGTAAAACCGTTTTTTACACTATTATTGGCTGAGGAATGTGGCCATGCAGTTTAATATTAATGCTTCAGTGACACCTGCACATGAGCTCTTCTCAAGTGTGACAATGCAGATTGTCCCTCTACTGAAGCTCAGCTCTGAGGACAAAATCCTTTATTAACACCCACAAGCAGAAGGTAAAGCTGCAACTGTATAACAATCCTCTTCCCCTAAGCCAATTATAACATCACCATGATCGACTGTAACGAGGAAAATAAGGGGAGCATGAAAGAGCTGAAGACAAAGAATAAGTTTAAAACAAATGAAAAAGAAGAAGGCACTGAAGAGTCAAAAGAATGAGGAAAGAAAACTCTTCTCTGCAAAATCAAAATAGTCCATTCTCACCACCAGTGAAATCATACCCAGGAGGTGTCTGAGTACTTGTATTTTGAGGGTTGGCCACCTGGATGCATTCTGGAGGCAGCTTAAGAATTGATCAGTTTGGAGCAGCTGCAGCTCCCTGAACCTTTGCTGCTGGAGTAAGCCTTTAAGTGCTGATCCCTGCTTAAACCCCTGCCCCAACATCGGCACTTTAAGAATGTTAGGAATAACAACACAGTTTTATAAATCCAAGATATAATTTACACCTTGTACCATGTGCTCAGGTCTGGCTACTCTGCTTGAGAGGCTGCCAGAGTGTCCCAGGCTTCTAGGTAGAATATCATCTACAGCCTTTGGTTCCACACTTCTGTATCATCCTTACGAACTAGAACAAAGCAGAAACAAATTCAGACATACCTAGTTTTTAGGTAAATATTGTACAGCATGCACATTAGAGGGTATGTAATGGGGCAGAAAGGAGGTTTTTACAAGCAAGTCAGGGAAATTCCAAGATAGGAGTGTTTTAGGCTGTGGTTCCATGGCAACCTAAGCCAATCTAACTGGTTCTTTCACTCCCATCGTTCTCCTCATCCCTCTCGAGGGCTCTCAACCCTTCCATTTCACTCCCTGTAGCTCAGCTCACTCAGCTGACCTTCTGTGAAGCCATCTCAGCACACTAACCAGGCAGAACACCTCACCAGCAGCTCTCCGGAACATCAAGGACTTTTCTGATGCGCTGGTGAACGGGAACAGCTCAGCTGAGGCTCAGAGACACACTGGAATCGGTGCTGGAGGCAAGAGGGATCAGCAGCCAGCTGTTCCGTGGAGCAAGGCTGCTGTGGAATCCCAGCCTGCACTTTCACGGGACGATCGACATCTGTGCTGGGTAAGGAGCTATTTGCAAAGTGCTCTTTGCTCTGCTAAAACCAGGCCGGGTTTTACTCACGTGTCACCCGGCTCTGCTGTGTGACCAAGCACAGACGGTTCGCCTCTGGGCACAAACCAACAATCCCTGATGAAATTTGTTTATTCCTTTGGTTCCTGACCTCAGCTATTTGGGAGCACTGCCGCAGAAAATGTGTTTAAAAAAAAAAAAACCACCCCCCGAACTGTCGATCACCGAAAGGTCAGTTTCCCTCCTGACCCCCAATTTAAAAGCTATCTTTTCAGGCAGTTTAAAGTAAGACACTGAATTTCACACGGACGTGTCTGAGGCATTAGTTCATCCCCCTGCCTTGCTGGCTCCTTACCGGAGCAGATGCCTTTGGAAAGTAACATCTTTGAGCCACACACAGTTTGCCAGAGCTCATTTGTCAGCGCCCCGAGGCGAGCCTTTCATCTCCCCGGCACACAATGATAGCAGAGCTGCACTAGAGGTGGCTGTATTTACATGCATGAGCAACCCAGTTAAAATGCATATTTCAGCTTCCCGAACCCGCATTTGCTCACTACCAGCCAGCACAGCCATTCAAGAGGTGTCCAGAAAACTCAACCCCCTCTCCAAGGAACCAGCCTTTGGAATCTTGCTGTAATCACACACCCGTAACTCAGGAAGGTTCTCAGCAGAGGCAGGACAATGCAGACCAGCCCTTTCATGAACAGATACCACTTCTTCTAGACAAAAAATGAACCCAACATGCACACACGACTTCAAAGGAAATCTTAAAAACATCAATCTATCCCAGACCTCTCGGTATGACTGATGTTTTAAGTTCAAAAAAAATTACTAAGAATTGTCACCAAAAAGGCGACAAAAGAATGTGAGCACAAAATCAAAACTTGCTAAACAAAGCAAAATATCCTCCGACCTGGTCTTGCCTTAAATGGAAAACATTTTCATAAATACCAGCATTACAGTTTAAGAGAAACTCTGTACTCTTAGTTTTATAGTCCCAATATTCAGAACACCCAGGAACTGTCTGTTTGAGGAGTCATGACGGGTCAAGCACACTGGCTCCTGCTCGAAGACCAGGCACTTCCACACAAGAGCACTCAGAGATAGCACTCAGGAATTAAGATGCTTTTAGAATGGCAGAAAGCAATTGCATTCCCATCACAGGACTCCAAGAACACACCCCTACAACTAACTTTGGCACATGTAAGAATATAAGGACTTATCTTCACCAGAAACAAAGATCATGCTCAACAACATGGGCCTGGACTTGCAGGAAGGCCATTAACTCTGCTATCATGCTGTGACCATGTTTGTGTTTGCTCAGTTCCCACAGACTTCAGCTTTGCATGGTCCAGTTCAAGCCCACGTTCACCCAGGAGCATTTATTCTGGTGGAGCAGTTACAGGGCACACACACAGGCTTGCATAATAAGCAGGGGTTAACAAACTACCGCGCTTTGTATTCTGCTGAGTAACTAATCTGCTGCTAAAATACTGTGGCATCGTCATCTCAAAAATAACATTTCTACAGACTAAAAAGCCCACATCTGTCTCCAGTCTGTAGTGACTCAAACACTTCAGCCCAGCATCAGGGTGGGGAGATATATTTGAAAGCCAGAAGAGTCTACTTAGACTAAAGATCTACTTATGTGAAAGTAATAAGAGATGAAAGGCATGTTTTTATGTCATCCCCAGCAACAAAGACAATTCAACTCTTGCTTGTTTTTAAATACCAATCCTTGAACTCTCAAAGCTCTTTTAACAGATAATATCTTTATAAACAAAAGTTATGTTGAGTCACACAGGATCTACCTTTAAAGTAGTATCGGCATTTCGGAATACACACCCCTACATCTTGAAAAGCAAATCACTATTAACATAAGCAAGGAATTAGATGTAGTTCTTCATAGACTAGTTTCCTCTAAACAAAAAAAGTGGAGATCCTTTACGACAGTTATCTAACAAAAGGACTCCTAAGATTTTTTTGATCAAAACAGCTTTGTTTCAGTCAATTGGAAGGTCCCTCAGCACACAGCACTGTACAAAGAATACCAGTTTTCAGCTAAGCACCTACTCCCTAAGGACATCCACTAATGCTCACAGACTCTTGAAGGACCTGGGCTTGTACATAATCTGCAGCCTGGATTAGTTTACAGAAAAAAATCCAGCCTATTTTCTATGTACTTCCACTTCAGATCTCAAATGTCATTTTAAAGGTGGCTACAGGATAATTCCCGTGAGAGTTTTGCCCTCCCCCAAGCCAGAAGTGAAAAAGCACGGGTGGGTAAGGTAACTGTGTTCCCATCCTTCTTCCAGGTGGTCAAAGTGAGGGGATTTATCCTGCCTATAGCAGCATGAACACCTCAGATGACTCAATCCTTTAAGATCAGCCTACAGTAACAAGTGATCATCCCAGTCCTACTGACCACATCTGGCAGAAACCAGGGTTTCTTCACATTTGTTTCAGCAAAATGTGGAGTGTTACCCACTTCTACACTGCAGGAAAAAACTTACTGAGATGAAACATAATTCTTTTGACAAGTTAAAACATTTTTAAAAGCACTTGCTTGGCTTCAGTTCCATTTCCCCTTTTGACAGACTCCAGCACCAAAGCATCCAGTTTTCCAGAATAAACCTGTCACTCCTAAGAAGTTAGGTCAGGACTTTAACAAGGCGGCCTCTTTCATAAGGCTCTCTAAAACAAAGACCTGTGACCAAACTTCTCACTTCTACAGATAATTTAAAAATCTTCCTGCACTCCAGAACACACTTCCACAATGGATTACATATGGAGCAGCTCAGGGTTAAACCCCTAACACTGGAAACAGAAGGGGTGTAGGTGCACGTAAGGGAGAGCTCAGATACAAAGTCAGCCTAAGTGCTTTGCACAAAGGAAGAACTGAAATCAAGACACTCAGAGAATCCAGGAAGTGAGAACACCAGAAAAACAGAATAAGTTCCATGAGTAAACTAACCCAATTTCTTGGAACAAAACCAAGGCCTGTATCTTTTTATTAAACTACTCTCACACAACAGAACAGTTACTGAAGATAACGAACAGGCAGCAACAAAACCAGGTGTAGCAGGGAAAAACATCCTTTTATTTTTAATCATCCCACTTCTGCAAAGGTCACCTGTCTGTCACTGCACAGGCTGCCCGTGTGCTCCTGCCCTGCCTGTTTGCAGCCTGTAATTGGCACCAATTCCTGGCTGGAGAGCAGGAGTCTCTGGCAAGCTGGGCTGCCCAATGCAGAAATTCACGTACTGTGAGCACCCCTTTGCTGCAGCAGGCACAATAAACTGATTTTTTAATCACAAACAAGAGGACACATTCAAGGAGCTGGCAACATGATGGACTAACTCAGCAAATGTTTATTAGGGGAGTGATCAGTGTACATAAGCACACAAACTCTCAGTGAGAGTACAGGCATGAAACACAGCTCAGAATTCAGAGATTCTCTGCCCCATGAACACAGTATGGAAATGGCTGAAAATTCCAGAAAGTTATGAAGCATCTATGTTTTTCTAAAGAACTTTCCAAAAAAATGTTTTTAAGCAGCAGCCTTGTAATATTTTCTTTTGCATTCTGACAGCACAGAACCACTCTAGTGTTTCCTGAGTGTATGGAGAGCAAGCTTAACAACACATACTCTTTACAAAAGTAGCAATGGTATTTCCCCATGGTTTTAGGGAAGCAATTTCTGAATTTAGAAAACTAGAAATGTATTCCCGTGTCTGTTTTGCTTGACAACTGCCACTCTAATATACAGTACTGTAATTGCCCCTCCCCTAAAACCTGCTGCAGTATAAAGCTGAAGCCTTTCAGCCACTTGGTACACCCAGTCTCTCTACTATTATATTGCAAATATTAAGGAAGTTACTTGGAGCACCAAAGAAAAATTTCAGTATTACAGTACCTCACGAAAGTTGAACAATGAACTGAGTCCAGCCTCCTGTCTGGCTTTATTTATATTTCAAAAGCCAGTACAAAAATGTTACACACATACCAGTAACTCCTGCAGACTTAAATTTTGAGCAGTCTCTGGGAATTTAGTGCTGCAGTATTTTCCAACAACGTGCAACATTCTGTGTTCAGCTGAAAGGGTACTCTAATGCAATATTCAAGCCTGATGGTTTTTTTTCCCAAGCTTTTGGCAAAGGTGGAAAGTCCACTGCTTCCCAGTAGCTCCATTATTTTTATGTAAGTGACAGCAGGTAGCTACTTAAGTAGATTGTTTTGTTACATATAAATGCCACTACACATATGGTCCTCCTTTTCTTTTGTGGCTTGGTTTAACCCAAAAAATTAGTTCTGAAAGCACCTAGTTACACCAATAGCCTAATTACATGAAAATGTTCCTCTGTTTTTAAGTATGTGAGATCTAAGTCAAAGCAAGTATCAATTTTAGCTATGGGGTTTCCAATCAAAAAGCTTTTTTGCAAGAGACAATTAAGGCTTCCAGCAGCCTACCAGAGGTTACTGTGAGAAACACATCTAAGCTACAGGAGCACAGGTCTATTTCTGACAGTGGTATTTAAGTATTTATTAAGCTGTTTTCATTCATTTATTCATTTGGCTGACATCCACCTGCAACATTGGAAAATGCAGTTAACAAGCTGCTAGAATAAGGAATCTGGATAGTGTTTGCTTGGGTATTTTCTATTAACATAATAGGCAAGAGCTTCTAGAATTTGTCTTGCTGATATACTTCAGCTCTGCCTGAAGCAAGGATGGGAAAAGGAACCTCTGCTAGTACAAAATAGTTCAAGTATGTAAAAAAGCAACTGACTGTTTTTGAGTAACAGTATTTGCACAAGCAGAAAGAAAACTCTCACAGTTCCTCACAGATCTCTAGCGATACTCAAGTGAAGTTCTATTTGAATTTTTAAAATACAGAAGTGTAATTACTTAGCCAATATAAGAGTTCTACAAACTGCATCATGGATATTGTTGCACAGCTCATGACCAAGAGCAATACCAAAAGCTAGAGTGTTGTCAGTGACAGTGGTAATACAAATTGGCAATTTCAACATTTCAGTTCAGAAAACATCTGTCATTCTAAAGCCAAAAGATTTATATAATGTATGTAAATATTTATTAGACCCAGTCACCATGCTACAGTATTAGGTTAATAAACCCTCTCATTTTAAGAATACACCAGCATAAGGTATGAACACAATGAAATCTATATGAAATTTTACAGTAACTTTCCAGAAGTATGCTTGTGGCCTATCAAATTCAGACTAATATATTGTGGATTGAAAATATTTACTTGTCTTCTTAGCATACCTAATGTGTAAGAATAGTTGCTTGATACCCAAAAATAAATATAAGCTTTCAATTGAAAGCACTTATTTTCCTAGATTTCCAAAGTGGAGTCTGAGAGGTGAAAATGCTTCAGACTTGTCATCAGTCCACTTCAGTACATAAAAGCATCTCCTGCCCCAGTTTTTCGTTCAAATCCAAGAGATTTTCTTCCAGTGAAATATGACCGGAGCACTCATTTTATTTGCAGCACTTCAGTCTGTTTCCATGGCAGCACTGCGGGATTCCTTCGCCACCATGAGTCGCATGAGCTGACTGTGGAATTTCTCAATCTTCTTCACGTCTTGTGCCTGGTCTGTTCTGTACAGCAAACACTGCAAGACAAAGTTCCTAATATCAGATTTCACTTGAACTGGTTTTATCTTGTTTAGAGCTGCTATGCATTTGTGCTTGGAACACAAAGAACAAAGGGAGCACTGAAATGTTCATTTGTTACCAGGAGGCAGCACCAACACATCTACCCTGTTTCAAAGCACACAAGTATCTGTATTTACTTTTCAGCTTCTTAATGCTCATGCCTCTCATTTTGAAAACAGGAAAACTCATAATTTATTCTAGTTTCTTCTAGCTCCAAAAAGCTGTTAAAACTTGGTTTTTAAAGCTGTTCTTTTTTGGTGTTGTCTAAACACAGAACCAGATTTTAAACCTGAAGTTACTTTCCTATTCTCTATATACCGAAAACAAGTTTATTTTGCTTTTCACAATCCTTAATGTTACATTGCCAGGGACATAAAATTCAGTATTTCCTACTAAAGGGGATCCCCTATCCCAAGCAAAACCTGTTCTTCTAAGACAGCCCTAAATAAGGAACACAGCATCTGATTAAAATAAAAAAACCCACCCAAATAAACTAAACCAAAAAACCCAAACATCAACCAAAAACCTGAAATCAATCCCCATTTCCCCTTGCCTGGTGTAACATCTTTCTGTGACTGAAAGCAGGTGAGGCAGCCTATTCCCCAGAAGAGTTCATGTCTGTGAATCACCTGACTCCAACTTCCCCTATGGGAGATTTCAACAGAATTACCCTTAAATTCCCCCTGTGCCCCACACTCAACATCTCACCCATGTTAAGCCCTATTACCCTATCAAGAAGTGCCTCTACTGGAGTTTCACATCCCTTCCAAGCACTTGAAATTCCAATGCCACACTACTTTTCCTGGAAAGAAGAAGTTTGACTCTCATCCAAGTCTGAAGACAAGAGTAGGGCAGAATACTGTGGCTCACCCTGTACTGCAGAAAAACAACTCCTCAGCTGTAGCATCACTGTCATTCAGTCTCATTATCACTAAGAAGGAACTTAACCTATGGTTGGAAGCTTTCACCACTCTGAGCAAATAAAAAGGACCACACTCACACTAGTAAACACATTTGAAAATGCTCCTGAACAGGTCAGTGTCAGTCACAGACACAGCAACGAGGGAAGGCTGAGCACAAGCTTTTAGAAGACTGTCAGGCACTTTCAAGGCAGTGTCCAAGAGCTCCCAAGCTGACTGACAGCAAAACACAAGTCTGTGAGTGGTACAACAAGCCCTGAAAGGGGAATGTGCTCTGTACTTACAGCCACGTCATCGGTTACTTTGATACAGAGGTTCCCATCACAGTGCCGGTATTTGAGAACAACACGCACCTGAAATGACAAACATTTCAAGAATTAGCACTGACAGCCAACAATTCTCAGAATATATTGAGAGAAATCTCCCCACAATCAGACTATCCTTAATTATAACTCTGTCCTGCTTCTTGTTTTCAGCACCTCTGTGGTGGCCCTCAGCTCTGGTGGTGTGGAAGTTGTAATCCCATAGCCAAGGTGGTGGGGAAGTTGACTCACCACATTTCCCTGCCTAACACTTTAGACTGGTTTTACAGCACCATCAGCAAGGTTAACACCGGGCACATTTCAAAAACACTGCAAATACAGCAGCAACAGTTGCAGAGACCTTGGTGACAGGCAGGATAAACTACGAGAGTCACCTCGAGACGAGACACCCCCTCTCTGTGTATCACACCCCAGAAAAACCAACTGGAAGCCTGTGTTTGTAGGCTTGAAATACTTCAAAAAAAAAGTAGCTCTACATGAAGACTTGAAAGGGATCAACTGGGTGGGGTAGGTTCAACAGCATCACTTTTTCTTCTATGGTACCTGAACTGTTATCAGTTACTCCTGCAGTCACCTGCCCTGAACTCTGACCCATCCAGTCCCTCTGGACCCTCAAATCACCGAAGTTCTCAAAGCCACATTGATAAACAATCCACATCCTCAGTGACTGAGCATTAAATGGCTCCTCCTGAGCACAGACCCAGCTACAGAGGCTCTGTTTGCAGCCCCAGCTAACGTCAGTAACCAGAAACAAAGCAAGGTGGCCTTTGAGAACATTCTGAACCCACACTGTAAACTGGTCTTTGCTGTACAGCAACTGGTGCCAGTGGTGAACAACCTCCTTCACCACAAATACATTTTGAAATTCCTGCTCCAGGATGGATCTCATCACAGATTGACCCTTTTTGTTTAACAAACTGCCACCTTCTGACCACAGCAGCAGTGTAAGAGCACACCTCCTCCTGAGCAGCCCCAAAAGAAAGAGAGAGGCAGCCACAAGCAGCAGGTACACACTGAGTGTGTCAATAACCTGCTCTTGCAAAGGCAACACTGCTCACTACCACCTGGCTGGGGAACATACACCCATCTCCCACAGTTCTTGTTCTCCCTTCAGTCTCCCAGCAAGCCCAACTACAAACCTGCTGAGGCTAATTCTCTGCCAAATTAACTTGTGTTACCTCAAGAGGGCCGATATAAACCCCTCTGTAACTAGACAAGTTTACTGCCATGGATGGGAAGAGACTGCCTTTGGAGGCCCTTTAGGGAAAGGGGAAGAGCTACTCCTAGCTGCAGTGACATCCCCTCTCTTTCATTTAACTGCATGTCACAGAGCCTAGGAAGGCAAGGTTAGTATCAGCAGCAATTGTATATGGTGTCTCTGTGCTAATTAAAAGGCAGATGTTAATCTGCTTTAAATAATCAGATATTAATTTAATCTTCTGAAGGTTTCTCCAGTTCCCCTATTTTTGGTGAAGGAAACTAGGCCTTTTCTACTGAAGTTTTCTCAGGTGCGAGTTCCACATTGTGTTTTTGTGCTCCTTTTTAGATGAACTACAATGCTTTTTCTGAAGACTGAGGTTACTTTTGATATTTGCATAAACCACACTCCCAAAAGAATCACTGGAAACACGGAACAGTCATAAACCGAGAAGTGAAGTCCTTGAGAAATTATTCTGTAGGATGCAAACACCTTCCAGTCCGAAATGTCACTGCAGGCAACAGTGACAGGTAAGAGCTAATGAAAGGACAAATTCAAATGATACAGTCTTAAATGCTATAAACTCATAAAGTAAACCAATCCTTGATACTTCAGAGGAACTTTTAACCTCGGTTTCTAACACACAGGTACACTGTGAATGAGCTCAGTATCTCTGAAGTTCAGCTCCTGAGGTTCATCCCGGCTGCCCTAACACCACCTCGAACACTCTTCCCTAGGGATGTTGCTGGGGTTATCAACGAGAGCTTCCTCCCGTTTCACAGAAAAGGAGGGTCAGGTGTAACACCAACCGAGCAACCCCCGCTTCCTTGCAGGCTCTTCTCCCCTGTACTCAACACTGGTGAGGCCACACCTCGGGTGCTGTGTCCAGTGCTGAGCCCCTCACTTCAAGGATATGGAATGGAGGTGCTGGAGCAGGTCCAGAGAAGGGCAACAGAGCTGGGGAAGGGTCTGGAGCACCAGTCCTGTGAGGAGCGGCTGAGGGAGCTGGGGGTGTTTAGCCTGGACAAAAGGAGGCTCAGGGGAGACTTTATCACTCTCCACAACTCCCTGAAAGGAAGGAGTGACCAGGTGGGGGTCGGCCTCTTCTCTATGCAACCCACACACAGCTTTAACGTGTGGTAGGAGAGGTTTAGGTCAGAAAACAGAAGAACGTTCTGTTTAGACACTGGAAAGGGCTGCCCAGAGAGGTGGTGGAGTCATCATCCCTGGAAGCGTTCAAAAAATAACCAGACGTGGCATTTAGTGCTATCTATGATCTACTTAACGCGGCTGTGTTCGGTCCCAGGCTGGACTCGGCGATCCCNGCTCGGCGGTCGCGGGTTCGAGCCCCGCCGCCGGCGGAGCGCCCGCCCGTCCGCGGCTGGCACCTGCCGGGTGCTGCCGGGCCAGGTACGGGCTGTCCCCGCCACGGCATCCCGCCCTGAGGCCACGGGGGCGCTGGGGACGCGGGTGGGCCAGCAGGGAGCCTGGGGGTCCGGCGAGAGGTGAGCGCAGGGCCCAGGCCGTGCAGCTGAGGCGTTCTGGGAGCTCGGCCGGCCCTCCCGGCTGAAGGAATTCCCAGGTTTTCCCAGGTTTTCCCAGGTTTTCCCAGGCTGGAAGGACCAGCGTTGAGCTGGAGACTGGCTTCGTGTGGAATAAAAAGGATGTGTGAGAGCCCCTCGCTGGCTTCCCTGGTCTGCCTTGCTGAGGGATGCTGAGGCACTGCCAAACTAAAGCTGCTTTTTGGGGAAGAGGCTGAATGGCATTGAATAGAAATATTAAATATGTAGGGTAACTCTGCTTTTCAGGTGTGTGTGTGTATGTGTGTAAAACTTTTACGTGAAGCTGACTTAAAAATTCCCTTCAAAAATGAAATGAGGAAGGAAAAAGAAAGTCCAAGATTTCTCTCGTTATGTTTTAGAATCCCATTCCCTGCAGTGATTTTTGTGCCCTTATAGCACAAAGCTTGTAGCCAGACACAGAGCTAAGCTCTGCTCATGTCACACGGCCTGTGCAACTGCTGCACTGACAATAAGCACGTAAAAGTTGCAGTTTCTATTCTGTTTCACAGGGATTCACTGAAAACCCAAGAGCTCCTGATAATGATTCACAGCTCCAAGTTCTGCAGAACAACCCAAAGTTCAGCAGCATGGCCAAACAAATAAACTGGAAGGTTTAGGGCAGATCTGCATTTGAGGGGACAAATTATGCAGGCTGTTGCAGTCTCCACTAGCAACATGGGAACATACTATAGCTGCAGGCTGTTTTTGGCCACAAAAGGCTCAATATGTGCAAGAGAGAATGAAGAAACGTGGCATAGAAATAAAAGAGTGGATGGGAGGTAAGGGGAGAAAAACTAGAATGAAATTCCCTGAGTCGGTAAAGCAGAAAATAATTGTGACTGTGGGGATCTACTCTGAAAAAGTCTGCAGTGATTAGGCTGACAAACTTCATAAATTGCAACTTGTGGGTGTTATGTGGTCTAAACAAATCCATTTAAGGGCTTTGCACCAAGGAGTGGAGGCTATGGAGGGTGAAAAAATTTAAGGATTTTTTTCTTTCTTTCCAGAACTGCTCGCAGGGCTTAGGCTCTGCTGTGTCAGAGAACCCAGCTTCAGAACTGTGAGAGTTGTCTTTCAGAGACACTGAGAATCAACAGATTATCAGGTGGCAGATATAGGCACAGAGCCTAAAGCAACCCTCCCAAACACTGAAACTAACCTGGATGGAGTGGTTCTCTACTCTCCTTGGGTTTGGGTAGCTATTTATAACAGCAGAGTAGGAATTGCATTTGGTAGTGTTGTACAGACATGTAGGGGATGTAAGCACATGGAAAGGAAAGGTGTGGGGAGCACAAACCCTGTAACACACATTACATTTTACAGAACCATTGTTCACCAAAGTTGGCTCCAGGTTTTCAAGTGGGACACAGGTGCACCTTCTAAAAGAGCTCCAGTTTTGGGCTGTCCAGTCATAAGCACTTTAGGGTTCCTTTACAGAGGATTTCAGTTTTGACTAAGATGTTCAGGATCTTTTATGTGTTCTTTGACACAGAATAGTTTAGGAGCTTGCTAATGCCCAGTCATTAGCCCTGCAGCTGAGCTAATGCAGCAGAGCAAGATTAGAAAACAAACCCATTGTAGTATTTTTTTGCCCATAACCTAGATGATTTCCATGATCCATTTTAGGATGCAGCTTCTAAAAGTGTTCTATATGCACAGCTTTGGAGGTGACAAACTGCAGCAGCCAGGGCAGAGAACAGAGACAGGGATTTCATAACTGGCTTTGCCTCTGAGGGAAATGGGATGTATCACAATGACAGTTCTATACAGCCTGATACACAGCTCTGCATAGCCTGTCCTGCTCCTGTCTGCACATCTTAAGGATTTTGTCATCCCTGCCACCACCACAGCCACCTATGGCCCCACGTTGTGCTGCCACAGCTGTTTGTAACTCTTTGCTGGGGGTTGAACCAATGCTGGGATTGAAAAGCAGCACCATTTTTAGTAACACTTTTTTTTTGGTTTTCTAGTTTACTGTGTGTACTGTTGTGCTGACACAGCTGTTCAAAGTGTACCTTTTTTGGTGGCAAGACAGAATATGGGAATTCCTTCTGGTTTTGCTGGATTGCCACCAAAAGTGAGGGGCTGTTTGCAAACCCACCCCCACACCCGGTTCTGCTGAAAGCAGGTCCAGTTGCTGAACTCTCCACAATTTAGAAGAGAAGCTATTTCTGAGCCCCAGGGAATGTCTGATACCTGTAGTTAGTGCTCTGCTTCGCTCTGTTGTTCTCCTTTCGCCTGGAGAACAGAACATTTTCTTGACATGTTTGGAAAGTAAGTCAGACCACTGCAGCTATTCAGCTGTAAGTTGTATTTGATGTATGTCCAAAACTGTATTTTTCAAGTGAGTTCCAGTGAGAGCAGTAATAGTAGCAATCCTTCAATGGGCTTTTTGTTTAGTGAAATAAAATGAACAGTTGTTTATCACTGTGTGGAGTGTTTGGTATGCAGCCAATAATAATTTAGTAGTTAGTAAGAATTTTGCTAAAACATACATACTTATCTTGCTTTCTTTTCTTGAGTTCCTGCTTTCTGCCGTGCAAGAAATCACTCCAACGGTCTTAACGGCCA
Organism: Notiomystis cincta; assembly: GCA_013398075.1. NCBI lineage: Eukaryota > Metazoa > Chordata > Aves > Passeriformes > Notiomystidae > Notiomystis > Notiomystis cincta. Next base: position 14,483 of record VZRX01011796.1, read on the forward strand.
TTCCATCACTTGCAAGTGAAATCTGGAATGCTGTAAAACCTCATTTACCCTTTCCTCAGTCTGTTTTTGTATATCCTTGCTGTATTCCCTAGACCACCTTAGATAACGTCCTTTTTTGCTTGGATTTAAGGCCATAAAAAGCTATGAAGCAATAATGTAAGTACTTGTGTGATGAAGACTTTTCATGTGGTTTTTCCTCAGGCCTTTTCCCCTCATCCAACCTGTATGTACATGATTAATGATCTCTCTTTGATCAAGCTTCTACATGCATTGCCACTGCAAGTTCTGCTTCGTAAAGTTGTATTCAGGCATCTGGGTTGCACATGGTGATTTCTTCAGGTGTTTTATCTAGTGTCTTCCTTTGCATTAATGACAAACTGAAATGAAATGGTAGAGAAAAGGGTGTATTAGATCTTAAAATATCATCCATGGAGATCTTACAACTCCTACAAAGTTTGTGGAAGTTGCAGCTGCTCAACATCACTCAGGGTCAGACATTTGGTTTCCTGTTCTTCACATTAATGCTTTTATTCTATCTAAAGCAGGTGCCATGTTCTTTTTTTGCAAAACTATTTTTTCCCTGGATATGGAATTCAGATAAGAGTATTAAATTCATTAAAATAGTTATCTGTCACCCTGACATACTACTGGTGGGTAAAACAAGCTGGTCTTCCCAGCTGAAAGAAACTTTGTATAGAACACTGTGCTTTATCATGCTAAATTTTGGATTCGATGGGAAACAATGGGACAAACTGATCTCAGTTATGCTGCTCTAAATCCAGAGTCATTCCATTTATTTCATTGGACTTTTTTTTTTTTTTTTTTTTTTTTTTTTTTTTTTTTTTTTTTTTTTTTTTTTTTTTTTTCTAACAGTGTAATTAAGAGCAGACGTTGGTGCCTGGATGATAATCCTGTTCTTGGACCAGGAGCAACATAAAGTCAGGGCAGTAATTCAGGTCTGAGAGAGTGCTAATGAGGAGTTAGTTACAAGGCAATTATTACTGCCAGGAATGCTTAATGCTTAAAGGAGATACAGTTGCTTTTTTCAAAATAGCTTCAACCCAGCCCTTAGTAAAGTTAAGGAGAATCCCAGGCATTGTGATTATACATTCCATTCTTGTGTGTGAATGGTCTAAACCGGCCTGGGATTTGTACTGATGCAGACTTCAGTTGCACGGGGCTATTTTTTCCTTTGAAAGGGCATTTATGTGCATAGGGATGCAGATAAATCTTGAATACACTGAGATCCGAGGTCTTGAGTCTCACTGGCTTCTGAGTCTCAGTGCCCATGAGAACCGAGCCTGCAGTGGGAAGCAGTTTGTGCTCCTGGATGGGTTGTAACACGCCAGACTGAGCCACAGGTTTCACTCCGCAGCTCCTGAAGGAGCACAAGGCACGCGGCTCCTTTCTATGGGCTTTGTGTTTTACAAAGCTTGCCTGAAGGTTTTGCCAGGTTGAGCCATACACAGTTAATTACATCAATGCCAATTTTCTATTCTTTTGCACACAAGCACGTTACAGAGTGATTCAGGCTCATGCTGTCCTAACAGGATAATTAAATATTGGTGACACTTTGTTATTGAAAGACAGTTCATGACAGATAAGGCTGTATGTGAGCAGCAGGATTCCGGGGCCCTGTCCTGGTGCCTGTCACAGCCGAGTCAGCTTCAGGGCAGGGTGAGACCTGGGTGCCTGTTACCAGCCTCATTCCTTTGTCCCAGTGTGCCCCTGCTCCTGTGAAAGGAGCACACTCCAGCCCTGTCCTTCATCAGGGCATGCTGTGATCTACACTTGGCCAGAATTTTTCTGAGCAGTGACCTTGCCCAAGGCAGCATTGTTTCCTAGTTTGCTTTAACCATCAGAAAAGACAATACAATGTCATTTAATATGGTCTAATCTTGCTCTGTCAGGGAGTATACATGTGTGGATGGCAATAGCCATTGCTCTGGAAAGAGTCATCCCTGCCTATGGCCGTGTTCTATCCTACATGGAAACTGCCCTTTCATTTTTGGATATTGTTCTGACAGTGTTCTTGTTAAGCTGCTCAGTTTTGATAGCTGGAAAGATGCATCCCTTCCTGTTAAGTGGTCACTTCAGTTCCTTCAGCATAACAAGGTATTCAGACGAATGTGCTGTCGTGCAGGAGACATGTGTTAGAGAGCAGCCTCTCCACTGTCACCGTGCTGGCTGTTGAGATTTGAGAATGAAATAGCAGTCCTCGTGATGGCCTTCAGGGAAAAGAGGAGCACATCTGGTAGCCAGCTCATGAACTGGCATTTGAAGCACTCTGGAAGCAGACAGACACTCTTAGCATTAACTGCTCATAGATTTTGTATCACCATTACGTGAAGTTTCTGAGCCTGCTTAAGATGGGCTTAGATCATCTGCTGGCACACGCTGCAAGCACATTGATTTCTTACATTAATCTTTAAGCAGCAAAGCTTTTTATTTGATAGGCATGACTTAAGGCTGTTTTACCTGTGCTGTTCATGCTGCCGTGGCTGACGTAATTGAGGAGTACAAAGCACCAGAACAGGCAGGAGAGATTAGATGCCTACGGTGATACCTTCCCAAGTCCTCTGGAGCTGTGTCACTGCAGCTGGGGTGGAAGGGCTTTCCGAATTTTTAACTTGACTTCTAATTCTAAACTACTTGTCTGAGTCTAGATCAGATGGAAACTGCATCCTCCTCAGTTCAGCCTGCAGAAAGGGAGACAGAGCAGTTTCTAGCCTGCTGTAATGCCGAAGCTTGAACTTTCCTGGCAGGTGACCCCTGCCAACTTCTTGCTCCAGTGAGAGTAACAAGTTTCCTCTTCCCCCTGTGCTGTTGTGAGAGCAGTAACCTGCAGCTGGTGGAAAACTGTACCTTCCACTGCTTGCAAAGAAAATTCATGCCTGTCCCTGAATCTGTACAGCCTGATTTGTGTGGACTCTTGATTTAGCTGTGTCAGTACAAGAGCTGGTAGTCCCAGGTACTTGTCATTGCCTTTTCCCAGGGATTAATGCCCTCTCAGGATGTGTTTGTAGAAATGCATGCATAAGTACCCTCAACCCACTTCAATCAAACTGGGCTAACAAAAACCTCCTACTTAATCCATTTAAGTCTGGCCCAGGTTGACCGAAGTAGCTGAGGGGGTGTCCACACGAGCCTACTCTGCAGGCACATCTCAAGAGCTGGTAATTTCCACAAGAAGTAGGACAGGCTGAGCAGGGGGAGTGGATCTGAATCAGCAGCTTCTCCCATCCCCTGGGCTGCAGGCAGAGGAGGACTCCAGCTCAGGGGCCTGCTGGGCAGCTCGGCTGGCAGCTCGGGGAGCTGCTGCAGAGCAGCTGTTTCCCCATATACCCCTTCCCATAGTTATGACAGGAGAAGAACTTCGTGCCAAGCAGCTCTGGCCAAGAATGCACAGCTGAGTAAAGACCCTGCAAGCTCCCCTGTTCGAGTCTTTGTCCTTGGTCAAGCGTTGGTGAAGGTAGAGGTCCAAATTGTGGTCAAATTAGCATCAAAATGGATGCTTGATATTTGTGTTGCCAGTTCCTGGAAAAGCTGCAAGCACACACATTCCTTGGATGTCTGCAGTATGGCAGCTTCCTCTAAGAGGTGTCTGATCCAGAGCTTGTGTAGTACTGGGCTCACAGACCCACGTAAAGCATACACAAGAGCTGGGATCAGTGCTGGGAAGGGCTTCTTTACTTCCAACATAGTGCTGCTGTTAAGACCCCTGCCATGGAGGTTGCAAGTATTTACCTGGCCCTCTAGTTGGCTTGGGTCTGCAGAGGAATTTTAACCTCAAATCTCTAAGGTTAGTGTTTTCATAAGATTTGGGTTAGGTTAAAAATATGAAAGGACATCAAGGTGGTGTTTAGGAGTGGATGCAGGGAGAATATCTGCATAAATTCCACACCATGGCTGTGACTTTGTGTTGAAGGGATAACTAACATGATTTGAAATATGCCCTAACTGTTGCATTCATGCTGAGGTGTTTTTCTCTCTCCATTAGCAACTTTTACTGATCTCATTTTTTTTAATGAGTAGTAAATAAGTCAAAGGTTGAAGTGATCTTCCCTCTTCAGGAATTACTGACAAAGTTCCCCTTTCTTTTAGATGAGACAGACGTTTAGAGGTCTTACAGATAGCAGAAACACTTATGCAAGGGATGTGAATGAAGAGGAAATACTCACTGCTCTCACTGTTTCAGGGCCTGGAGAAAGATGACAAGCCTTCAGGCGATTCCCAGCCTGCCACTGATCCTCCTGCTTTGTCTCCCTGCCTCTTACCCACTCCTGGCTGGGAGGGACAGGAACTGGGAATGGTAGCTGGATGCTTTCTGATGAATCTCTGGCCAGATCTCTCTGTATAAAAGATTCAGCCAATCTGTGTCCCCTTTATGCAGCACAAAGAGATGAGGCAGGGCAGTGTGGCTGCTCATACATATTTCAAATATTTTCTTTTTTTTTTTTTTTCCTTAGGGTTGTTTTCACTTTTAGTTTAAAACAGGGTAAAACTGGCTACCCTAAAGCTAGCTCCTCTTCTATATAGTTTATTCTTGTTGATTTAAAAACAAGAATCATGAGAAAGATTTGCCAGTGTAGCATTTGCTATGCAACATTTACATGCAGCTGCTTTGAACTAAATTCCCAGCAGAAGTGAAAGGATTTTGAGGCTTCCAGATCTTAGCAGACTACTGGTTTTTTGCAGACAGAAATCTGTATCATATGTACTTCTCCAGAGATCCCTCCCAGCCAGCTAGGACTGTGCTATCCTTCTCCTTCCCCACTGAGACATATTACCAGCTTTTGGGAGGGGATCCTTCTGGACCTAGAAAGTTAATTAGTTTTGCTTGCAAATCTCTGCCACTGAAGTGACTGATTACTTTTTGGGGAGAATGAAAACTCTTGACTCTAGAGTTGAAAACAGCAAAAGCCTGTAAATTTGGATATATTTTGATGCTTATTTCTCTTCTGTGGGGCAACACCCTTCTCCATATGTGAGGAAAATTTTCCAAACGTTCTATCTCAGTTCTGGAGTTGCAGGTTGAATGATAAATCTAGTCTTACATAACAAGGATATGATCAGGAGTATTTGAAGGCCATTTGCAAATCAAATGCTGGTAATTTCAGGTAGGATAGTTTTGCCCTGCTTGCCTCCAGCTTGGCCAGTTTCACAGAAGCTGAGAATCCGTTGACTCTGATAGTTTTTTTAGGCAGTGAAACCATGATCTAATCCAGGGCCAGAGCGGTAAACAAGTGGTTTGCTGTTTGGACATGTAAGGTAACTAACTCAATTAAGGGAATGCAGGTTGCCTTAAGGAGAGGTGAGGATGTCTCCTGTGTCCACTCAGGAAGCTCCTCACTCCTTGGTGGCGATGACAGCTTCAGCGAGCGGACGCTTTTCTCCCGAGGAGCAGGATCAGTTTGATGCCCCATAAATCTTATTAAGTATTCTGTTCATTCTTCAGAGAAGTATCATGAGGGTTAATTATTTCTCTGCTCTGACTCAGACAGTGATTTTGTGCCAGAGGATTCTGGCAGTAAGTATAATCCTAGTGATACCCTCAGTGAGGAAACCATTGTTAGCGATGTTGATGAGGAAGCGCTAATGGAAGCTGAACCGGAGCCTGATATAGAAACTGAGAGACCCAAGGCAAACAAAGGAAAGAGGTTGGAAACCTGGCTGTTTTCAGCCTTCTGCAGCAGATCTCATGAAGAATAACTCTTTGTCTTCTTCCCCCTTGCACCTCCCCATCCAAACTCAGGCTGCAGAATGGCTCTCCTGGGGCTGAGCTGTGCTAGAGGGAGGGAGGAACTGTGTGTGCTGCTGAAGTCCTGGTGCCGACTGGCATTCCCTAGGGAAGATGTGCAGCAAGGAGCAGGTTTCAAACAGAGTGTCTCCTCTGCAAAACTGGGTTGCCAGATGGGGGCTGAGGCCCTCGCTCTGCCCAGGCTCCAGCAAGGCATTGCTCCAGAGCCAGTTGGCACCGTGAATTATAAATACATTGGCCATGTTACTCTATTTAGGACCAGTGCTCTGGAGTTAGATGAATGCATGAATAAAACATATTTTCTGCATCGCTTTTCTCTCTCTCAGTACTTTATAAACTCATTATAAAGACTGGGGATATTTACCTGCTTGTAACTGTGCTGAGGAGGGCAGAAGGGCTCCCTGCACCAGCACACAGACCTAAGCACAACTTAATCCTTTAAGAGTTTTCCTTGTCCCAAAGAGATTATTTTCCTGTCCTGGTCTCCTGTGGTTTCCAAGGCCCAGTTTAAACACATACAATGACATAGGATAGATAGCTATTTTCCATACATGGCCTTGTATGGTCGTTCAGCAGGAAGCATTCATTGCTTTAAGACAGTACTGAAAGGGGTTCTGTTCTGCTCTCCAAAAGAGAAGCAGGCAGGATTATCTTGGGTCACATCTTTCTTCTATTAGTCAAATGGTGAAACCAGACATCTGAGTTGTTTCAGTCTGTGACCTTACCCTGTGCTTCCTGAAGGATCTCACAGCTTTCAGTTGTCCCTAGTTTATATGCAGGATTCTTCAGTCCCCCTGGCAATCTGCATTCTTTCTCGAGCTTTTTCCTGGTATCTTGGGCCCTTGGGAGATCACAGCCTTGCCTTGGTTTCTATGTGGCTGCTTAGCTAGCCACTCCAATAATTCACTGCCTTAGTCTGGTCCCTCTGCTGAACAGGCTTAAAGGTATTCACGGTCTTCTCTGATGTTTCCTGGTGCTATTCAGCCTATACAGTGTTCTTGCAACTTGCATTTGTCCTGGGTGCCTCCAGAAGCAGTACAGCAGGCTCCAACATTTCCTGACACGGTGGCCCCTTATAGCAACCAGCAGCTTACACATTTGTCATTCAGCTCACAATCTGCTTCACTGTTTCTGGCACCTTGTGGTTGCTCTCTCATTCCCTAACATGCTATAGCCTTCTTCAGGCTCAGCAGCTGCTCCAAGAAGGTTCCTAAGGCTGGGGAGCTTTTTGCTGAAAGTGTTTTCCAGATTCTCCCTTATGCTCTCTAGCAATTATATTTTTTTTCTATTTCGTGATATGGTGTGTTTTTCCTTGGCATATTTCTAATTGCTTTTTCATTTACCTTTATTGGTCCCTGATGTCCAGCATCTTGTTTTATTCCCCATAAATAGCGACACTCTGACTCTGTTATTTCAAACATCCTTGTAGCTCAACCTGGCAGCTGTAGCCCTTCTGTATGTGATTGCATTCAGTAATATTCCCTCTTTAGCTGACTGGTTTTTATGTCCCCAGCAACTCTCAACCTTCTCTGATTTTCCTCACCATCCCGAGCCTTGCACCTCACACCGCTGTGAGGCCTTCTCAGACAACTCTACCATGATGATGTGTCCTCTGGTTTTCTGCATCACCTTGGGATGTTTCTTGACATGCATATCTTATTCAGCTTCCCTCATGTCCCACAGCACTACACAGGCTTTTCCTACATCCTCAGCAACTTTCATGGTACTCTGATGTCCCCTGGCTGTTATCTGGCTCTCTTTGATCTTTCCCAGCTGAATCGCAGCACTCTCTTAATATCCCTCTGTATATCCTCTATGATCTTCACAGGCACCTCTGGCTTGCTAATGGTTATTTCCACATTCTTTTTAAAGTTGGACTCAAAACAGTTTCACTCATCTACAAACGTTTGCAATCGTGCAGCCAAAACAGACTTTCTGGTAAATTAGTAGTTCAGGCATTCATTTTGTTTCTCTGACAACAGTTTCTTAAGGAAAATACATAGCTGTCCTAATGAATTTTGGGAACAGGAGATTGTCACTGCATTTGCAGAGATGTCTGAGGCCCTTTTACCAAATGACTAAAATAAGGTGAGGATTATGCCATGGTGAGCTTGCCCTGTGTGTAAAGACCCTGCAGTGAATAAGAGGGGCAGCACTTTTGAAAATATGATCCATAACTTTCATAAAGAGAAGCAGTGCCTTTGCTGCTCTTTGATAAAATCCATATCACTGTTCAGTGCAAATTCACCTGGTAATATTAACAATGTACTTGAAATATTTGGGTTCTGTGGAAGATTAAACTGTTGCTATTCTTACATTAGACATCTTTACTCATAATGACTAATAAGAAAATCCTGAGTGGGACATGAGGAAGCAATTTTTACTTGCCTGCTTGCAGGTCCCCAAACCTGCTTCATGTTTAAAGTTTTCAAACTTTAAAAAAGAAACAGATGCTGAAGTTTATGAAGCTGTAGAATTTGCTTTATTCTTGTATCACCTCTTGAAAATAAACAAGTATGAAATAATACAGGTTACATTGCTCATTAGCTATTTATGTTGCACCATCATCAATCATCTGGTATAATGTATATATATCTGGTATAATGTATAACAGTGTTCATTCTACATGGATATCATTAGAGAGTGAGTATTTCTCCTTCATAAAAATCCTAGTGCTCAAATATGTTTGTTAACTTTCACTCTTTCCTTGTCCTCAGTGCTTTAATTGCAGAAAGAATCCTAAAATATGTTTGTTCCTGTTGTCTTGTGCAAACATGTCCTGCATCCAGTCCTGGTTTCCACTTACAAAAATTTCAGAAAAGCCCATGTGATATAGATCATACAGTAGAGCCTTACAGTTTTATTTAGTTCCTTAGTCAACCACGCTTTTAGTTAGCCCCAGCACTAGATGCCATGTTTAACAGTGCAAGGGCTACATGCTTATGTGCTTACTTTATTTCCTTTACTGCCCAAGTTCTAAAGCAGTCAACAGCACTTTAAATATGGATTTATGACTGCTCACGTACCCCTGAACTGCAGGGGAGGGAGAATAAAAACATTACTGAGTACAGTGGGGTCAATTTCTTTTTGCATGAAAGGGCTGTTTAGCAGAGGGGGAGGAAGGTGAACCTGGTGCCAGCTATTTTTGAGTTGGCTGAGTCCTGTCATCAAAACTGCACAGGAGCTGTGCTAACTTAATTCTGCAGCAGGGTCAATTTGAACTTCCAGATGTTCACTTCTGCAGACCCCTGCTCCTTCCCTTCCCCTCTATTCACTTCTGGGACAAGAGCAGAAACCATCTCAGCTGGCTGGACATTATCATGTGAAGGCTGTGATGGTTGTGACTGCTCTGGAGAGCCTAATCCAGCAAGTGATCCAAGTTCAGTCATGGCCTCACTGGGTACAAATGGGGTTTTTTAACAAGAAAGCTGAGCTGGACCTGGCAGCTTTTAAAACTTGTAGATTTTGGGGGAATGGAAAACAGAAAAATATTGTATATAGTCAATATTGCTTTTGTATCAGATAGATGTTTCTTGGTTTTCCTTGGTAGGAATTTCTGTGGTGAGAAGGATTTCCCTGTGGGTGCAGAATGAAGGGTGCTCTGGAGATAATTTGGTCCAACCTTCATTCCAAGTGAGGCCAAGTAGATGAGGCTGCTCTCTGATGATCCTTCCCTGAGAGATGGCCAATAGTGAAAATAAAACCTTCAAGTTTAGATTAGGAAAGCATTTCTTAAGCTTCTTGTTAGCACAGATTGACCTCTCCTGAAACATTTGTCTTCCCAAGGTTTTTCTGAGTGCAGCATTTCTGCCCAGGCTAGGGAACAGCTTAAACTTCTGCTGATAGCAACAGCTCAAACTTCTGCTGATAGCAGCAGCTCAAATTCCTCCAAGGTGAGGGAGTGAGAATTGATCAGAGTTTTACTTGTTTGATGTGTGAAGATCCTTTTCTTTGCCTTGGAAGAACTGCACTGCAGTGAGCAGTTACATGAGCTTGCGTAAGTACTTGCAGCCAGTTCCCATGCCCATATCCTGCAGGAAATGAGCAGTGTCTAGTAAGTAGATCAATTACTATTCTTTATCTTGTTTTTTACTATGTATCTATTTTTCTTCCTGAAATTTGCCTAACTTTATGGTTCATGCTTCTTAGTTAGGAAGGAAAATATTTTTTCTCTCTTACATGTTTTAGACTCGTGGTGATTCTATTTGAATCTTTTTAATTGGAAAGGATACCCTGAACTGTCTTTGGCCCAGCACTGGATAAATATGAGGGAACTGCTGGTTAACAAGCAGATTGAACACAGGCATTGCAAAATTAAGTTTTCTACTCCTTTTGCTTTGTAACTTGCCTCCTGGTTGATATAGCAGCATTACCTCTAGCAGTACTTGTTCTCTCTTTAGCCTCTGTATTGATATTTCTCCCAATAAGTGAGGAATCTATTTTTGTGAGCATCTTGTGACAACCGGCTCAAGTGACATAAGCCACTGAACAGCTATTGAACAAATCCAGGCTAGATTCAGAAGAGGAAATTAGACAGTGAAGTTTCCACATTCAAATAGCAACAACAGATTCATCTGGACCAAATTTCTGTCCTTCAGCTTCTACTTGGTGTGACAACTGCCCACTTAAAATAGCGTTGGAATGAGAAAGAAAGGAAGCTGTGTCAGTACTTTCAGTCCCACTGCGGAGGTGTTGGTTCACCCCTAATGCATAATGCACAGCCTGTCCAAAATACACATCCCATCAGGTCCCAGGATCTGCAATGTTATAAAGCAGCTTGGAAAGAAAAGGAAGAATAACTTCTCCAAAGGCAGCTAGAGAGAGAAGTCTGAGAGAGCCCTGGATATAATTACCTGAGCTGGAGTCCGGCCAGGAGAGTGCTGAGCTAAGGAACAGTAAAGTCCTGACTCTGCACAAGGGATCCAGACAAATTTGAAAGAAACTGCAATAACAGAAGTGGGATTTGAGCATCTGGGAAGACGTTTGAGAGAGTGAATGAATACAAACTAAGGCCTCTAGGGAGTCTGATAGGAAACAAAAGGAGCAAAATGAAGAACAGTACAATAGTAATATATGTTGCACTGACTGTCTTACACTCAGGGCTACCTGATAAAACTGCTTCTTCTGCTTGATCTAAGAGCTCTCTGAGTTCATTTACCTCTCTACACAAGCTAGGCTACATGAACATGGATGGAAATGAGACACTGTTGTGTTCTTAAATAGTGATGAATAAGAACTGAGTCAGACCTGACAAATATGTTAAATTTTTAACCAAGTACCAGGTTAATTAGCCACCATTAACTGAAGGTTTGTGCAGGAAGAAGGATTTCTCTCTATTGGGCTGCTTCTCAGCTAAGGAGACCTGGTCTCAGCCCAGAAGTATATTACCTTTAATCCCCAATTTCTTAAAGAGTAGTTATTCTAACACTCTTTCTTGACAGGATTGGTATCATACAAACATTTCAATTTTCCTTCACTTTTTCCTCTTTTACAAATTTTCCTCTTCTACAAAGTCTTCTCAGCTTCAGAATCAGCAAACCAATATAGCTAACAGAAGGATAAGGGTCTGCTATTAACTACCTTTCATTTTAAGGTCCTGTTCTTGGGGTGATTGTTTTTGTATTTGTTGGGAGCTCAAAGCATACCCAGGCAGCTACCGTTGCTCAGGCCACGCCCAAAGCTTTTTGGTCCTTCCAAACTGTTTTCATTCAGGCACTCTAAATGGTTTATAAGGTTTGTTAAGGAGATGGGGTTTAAAAAGGAATTCAAATGCAAAACTGGAGAGTTGATGGATGCAAGCAGGGAAGGTGGTCCAGAAGGCAATATTAAAAAAAGGAAAAAGAATAAAAACGAAAAAGGAGGGGCTGGAAGGAAGGTGGAACATGAGGAAATCCAAGTGGGGTAGTGTCTGGAATCTGAAATTGTGCATTCTTCCCACTGGCAGGTTTTTTCTTACTTTCCCTAAGCTGTTCCTTTTTTCACATTTCTTTTTCCCCCTGGCTCATTTGTTTTATGCCAAGAGGCTTATTTGTCTTTCCTGGCTTATTTGTAGTGCATCTGGATTTAGGCACCCTGATAATTCAGTTCCTCTGAAGACTGTGATCTAAAAATGGGTGTTGAGTTGGATTTTGAGCTAATTTAAACTGATATACATCTGATGAAGTGAAGTTTAGCCATGTAAAATTCCACTGCTTGAGCAAATGCATAAACAATGAACATTATTCCCCTTCAGTGTGTCAGAAAAAGATACTGTCTGCTCTTTCCAAAAAGATTATTTTAAATTTGAGACACGTACCTATAAATGTCTGTATTTTGCAGTTTTGAAAACCTAAGCATGGAAATGTATTATGTTAAGACATTCCACACGCTTCAAGAGATTGTCTTCCACTGAGCACATTATTTTTGGGAACAGCTAAACCTTTCATTAGTTTTATCTGCCTGAATGTATTGGCTTAATTATGTGTTTTATTTGCTCTATAATATAATGTATGCTTACTCTGCTTCAGCAGACAAATATAAGCTGGGGTCAGAGTGCAAGCTCAGACAACAGTTTCAACAATTTTCAACACCCTGCAGGATTTGGGATTTCTTAAGTAATTTTTGGTTTTATTTTGTTATTAAACACAGAATGAGAGCACCATGGAACTGATTCATCTTAGTCACTGTACTTATATGACTGGCTTGGAATTGAAAAAATATATTTTAGTGACAGTATTGCTTCTGATCTTAGGAAAAGCACTGATGGGAATTAGTTAGCTGCTGTGACTTTAAAAAAAAGGCACATAATTAGAATTCAAATTTTAATCTTTCTGCCTTTGAAAGCGGAACAAAATCAGTAGCAATCTAAAATCATGTCCCTTGCTACTTTCCACTGTAGTCAGAGGAAGCCTGATTCCCAGTAATGCCAAGAACATTACTCCATGTTGAGACATGAGCTCTGGTGGATTGTGCTGCAACAGCTACAGAAGTGGCAGCCTTGGCTCCTCTCCTGCTGCTTTGCTGGAGGTTATTGCCACCCAGGCAACCTTGGGTGTAAAGAGCGTGTCACACTTCAGTTTCCTTATGGAAAGCCTGGCTGTCTACTTGCACTCACCTCTGATGGAGTTTTGACTGGTTTTTGACTGGGTTTGCACTGATATCTCTGCAGGTGTGGAAGCAAAGGCTTCCTGCTGCATCAGGTGGAAACCTCCTTCAGAAGGACAGGTTAGCTGAGGGTGGCAGCTCTTGATTGTAGCACAGCAATGCTCACCTGGCAGTCAGCTCGTGGTCTCACAACTCTACATCAACAGCAATTAGACAAAAAAAGATTAGGGACTTCAATGGCAAAAGAAACAAAAATACACATGTATGGGAATAAGAGAAAGGCAAAATGCTTTAAGGTCCAAACAAGAATACACATGGTGAGTCAAATGACATCTTCCTTTTCTAGCAGATATTTTCGTTGTCATATGCATGAGGGCCAAGTGCCCCCCACCAGTGGTGCTTAGGGCTTTGGTTATCTCTGAAGATGTGAAAACTAGGCTTGGAATGAAAGTGCAAGAACACTCTGGCCTCCACTGGATCTACCACCTGCCACTAGAGAAAAGAGCTACCAGCAACTTCAAACATTTGGAGTGGCATACAGGCATGCCAGCCCTAACTAACTGTTCTTGTTCTGTAGATCTACTGGAGACATGTTTGGACATCTAATTCCTTAATTAATTATTCACCTAAGTCCTGACCAGAAGCAAAACACATTTGTCCAGCAAACTGTGCAATTGCTCTGGGAACTGCTGAGCTCCTGCCTTTTCGATGTGCTGTTGAAAATCGAATTACATAGCTTTAGCAAAAGAACTGTAATTAGGGTCAGTAGAAAACTGTGGGTAGGATAATACTGTGGATTCTGCAATTTTTTGTCATGTTGCTCCACAATATTCCAGAAACCAGTAGTTTTATTGCTCCACAGTGCATTAACACTGTCAGTGAAACATCCTCTGCTTCCTGATGTGGAACTGGCCCTTTTGTGAGCCTGTTGCCGAGGCTGGCCTCAATTTACAGTAATTCACAATGTGCTGCTCCTGGAGTTGATAGCAAAGCTCTTGTTAACTCCTGTAGGAGCTGGACAGGTCTAGGCAGGGAAAACAGGGATGGATAAGGAAGATGATAGAGCAGAGCTGAGGAGAAAAGAAAGCAGGCTATGGTGTTTCATTATAATCTCCCCAGTTGTCACTGGCTGTCATACTGATACCACCAGGAGGCTTTTTCATAGATTAAAATTACGTTATAATAAAAGTTAATCAGTTCTTATTTTCCTGTTCTCCATCACACTAAGAAAATCTCTGCTCTAGGCTACTGCTGGTTCTGCCTTTGGGCTCTTAAGCTCCTCCTTTTTCTCCTTGAGTTTTCTTTTCCTAACCCCTCATCTTTCCAGCACATCTTTATTCCAGCTGTTTCCAGATCTTGCCTCTTGGGGGGCTCCATTCTCTCCACTTGCACCATTCCAACCCCCCGAAATAATCAGCTGTGGGCAGGCTAATGACTGACTGTGATGTGTCATTGCTGGCCCTTTCAGCCAGGAGAATACACCTCTTGAGATCATTCTTTCAGGATGTCAGCAAATTCAGGCAAACGTTACAAGACTGATATCATAATTGGAAGGCTGCCTAGGATCGGTTTTTATAGAAAAAAAAATAAAAAAAAAAAGTTTTAACTCTTGTGACTATAGTGATGGTCTGAAGACATAATACAGGTTCAAATAATTATTAAGATAATACAAGATCCAAGCTCAAGCTTCATTCCCTGTGATAGGTGAGGGAAATAAAAATGAAGAAGGGAAAAAAAAAGAGCTAATTGTGGAAAAGAAGCACAGAAACAGAAGAGGTGGAAAGGAAAAGAGCGATGAAGAAATATGGAATACTTTCATTTTTTGTTGAAAAAGTGTGAAAAAAAAAAAAAGAAAGAAAAGCCCAAGAAGCAAATAAAAAATAAAAGGAGGAAGAGTAGGAAGAACAGCGAGATAAGCTGGGGGTTTGTTGAATTCTATTTGAGCACTGCAGTGAAAAGTTCCAGCTATGGAATTACAGTCCAGATTCTTTAGATAGTGAAGTTGTCCATGAAGAGACTGGATCTCCTACTCAGGGACTACCACTACCCAAACACTTCCCAGGAATAAAAAGCTGAAGTAACCATGGCGCACCAGAGGACTTGGAGGAACCTCTGCACGAGGTGTAAGAAATAGACTGGATAAAAATGGAAGTGCTCAGAGCAGATGAGCAATGGTTGAGCTTCAATTGTTGTATTCTTGTACTTCCTGCTTTCCAAAGGCAGTGACATTACAAGTTCCCTTCAGACTACTTTATGTGTGTGTGTGTGTGTGTGTATACACAAACACATGCATATCAAAGAATTTCTCAGCTTTTTAAGGAATGAAAGTTAATTTCCTTTGACATGTTACTATGTTCAGTTCTCTTTGTTTCATTCTCCACAGATTGAAGCAGGGCTTCATTGGAAGGAATTCCAGGGCTTCATTGGAAGGAATTCCAGGTTCACAGATTGAAGCAGGGGTTCACAGACAGCTCTCACTGTGC
Source organism: Notiomystis cincta (assembly GCA_013398075.1). Taxonomy (NCBI): domain Eukaryota; kingdom Metazoa; phylum Chordata; class Aves; order Passeriformes; family Notiomystidae; genus Notiomystis; species Notiomystis cincta. The sequence continues at coordinate 29,810 of VZRX01011796.1, forward strand.
AGAAGTGTATCATCCCTGTGCAGGCTGCAAGGAGAAAGGCATCCATTTATTTAGTAGCTCTCAGTAGGTAAAATAGAAAAAATACTGCAACTCAGCATTTGTGATCCCTCCCTCCTTCAGGGTAAGGATGGGTTAGGATTACTACAGGAAAAGGATATGAATGTTTTTAAGGCAAAACAGTATTCTTGTTTTTTGTTTGGGTTACTTGGGCTAGAATGATCCCAAAGTATTGAGATGAGGTGGATACCCAGCAGTGTAACTTTCAGCTGTCATCGTTAGTACTTGCCAATGCTGGAATACTGTAATTCAGCTAGAAAGCAATGAATGAAATGGAGAGTGTGAAAACCTCAGCTACAGAAAGCCTTATCTTTATTATCCATAATGTCCCAACCTCCTTTACAAAATAGCTACATCTGCTTTGAAAATTGCAGCTGAAGACCTCAGTTCACATTAAGCACATTTACAGGCTCCCAGACTTCCCAGGATGGGGAAGTTATCACCATGAAGGCAGAAACAGAGACACACAGGCATCGCAGGGTGGTTTCTGAGTGCCACAGGGGATGGGAGGGAGAAACAGATCCCACATTACCTTCAACTCCTGTTGTATTCTAAATATCATAATTCTCTCCCCACGGTGTCAGTGGATTCAAGGAGTTCACAGTGACTGAGGCATAGTGAAGGCACTTCAGGTGTGCCAGGAAAGGCAGGCACCAGTGAGGTTGTCTTGTGCTGCATGCCAGAGGGACACAACCAGTTCTTTTCCCAAAGAAGTCCATTATCTAGGAAGCTGTTTGCTGTTGTATCAGTTATGCCAACAGTTAATTCATGACAGGGCCCAACCTACTCAAAAATCCTTACACCTTGCAGGATCATGGCTTGAGAAATTATGTTAGAAATTAAAGCATGAAAGTTTTTTGCTGACTCCACCTCACCAGCTTATTTTTCATTTAGCACATGACCAGGGCTATCACTGATTTACCTATGGTATATGAGAGGGTTTTTTCCTCGGATCCTGATGTCCCAGGGCTATGCATGTGTGCATAAACCATATGTAAAAGAGAGGAGCTCTCTTTTCCAAGTGTGAAAAGGAAATTGTTCTACGGTGAGACACACGTCACTGGCATCCCTTTCCCTTTGTTCCCAAACATGGTAAAGAGCAATAAAGCTGTTTGTGCACTGTAATGTGACGTCAAGTAAGAACGCACAGTTCCCATTCTTTGGTGCCTGTATGTATATAACAATGTCAGTGTGGGCATCCAAAGAATGAGTGGTTATGAAATACTGAGCAGCAGCAATGTATAAAAGGTAAATGACACACAGCAAAGGAATCTCCCTTCAAATCACAGAGCACATGAAACCATTTTGGTCTGTGACAACTACACCACTAGATTTTTTCCATGTTTATCCGAAGTAGCTTAGTAAGCATAACATGCATGCCATTCACTAAGTCTGTGCACCAAAATACAGAGTATGATGACCCCAAGCAATGTCTCCAGTGCTTGTAAGCTTGTCAGAAAGGGGGACTGGCTGCTGCTACCTCTGTAAAGGATCTATTTCAATTAACTTTTGTGAGAGAAGTGACAAAAATAGCTCTCATTCTACTACAGCTATTCAACTGTTATTTCAGGAATTACACCTGTGTAAATTTCTTAGAGGTAGGAGTTGTGCACATGTACTGTGAGCTAATGAGACTTCAGAAAAGGTTGTCAAGAATGGCACAAGACATATCTATTATTTTTGATTCAGAACGAACCCATTTATCTTTTCTCTTTGCTAAAAAGGGCAATTTCAGGGTTTTTCTGGTGACTGAAAGAAAAAAGTAATGCTAGATGCAGGCTTCCTTCTGTCCCATATGTCTTAAGTGTACAAAGCTTTTTTTAGAGAATAGCTTTCTTTCAGGGCAAACCAGTTCTTACTAAAAATAATTCTTATGAGATCAGATAAAATGAGAGGAATGTTGTTGGCAGATCCTGACGCCTTATTTACACAAAAAAAAAGGGCTAAATCAGCCTAATCCAGGCCTGTAATACAAGGAGAGAGCTGAAGAACCTTCCCTGTTCCCCAGGGCTGTGGTTGACAGCTTGAGAGCTATTTTGGTGGCTGTGGTCAGAGGATGCAAAGTGCCCGGCCAGTCGTCTCCACCAGTCTGCCTTAACCCCTGGGAATGCCTCATGGAGCCACACAGGGCCCCATGCTGGGGCTTTGGAAAGGCACAAGGACAAGCTCTGTGCCCAGCTGGGGGGCTGCAAACGCCAAGCACAACAGCATCTCTGAGACTGCTCACACCTTCCTAGATAGGCATCTGTTTAATGATAAACATTCAGGTCTACCTGTGACACAGCTCAAAATATAGCAAGGACTGGCTGCCTGGTAATTCTCCCTCCAGCAGGTCTTGAGATCACACACAGTATGAAAGTAAAACTTAGATGGCTTTTTGGTGTCAATGTGCTTTGAACTTTTGAGCAGTTCAGTCTCTTCTTCCTCTATATCAACGTCTTCTCTCAAGCCTTTAGTACTAAACAGTGCCAAACCCCTGCTAATTTTTGGTGTTGTGTATAATTTTCCATCTTTTTAGCCCATTTTTGAGGTAGACAGCAAGCCCCTGAGGCAGGGACTTGCGTCATCTATTAAAAAAAAAAGCTCAGTAATTATTTATGATTCATTTGTTGCAGCATTTGTGTACATTATTTAATAACAGATATGGACCACAAGTGTTGAGCAGACAAAAAGATCCACGTGTGTCAGGCAGACTGAAAGTGATTTTGTAGACTTCATGTGTTGTCAAATACCTACACCAGCAGACAAATTTGCTGCACATCTAAATTCAAATCAAGCCAAAGCAAACCAGTTGTCTTTTCATTGCGTAAATATTTGTTCACACAAAGCATTGTGAATTGGTTATCCACAGTTACTTGAACTGCATCAAACAAGCTGACATGGAATTGTTTGGCCTGGTTTTACATCTAACTATCTTTATATTTTGTTTAAGAGCAAAACCAAAAGGCCTAAGTTAGGTTGGGGTCTTTTTTCTTCAAATAAAGCATTTCCTTATAAAGAATTCATTGACTGAATGTGTTTAAAAAGTGACCCTCAAACAGGTTAATTTTATTTTCAAACTAGAAGAGGAATGCCAGGATCCAGTTGTTCATTTATAATTCAGCACTAAGCTAAAGAAACAAGGGCAGAAAATGCATAGTTGTAAATCACTCTTGCAGCCAAAGAACAATATAATGCCGAGCAGCCATTTCAGGATTTTGGTTCCTTTATACCCTTTCCACATAATGAAGCCTGTTAAATGAATCCTTATGGGAATTGTTCCTGAGGTTTGTGTTTTGTGCATGAAATTACAAGTACAAGAGTTTAATTTTGTAAAGTAAATGGTCTGTATTCTGTAAAAATTAGTTCAAGGTACTCTTTTTTGGAAAGGCTTCTTGTTTTCTAGGTATAACAACAGTTTTATCACTTTAATAAAATGTAAACCCAATGTCTCTGGGAAAAAGAAGATATTTCAGTGGAATTATTTCTGTCAGAGGGAATAAAGGTGGCAACTGCAAATCCTGGTGTATTTTACTCAGAAGAATTCCTAGATAGTCTATAGCTACGTACATGGACCAGATCCTCCCTTCTCCTCTATTGTGGAAATTTCAAAAAGAAAGAAACTGTTGCTGTGTCACTTCAGTCTTCAAAGTGAAGCCCTAACAGTGGATAGAGTAGAGGCTCTACTCAGTAAATGGGTGTAATTCTAGCCCACTCTTTTTCCTAATGCTTTTTTGATGAAATTATCACACTCTCTCTTCCCAAAATTTGCTTGTGGATAGATGTATTATTTTTCTCAGTGAGAAACTATCCAGGTGTCCAATCAACCCAAAGGTTGTACATTCATTATTTCTATTTAAGTCAATTAGAACAGTGCAGATGTCTCTTCTATTTGATGATTTGCTTCCAGAGAAAGACTAGAGAATTAATTAAAATACACAATCTAATTGAACGGAAAATCGTAAGATTTTGTTTCTAGGAAACAACTTGGGAGTACATGGGATCTAAAGTTGTGCATTTATATCTAAGTAGAGAACATATCATCTCAAGCCACTCCACCAAAGTTTGAGTCTCAGGTCAGTTTTCAGACTGTGAATCTAATTTAGTTTCAGAATGGAGCTTAAGGCTCCCGACATCCAGAGACCTGAGTGGGGGTGTAGGGGGGGAAACATGTGATTTTGGTTTCAGTTAATTTTAGATTTATTTCTGTTTATGAGATCAGTTTTCTCCTTCTAAAAGTGTTTTCTTTTTGGCAGATTCCTCAAATGAAAGGCTTATTTCAAGACGTTTCCTGTTGAGTAACTGATGCTGCTGCTGCTGCTGCTGAGAGGTAAAGGGAGACGTGCATAATGCTGAAGGGAACTTATGGCAGTGTCATGGCAATGACAGGCATGAAGCCAAAGGCTGCCATTATCTTTCCTTCCATCCCAGAGGAGCTAAACAGGCAGTGCAGAGGCAGAACATGCTACATGGCATTAGCAGATCTATCCCTCCAGCTTTTTGGGTGCTGCCAGCCAGGTATTCTGAACATGGACTATGATTTGTGTTTCATGTGGTCATAGCTTCCAACCCTTCCCTTTTCTTGTACAAAGGTTCCCAGTAAGATTTGCAAACGGTCTATTTTTGATCATTTATTTCTACTCTGCTAAAGACCAGCAAAACAGAATTCTGCATGATACTCCCATTTGGACAAAGCCATTGTGAAGTGAAAAAGCAGCAAAGAGTCTGTCTTTTGAGGTGAATATTCAGCAATCTTGGCATTTTGATGAATTATGGAAGATCACTGTTCCCAACTATGCATTCCTTTCTGTCTTCCCCTACTAATGACCACCCCTCTGCAATTACTCCATAGTTTCTACACCCATCTAAAACTCTTACCTAGTGTCACAGCCATAATAATAAATTTAACATTAAACATTGCATAAGAACAGGAGAAGAGACAATGAAGACAAAATCCTGGATGTTTAAGATGAATTTTTCTAATTGCCTTGTGGATTAACAGGATTGTCTCTACTGTTATATTTAAGTTCCCTGAATACACTCGGACAAGCCTTTCCCTGGTTCTTACAACTGGCCAGAACTCCTTTATACAGTTGCTGGAAGAATGCAGTAGCTGGAAAGAAATCATTAAACAAGTGAGGTCAGCATCTCAGGAGAGTCTGCAGAAGTGGTAGGTAAAACCTTGACTATGGAGAATTCTCAGCTTTTGAGGAAAACCTGTTGTGAAGGATTTAGCAAAGGTACACACAGCAGGATATAGGAAGAGAAACACATTTATGGCTGCTTGAGAGCCCTCACAGAAACCAATAAGATGTCTAAAAGGTCTAAGAATTTGAGGGAGAAATTCTTGTGAAGCTGAGCAATTTTGTGAATTGCAGCTGGCTTCACAGAATTCTTAGATGAGGAAAAAAAATGCAAGGCAGTCTCTTGTGTGCTTATTTAATGTAATTAATTAATGCATTTTGAACCACTTTTTTTTGGTGCAAAGGGATCTTAATTATAGCATAAAATTCAGATGTAATTGATGTAAAAGATCTTCATGTAAATGAAAAGATGAGCTGCTGTGTTTGAAATTGAAGGGAAGAAGAAATGTCCTGATATAAGGTCACGGTATGTGTGGGTTGGAGTCTCGGCTGATTTGTGTTAAAGGTTAACTCACACAGAGAGAACATGCTCAGGTGCTTGTGTAGCACATGAACCAGCACTACTGTCCTGGGTGAGGCTGTAATGCAGTGATAATGAGGATAACTTGCTTATTTCTATGAGTTAAAAGATCCATTCCAAAAATTGCCTGAAAATGCTGCAAATTAAGAGCTTTGTAGAGAAAGCTCATGGATTTAGCTGTGCTCAAGCAGAACTCCTGTGTCCAAGATCTTCCTGCAGTCTATATCAGACTGATCTTCCTGAAAAAATCAACAGCTTTGGCCTTTCCTCAGTGGTAAAAATGTAAGTGGAGGCAAGAGCACCTCTTTCTTAGCATATGAATGCAACCAGAATTTGTTTACTAGGATGAAATTTCCTGTGTCTTTTTACAAGTCCAGAATTCCAAAGCAATGCTTTTAGTCCCATTTTTGTCTTGTTCTAAGGCATCACTTCTTGTGGTGTGCTTTGACCTAACATGATCTGATTCATGCATGAAATCCCCCTGGGATTCCCTGGGCTAGTTCATCTCTGAGCTTTATCCAACTCCTCTCCCTTCCCAAGCACAGCCTGCAGCAGCTTCCAGCCTGCTCTGAGTCACCACAAGTGTGGTCAGCCTGACAGGACCATTATGAGACCCTGTGCTCAGGTGGGATAGGAGGCACATATCCACTTTCAGCCGCCCTCTGGACACTCCATCTATTCCAGATTATAGAGAAGAACGTGGAGTTAATGATGTTTTTTGTCAAATGAATCTTGTAATGTGTCCGTTTTAAAACTGCTTTTGAGTTTTCATGATGAAGTTAAGAGATGGAAGGGCAATGCCCAGCAGTTTTATCAGAATAAATAACTGGTCTCCCTTGGTTTTAAAGCCCAAATTAAACTGATAAGTGCAAAGCCCACCTTTACAATGGCAGACTGGCTTTGGTACTATATTTTCTCTGGATTTGGTTTAGAATAATGGTCTATGAAACATGATTATATGGTAATTCCTTTTAAAAAAATACATTCCCTGCTTTTGTAGATCACTGACTTGTTCTTTTCTCAGAAGAAATGCTGATGAATTCACACAGTGTTTTATAAATTTTTTAGCATTATAATCTCACCACCTTCTTGCTAAAACCCCATTTCTTTTCCTGCTCTTGTTCTCCGCCATTGCTCCAAAGGAGCACACAAGGATTGCCCTTGCTGCTGGGTTTTAGGAACAGGCTTGCAACCTTGCCTAGATTCTCATTCAGTTGTGCATTTTTCACCTTATCAGTCACCTCTTGAGGAAAGAGATGGGCTTCTCAGGTTTCTAGCATTTTTTGTCTGAGCATGTTTTTACCAACACATCAGCTCATGTTCATAGAATCACAGAATTGTAGGATGGTTTGGGTTGGAAGGGACATTAAAGATCATCCAGTTCCAACCCTCTGCCTTAGGCAGGGACACCTTTCACTACAGCAGGTTGCTCAAAGGCCCACCTAAACTGGCCTTGAACACTTCCAGGGATGGATACCACGATCCAGGTGCAGGAGGTTACACTTGGCCTTGTTGAACTTCATCAGGTTCTCATGGGCCCAAGCCTGTGCAGGTCCCTGTGGTGTCCCTTCCCTCCAGCACGTTGACAGCACACTCAGCTCATGTCACCAGCAAACGTGCTGAGGGTGCACTCCATCCACAGTCCCTGCCACCAACAGAGCTGCTAGACAGCATCGGTCCCAATACTGACCCACTCATCACTGGCTTCCACTTGGACACTGAGCTGCTGACCACAACTCTTGCAGAGTGACCATCCAGCCAATTCCTTATCCACCAGCTGTGAACTTCACCAGACTACCAGTATTTCTCAAATATAATGGATAGTGGCTTAGCCACTTCATCCACTGGTGCCCTCAGAACCCATGCAGGCATCTCATCAGGTTTCATGGATTGGTACAATTTCACATTCCTTAGATGCTCTGGTACCTGTTCTTCCCTTACAGTGGGTGGTTCTCCATTCCCCCAGTCCCTGTCTTTGCCTTCTGTGACTGCTTGGTGAGGTTGGAGTCCCTGCTGGTGAAGATGGAGGCAAAAAATCATTGAGACCTCACTCTTCTCCATGTCTCAGGTAACCAGGTCTCCCATTTCCTTCTGGACATGGCCCACATTTTCCTTAGTTTTTCTTTTATCCTCAATTTGCCTATAGAAGCTTTTTTTGTTCTCCTTGATGTCTGTAGTCACTTTTAATTCCATCAGGGTTTTGTCTTTCATAATCTGATCCCTGGCTACAATTTTCTCTATATTCCTCCCAGGCCACCTGTCTCTGCTTCCACCCTCTGAAGGCTTCCTTTTTAACTGAGTTTGTCCAGCAGCTCTGGAAGGATTTTACTGATGATTTTATGAATAGACCAACCCTATCAGATGGCTGCTACCAGTTTAGGATGATTCTAAACAATGAACAGGTAAGCAGGAGAAGGGTTTTATGCCTTTGCAGATATGCCAATACCCTAATACAGTAGTAGTAGTAGTAGTAGTAATAATACTAATATAATACTAATAATTTTAAACATTGCAAAGCTGGCATTTCCTCTTCACCCACTGGCATAGTCACAGCAGAATGAATGGGATCATTGTTTGAAGTGTCATTTCACCGAACAAAGCAACCTCTATTCACAATTGGAAGTTTAGAAATGTTCAACCAGTCATAACAATTAAATAAAAATATTGTCTTTTGTCTCCATGCAGTGCTACCTGTCTTTTATTATAAATCCACAGAATTGTTAAGACTGACAACAATTCTAGTGGAAACAGTCTTGTGAAATGTGATTTCTGTTTCTATGTTCAGAAGCAAAAAGCAGTTGCTTGTACCCTGAATAAAGACATTAGTATTGTGCCCAAGATTAGAGAGACATGGGAGGGAGCTTAGAACAAAGCCACAAAATGTTAGTGGAAGCTTTTGAGAAACTGAGCTATGGGAACAATGAAAAATTTTGTTTGGTGACAGAGAGCAGTTGATATTTTAGGGATAGCTGATGTCTGAAGAAGCTGTGATGAAATTTACAGCTATTTAGAAGAGAAGAAACCAGGGAAGACAGGATTTATCTAGACACAGTAAGCCTAAGAGAAACAAGGGAAGTTTTATACAGAAAAACCTCCTGACAGTGAAATGTATTCCAGATAGAAGAAGGTTGTTTTTGAAAACTCTGGAAAAAGCCTGGTGGGAAATTTTTATTGGTCTTTTCCTACCTCTATTTATTTACACTCTCCAGAAGATGAATCCTTTCTTATTAACCAGTGAGAAAGCCCAGCATTCAGCAAGGATTTGTATGTAGAGTCTCCAGCAGCACTTTTTAATGAGTGGTATTCTTGGAAAGCAGTCAGTTGACCGTAGTAGCTGAATTCCTGACTGCAGCACACCAGTCAGTGTCAAACACTCAGGATGAGTTGTTTAGAAATAAACCTGTGACACAGGAACTAGGGTACGAGGTGGTTCTGTGCTGTCTGAGGGTGGAAGGAGCTGGAGAAAATCCACCACTGATTATGTGGTTGTATTTGTGACACATGGGAGCTGAACTAACAGAGGAAGTGGAGAATAAATAAATAATCAGCAGAGAGTGATTATGGTTGAAGTACAGATCCCTAGTCCTGGAAGTGTGACTTAGGGCCAGTTGCAAGGAATTCCTTCTCACTGATTTTATAGAGTACATCTACATTCTGAAACAGTTTCTAACTAGTTATAGTAATAATAATGGTATGTGTTAGTGTTGTAATCTCTTAAGAGCTCATTTCTTCACATGTCTTTTTATAGAAACATTAATTCTTTTGGCAAAAAAAAATTGTGATGTTCTTTCTAAAATACTGAGGAAGAATATTTTTGCAACTGCTGCTTTGTATATTTTGGGTCTCATGCATGATTTATCACTTACTAAATTTGAAATCCAAATTATGGAACTGGCTATAGCTGTTGCCAGAAAGCAGAAACTGCAGTGCTGGAAAAGGACTAAAAAGGTTATCATCTGACTAAGCTGCAACCTTTCTTGGAACAATATTTGTATTGTAGGTTACTAACAGCTTTGCAATCCACAGGTGCTCACTCACAATAGCAAAAGTGTTGTAATTCATCTATAATCAGGACATTATTTTTACTGCAAGTTATTCCAACTTTGCAGTCAATGGAAACTAACCAGCTATAGTAAAAGTGTTGTCATTCATCTATAACTGGGGCAGTACTTCCATCGTGAGTTATTCCAACTTTGCAGTGAATGAAAACTAACCAGCAATAGTAAGTGTGTTGTCATTGAGCTAAAATAGAAGGGAGGAGAAAGGAGAAAGATGGAAAAAATACAAAACATATTTGCAACAGAGTCTGAGTAAAATAACGCCAGGGTATTGCAAGGTAGCATTAAGGTGGTGAAATTCAGCACAGGCTTCCAACTGAAAGGCTGCACCGTTTCCTTTGGCTTCTGCCTGCCTAATCTCAGACAGAGTGAAGGGGTATGGTGCAGTGAATGCGCTCTGGTGAAGTCAAGCCTCTGCTGGGGCTGGAGAAGCTGCTTGCAGAGCTCAGTGCACTCTCGGGCAGAGTGCACTGAACACTGGGTAAGTAATACCTGAGTATTTTAAAGCTGGCTTAGACACAGCAGACTGCAGTGTAGACATCCCATACACAGCTCTTCTAGGCAAGAAGCCTGCCCTTTTTTATGCTACAAGTGCACTGTAGGCACTTAACAGTTATTGATAATAACTAATTAATAATGGTCCAAAACCTTGGCTGTGATTGAGGACTTCAGAGAATAACTCATCTACAGTTGTAAGAAAAGATGGCTCAAAACAATCCTAACCAAATCCTGGGCCAGCTTTGTGCCTGGACTTTCCTCTAGCAAAAGATAAAGCAGAAGAGTACAATTTGTTCTAAGACATTAGCAAGGGAGAGAGAAGAACATAATGAATACATTTTATTGGTAATGCATAAGAAGAATGCAGAGTGGTGGCAAATAAGACCATTAGGGGATAAGAGTATAAAATTAGATGGAAAGGAAGAGATGAGATTGGTCAATTGCACTGGTCCTAAATCAACATTTCATCTCAGAAACCACAAAAGTCAGCAGCTGAGTGGAAGTGAATGAGAGACAAGGGTCAAAACAACAATCATAATTTATCTGAGTGTCAGATGAGCATTTTTACACTAAGTACACTACGCATCGATTTACACTTGATAGACAGTACTTACACAAAAAGAGACTTCAACCCCCACTAAATAGCCTGCAGCACAATACAAATTCTTTTCATGATAAACCTAGGGGGAAAAAACAATCCCTTTTTATACAAGGAATTTTCATTTAAATATTTGAGTCTACTGGGAACAGCCTGAAAAACACATACCATACTCCCGACTCACATCCACAGAGGCTTGTGGTTTGATATGCTGATGCTATTTGACAGTGTGAGGGGCACTTTCAGGAACCTTGGTGGAGAGAAGCACAGTGGAAAGCTTCAGCTGCTGTGTTCATTCCTCTTTGGAGGTGCTCAATGGAAGATCTATGAGTTGTTTACTTGTATAACAAGGAGCAGGGAATGCTGGTAGGAAGACCAAGTTTCACCCCTAAGAGTCAAAGGACTGTGTTTGATAGCAAAAGATTTGCTTCCTTTGCTGGTGATGTTATTTTGCCTTTTTTACAACTGAATAAAAATATTATTGCTTTAAGAAAAGACCTTCTTGGCTATTGTTGTTGTTATCTGCTGAGTCATGCCAATAAGTGTTTATTTTAGCATTCCTGGAGAATTTGAGAGATAGTCTACTCCCCCTTCCCCAGAAGGCAGTTAGGAAAAACTGTGTAATTTCATAAATAAAACTAAAGAGTTTTTAGTTGAAAGCATTTCCTTTAATGGTTTGCTATGCAACACTTCAGCAGTCGGCTGACTCATGGCAACCTGAAATTGAAAATGACTTGGGGTTGAGGGGAAGCAAGAAGAGGACAGGAAGAATTATACTAGCCAGTATACTTTAACTATCTATATAATAGTTGGATCTTCATTTTGTTCAACTAACCATGACCTCACAGAATTGGTTCAGGCATCAGCTCTGTGTCTGGTCCAGAGTAAAGGATGTATTTATAAATTAGATTAACATAATCAGTGATGAGAATAATATGTTCAATTACTTAATTCACTCCTGTTTTGATAATCTTCGATGCTACAGAAGCACACTGTCAGAGCTATTTTCTTTTAGTCCACCATTTTTGAAAAGCCCTTCACTATCTCTGAGAGAGAAAGCTCATGCTTTGTTGTTGCAATTATCTCACTTCTATTATATAGTAAATTGTGTTTTCTTTCTACACTCGTTCTATAGAAAATAATCCAAACAAGTGAAATAAAATATCTTCTCTTACATACTCAAAACCCAAACTCTGGATATATTAAGTGAAAAGAACAATAAAAAAAAGCCAAACCCCACCCTTTCTCTCGCTCCAGAAACCTCTTTGACTGTATCCTGAAGTATGTTATTTACAGTCACTGAAGAAGGCCAAAGTAATCTTGCAAATACGAGCTGCTGTCCTAGGATGCTGTTGGAAGACATACCAAGATCTCACCTACTTTTTCCTTTCTAAAGAAACAAAGACTGGAAAGTGGGAGATGGTTTCAGAGAAGATGGGGGATATCTCACTATGAGAGAAAGGATTGCTCTGCTTTTTGAAGCTTTTGGATTCCCTGAGTGTCTCCTGAACATTAGTCATGCATCCTCCTCATGACCCTGGATCAAGGGTGATCCATGCTGATGAGATGCGATGGAATCAGCCGGGTTTACTCAGCAGTAGCCTGCCCAGCCTCTTGCATTTGGCTGATATTAAACTGGAACACATTCTCTTCTGGTTTATGCCTGGGTGAACCAGTTCTGAGGCATTCAGAAAGCCTTCATTAGCTGAGCTGTTTGGAGAGGAGGCACACCATACTGCTCAAGCTGAGCTGGCTTAGCTTTTGGAGGCATCTGAATTCCAGTCCTCGGTTGCAGCTGAGCAGCAGAAAATGCAAGAGGGCGGGATGCAAAGTGGTTTCGAGGTGTTCTGAGCTGCTTGGATCCAGAGGAAGAAGGGCATGAACACAGTCCTTGGACACAGATTAGAAGGACCATTACGTGGCTCTGCCTCGTAGGTTGTCACGGACCGCAGGTTATTAGTGTGACACCACCAGCTAAGAAGGCTTTCTGCCACATTGCTTTTGTCATTGCCAGAAGAAGGGAGAGCAGTGGCAGAGGATGCAGAGGGCATTGACTCTCATGCTGTGCTGCTGGAGGATCCTGTCAGCGAGAAAGGTGACAGCAGGATCCACCAAGCGCCTTGGCCACAGGACACACTGAGCGAGGACAGCTGGGGAGCACACGGGCGGCTTCGAGAGCGGGCGGATTTCTCAGTGCATAATTCAGTTCCATAAACACGAACGTGACACTAACTCCTTCTTCTGCTAGACTACTTGAAGTTCTTGACAATAACCTCTCTAAATTGACCTGGGAAGAAAGAGGCACTCAACGTTTATAATTTGATTTCTGCCCTATATAATTTTGGCTCCCCTCCTTCTCATGTAGCTGCTAATATGAGTTACTGCAGATTTAGTATTTTGTTACAGATTAATTCAATGGGATTTTTGACTAAGCTAGCGTCCAAAATGACTTTGCACTTGGTGACATCTGCGATGCCAGCATGCAAAATGATTCTTCTGGCATTTTTACAAATTCTATTGTACCACTGAATAGGTCTTGAGAAACCCAGCTATGACCATATCTGATTTGGCTAAGAACACCAAGTAATATAACACAAATAGCGATAATAGTTATTTTGCAGGAGTAACAGCTTCTGGCTATTTTCATTCCCTCTCAGGCAGACCTGGAGCCCAGGCATACTTTCAGAGTTTTTTATATACATGTCACAGTCAGAAGGCTTTCAGGTTTGACTAATAAGACCAGACAGTTGCATCAGGACAGTCACATTATGATCCTGATTTTTTCTGTTATAGAACAACTGGTATCTTTGAACAAAATCCTCCTTCTTCTGCCTTTCTGCCATTCCTTCTACTGATGTACCTGCTCAAGCACTTTAGACACACATCTTAGATGTATCTGTATGGATACAGAGATGTATTAGATACAGATTTTAACATTTCTGCTTGGTTGCCTTCAAAAGACTTTTTACTGCCAGAATGGCTTTCTTTCCAAACCTTTTATTTGGAGGATGTTCTGGTGATAGGAAGCCCAGATCGTAGAATATTCGCTCTGCCTTAAGAACTGAGGTCTACTGCCAGTCATTAAAGTCCTCAGCATTTGCTTAAAGCAATTAAGGTAATTTTATTTACCAGATTCAATTGTGTCCCTTTTCCAGCCTGTCTTTACATTGTTGACAAAGGTACACAATTTTTAAGATCACGACGTCGCTTTTCTTCTGATTACTCATCTGCATTTTGTGATTCACCTCTACTGCAACATTTTCATTGACATCATCCCTATGCCAGTAAAAACATGTTTTCTTACTATTCTTCATTAACTTCAGTTTCAGAGCCTGTCCTTGTTCCCTAGTTAGTGTTTTCTAACAATTGGCCATTTTTTTTGCATTGATTAGTTCATCTCTTACTGTGCTACTGACACCATTAATTGACAGTGAGTGACTCTGCCTCACTGATCAAGGAAGAGGTGGTACACATGGTGTCACATACCTGAGATTCAAGGTAAAATCCCCTTAAATGTGTGGAACCTACATCAGAAATATGTATTTTTTTTAATTCTTCACTTTTATATCTAAAAGTCTAGACACTTATCAAGAAGATGCTTACACATTTGTTTCTCTTGTATATTTTTAACACTAGACCCTAGAAAACACCGGTATTCATTAGGGAAAAGTGAAATTGGAGGTGCAAAAGCACCAAGATGGCTTAAGGGCAATGGGAATTGCAAAGACACTTCCTCATCACTTCTTTTAACCGAGACGAAAGAGAACGGGTATTCATTCACCAGTTGACAGAAAGGAGCCGAACACGAGCTGGGTTAAAGTTACTTGCACGGTGTGCTGGGTCCGCTGCGAGTACCAAAGGCAGAACGTCGATCGGCATTTAGGACAGGCGCGGGGCTACGGAAAGATGCAGAAATAAGATTCCGGTATTCCTGAAAAAGGCTTAGGCCACTGGCTTCCAGGGGCACGGAGGGGCGACTGCCCGCAGAGCTGTCTCCCGTCGGTACCTGCCGAGCTCGGGCAGGGGCTCAGGGGCTGCGGGCTCCCCCCGCACCGCCACCGCTGCACCGGGCGAGGGCTCCCGGCCGGGCAGAGCGCGGGGCAGGCAGCGGGCGGCCGAGGGGCAGGGTCTGCGGATGGCTGGAGGTGTTCACACCCCGGGAGGAGCCGGGCTTCGCTCTCCGGGAGCCCAATCCCGCCCCTCCGCCCCGGGGCGACTCCCGGGGCCGCTGGGGAAGGAGCCGCCGCGGGCGGGCGGTTCTCCCGAGGAGCCACCGCCTCACCTGCGGCCGCCCCATCCCTCCGCC
>VZRX01011796.1:45695-70514 GCA_013398075.1 Notiomystis cincta
GATTTTCTGCCCCCCTGGCCCGTCCCCCCTTCCCCCCGCCATCCTCCCCCCAGCTCGCTTTTAGCGCCTGTTCTGTTTCCATAATCTCCTTTCTGGATTGGTGCAGGACCCGGTGAGAAATGCGGCTCGGTGGCCGAGCGCTGGTCTGGCTGCTCGGGGACGCCGTGCTCCCTGTAGGCCTGCCCCGCACTCAGACAGCTGGGGAAACGAGTTACTCATGCCTTTCTTTTTTTTTCGTGCCTGGAAGTTATTGTCTGCCTTGCAGTTGGATGTGAACCTTCTTTGTCTTAAAGACACGGCTGTAAGTCGTGAGATCCTTTGGAGTAGAGGTCCGGCAACATTTACGTGATCAAAGTCGGCGAATTCTTCGGCTGCATAAAACTGATGAGCCATTAGAATTCCCTGTAAATTACAGGAACAGCCTAATAAAATTTTTTTTGTGCTATGAGGGTTCCCTCTTCAGTGCACCTTCAATGGCAAGGGTAGTGTTGCAGCGGGAAGCATGGGAACAAATCTCCCTGCTGTTTTGTTTAGAATTATGTTCCTGTATTTCCCTCTAGTTTTCTTTGTTAACTGTAGGTATTCATGTCCTACGTTATTTTAAGCTTTGTTTTGTCTTGTGATAATTTATTTTCGGTTATTCATGTTGTTCATGTAGAAGTCAGATACCCTGCAAATGAAAAGTTACAGCTTGGAAAACCTACAGTTCCGATCCAGATCCTTGAAGCAGAGGTGTTCTTTTTAATTATCTTGACAGCCTTTAGCACAATGAATGCTGCTAATCGACCGGGACTTGGCATAAATACCTCGGGAAGCGCCGTGTAAGTTTGGGTTTCGTGCTGGCAAAGAGTGCTTGAGTGGTGCGGGTGATGCTGAGTGAAGTGAGCTATAGCAGCAAGACTGCTCACTGAGGTAACTGTATGTGTGCTAGGACTCGTGCCAGCTTGGAGGGAGCACAAGTATTTCTCTTAACCAGCACAACAGGAAAGTGACTAGCTTGAACCTACCCTTAGGTTGCTTATTTAGATGTTTGAATAGCTGACTTGCAGCAGTGAGTAAATGTAGGTAAATGAATCTATTACCGGCCTTGAAGCTTTTCTGCCCGCTCGTGCCTGCGGAGCATCGGTCTGGTAAGGGGGAGATGCCGTTGTGATTTGGGGGAGTAGCTCTGAGGAGTGGTCATGGGGTGTTTCAAAGGAATCTGACTTCAGGAACGCTTGGTTCCAGCCCTTTGGAAAAAAGAAACAAGCTGTACCAATTAAGCTACACAGGCTAAGAAAATGATGTGGTTAAAGAAGTATTTTCTCTCTATAGAGGCACTATTAAATTCCCTTAGTTTTGTTTAATTGGTCCGACTCCAGTACAATGGCAAGCTTTCACTGCACGCTCTCTCTTTGGACTTGTTTAGACTATGGTTGATGGTATATTTCTGAAACATGTTTAAACAATATCTTCATGCTGTGTTTTGTTCAGGCAGTGTCCTTTAATGTGCATTTGTTGGTCAAGGCAGGGTGTGATGGGTGAGGAGCAACAGGGTAGATGGGACCAGTGACCAGTGTTTCATATACAGCTCCTCTGCCTGCAGGTGATGTTAAATCTTAGCAGTTTATACTAAAAATATACTTCTGGCACAATACTGATGGTCTCGTGGAATGAGTAAACTGCAGTCTGCCATTGCTCCTGGGCAGGTAAGTATGCAGCTGCTGCTCCAAAGAATAAAAAATATAAATAGATTCAACAGGGGTGAGGGTGGAAAAAACATCCTCACTTTCTTTCCTGTGCTTTGGCTATTCTTCAGCTATCATGAGCCTGAACTAATTACTAATTCTGATGATTTTGTGTTAAGATCTTGCATCTTGTCTGGGTGATTAGCTGGTCAGTTACCAAAGAGCAAACTGGTTTTCATTCTGTCAAATAGTACTAAACATCGTTGTGGAGAGCATCTTTGAGTGATGAAATACTCAGCAATTCTGTAAGACACAAACACCGACACTGCACACGAATTAATTCTTGCAGAAGTCTGCTTTGTATTCAAATTGAAATGATATGCTATTTGAATAACATCTGTTAGGGGTTTTAGGTTGCAGAGAAACTCTGAATATTAAATATCCCAGTTAAATGGTCTAGGCTAAGTATGAAGTTACTTGGTTCAGGAGCCAGCTTGAATAGGGCTGTGTGTATCTGTGTCTCCTGCCCTAGGTAAACAGCTGATTCCCATGAACACCTGTTGCTCTCTTTGTGCTCTGGCTAGCTGAGTAAGTGCTGCCCCTAACAGAGTTTCCTGAAAGCACTTAGGTTATAATAGGGATCCAGGAGTGGGCATATTCAGGGAGGTTTCCACTTACCAGCTGACTGGAACATGGTGGGGAGAAAAGGTGGTGAAGATGTAGATAAGAGCAGAGTTTGGTGCCCCTGTTCTAGTAATAGCATGACTTCCCATCGTATTTGTACCAGGAGAACGTGTGTGAACAGACTTTTATTGTAGCATATGTTGAAGCCTGTATTACGGAAGCTGGTAAACACAACTCTGCTGCTCGAGCTGGGATTCTGCAGTGAAGGTTAACTGAATTACATGAATTTTTTTTTTTTTTCTGTATCAGGCTCATTTTGAATGTTAACTGCAATAAAAATAAATGAGCTTTACAAGATACCGACTTTTTAAAAACCAAACTGTACAGCCTTCTCTTGGGATTACTACATCCATTTCTTTGTGTGGGAAAGAATTGTTTTTCATTAGTGTGCTGGTCAGAAAGCAGACTGCTTAGGCAGGGTTTCATTACCCAAGTTCCCAAGAACTGGGAAAGAAACAGTATTTTTAAGAAATTTTAAATTCTAGTATTTCCAGAGCCCAGTATAATAATTTGTGTTTATGATGAGCTACTATGCATATCATATATATGTGAATTTAATTCCATGTTTAGATAGGGCAAACATCTAAAATACTATAGATTTTGTACCTTTTCTGAAAAATCATGTCGTATTCTCAACTTGTGTGTTCAAGCTAAAAAGGTAGCTAAATTTGTGGTTTCTAAGCCACACTGAAATTTCTATTTACTTACAATGAGCAGCTTTTCTGTTGCTACAGAATGCACTTCATGTTATTATTTAAAAGTCAGCATATTTTATGCCTGGGCTGGTAAGCCTTCATTATATTTTAAGTGTTGTGCTAAGAAAACTAATACCATACTCACTCTTTACTGGGTGAAAGACCACAGCAGAAGTAACAAAAAAAGTACCTTCATTAGGACTGGGAATTCTTGAAGGAACCCACAGGCGTTTCCTAGGGTTTCCAGGAAAGTGCGTATACAAGAGCATTATTAGTGACAATAGTACAGCTCAGTCTGCTGCAATAACTGCAGTCACTTAAGGTGGTGAAACAGCACAGCAGCAAAGCCATCAATTTGATGGTGACATTAAGTTATTGTTGGATATGTAAGGTAACACTCTGGAATTGTGCCTTTAGTTTTAATACTTGCCCGAACAGCGTATTTGAAGTAGGAAGCTTAATTTAGTTGAGAAATATTTGACAAAATGTTGGAAGTGCAAGCAGGCAGTTAAATTAGACTGGATATGCATAACTGCAAGCAATACAGTTCCTAAAATTGCTTGGATCTCAAGAGAAAAATCGGTGGTGTGGGCAGGTTTTTTTTTTTTTCAGGTGGATACAAGAATTCAGGTTACTTTCCTTGTTCTCAAGTAAACTAACAGATGGACTGAGTCATCTGTCTGATAGAAGTGTGGTCTTAAGCTTGCACTTTATTTGTGACAGTTGCAAGTAATTTTTGGACAGGCTGTTTCTGCCCACCTGATATGGGATCTGACAGCTGTTTTGCCCACAAGGCCTCTGGATAGTTTAGTGAATTATTTTGATAGTAAAAGTATAAATCTTTGAAAAAATACCATGTGAATGGAGAGTGCAGGAATGAGAATAGAATTTTTTTTTAGAAAAAGCTATTTATGACCATCTTAGCAATTATGCTGTCAGGCTCTAAAAATTAGAAACAGTCTGGGAGTGTGTATAACTCAGGAATGCTCTCTGGAAGGGCATGTACAAGTTTTTTCTTGACTCTGTTTCAGGGTTTCATGTTTGCTGTTGGAGGTCAGAAAACAAGAGCGAGTTAGTTGGCATCCTGCTTCGGGCCACTGTAGCCTAAAAGCCTTTTTTCTCCACTTCCATAAAAAGCAGAAACATTTTTCTCCCAGCACCTGTTTCAGCGGATGCTTTGCCCTAAGTGACGTCTCTGGGCACTGCCTTAGGCATGTGATTGGAAATACTTTGTAATGAGGGCTGCTTCTTGCCATGCCAGGGCAGTTCATGTGGAACTATTATAGAAGTAGGTTATTGAACCACTGGATAGAGTCGTTTGCTTTCATTACTAGAGAGAGCAAATGTATTTTGTGAAACAGATGATATTCCCTTCTTTACTTTGACCTTTCATCTAGAATTGCTTTTGACAGTTCATGCCTGCTTCCACTCAGCAGTGGAGAATACATGTGCCAGCTCTTTAAACATCCAGGCATGTTTAGGTTTTAAGAGTGCTGTAGTGGTGAGAGAGAGCAGAAGAAATGTGCTTTTTGCGTTCGATTCAAAAAAATTTGACTTCTAGTAGTAGCTCAAATTAAATGTAGCAGAGACTGAAGTCACATCAGCCTTGTTGAACTACCTCAGCTGTGATATTTGTTGGTGCCTACCTCACTCTCCCACTCCACCTTTCCTTGCCAGTCCTTGGGAATTCAATAAAACTACTTTGTGTTCTTGGGCTGTTAGAATCTCTCTTGAAGCTGCTTTTGTAGCTGCCTGTATATAAACGTGCCAGGTGAGGAGCCACTGTTGTGTCCCCATGGATTCTCACAAATCTGGAAAAGAACATGGCTTGTGTGGAGCTTTTTGTGTTGAAAAATATATGGAAACTTTTTCCCCTTTTACAAGCGGCTGCACCACCTTATTTTAACTTTCATATTTTCTAGTGTGAGAAATAAAAACATATACCTAAGTAATTGAGTCTGATTTGAAAATGCTCCATACCAATACTGTTGGCAGAGGAAAATGTTGAATTTTACTTCAAATACTCCTAATAAATTGTTCTTCTGATTGCTAAAGCTCTCCCCTGCTATCATGTATTACAAGTCTCCTTCAATGTAGCTATTTCATGACTAATGTTAAAAATGTTCCGGAAAAGAATGTGAATGTTGTGCTTACCAGCCTCTGATGGTGTTATGTGGTGGTGTGTGCTGCTCCTAATGTTATGGTTCTGTAGGCACTTATGGGAGGCTTATGGAACTGCTGCTGGGGAGGTGATGTGACATCTTTCTGGGTCTCCTGCCCAAATGCTGGTGACAGCCTGGTGGAGAAAACGGGACTGTTCAGTGGGATGTGAGATGATGTGTCAATCCACTTCAGATTAGTCTTTCCAGTTGAGTTGCTTGCAATAAGCACATGTTTTGGGAATCAATGCACAAGTTAATGTGAGGACTTGAAGTATGACTCTCTTGTCTCTGTGAGTAATTTTTAGGCAAGGCTTATTAAAAGAAAGCACCGTCAATATTCAGGCAAAAAGAATAATCTGCTCTTAGTTTCACGTATTGAAAATTCTCCAGGCAAAGCTGATTTGTATAAAAGAACAATAGTAAAAACGATTTCAGTTCAGTCCAAAACTGATCTGCTTCGTTGGGTTGGGTTGTGGGCTTTTTCTTTTTGTTTTCTTAATATTATGGTAAAGAAAGGTGCTGACATCACCTGAAGTATGGGAGAGAGAAGTGGAAACTGATTGAACTCCAGGGAGTGATACAGAAATGCTACTTTGCTGGACTGGTGTGCTGCCAGAAATAACTCTAAACTTCTAGTTTGTAGCAAAAATGCAATTGGAAAGGTTTTGTGTGAAATTATTCTTTCATTGTCTTAACAAATTTGAAATTTCTCTTTCCTGAACTGGATTACAAAGTAATCTATACTAACTGCAAATTCCATACAGAAGGTGAGGTGAGGTTGTTGTTTGCTCTAGTATACTTGCCACCTAGTTCAAAACAGAACTTCTAAAACCTGGAATTTAGCAGAATAGTAAAATAACAAGAGTAATCAATGGTATAGTTAAAACCTGTGTTATGCCTTAGTTGCAGTTTCATAGCAAGTAAAGAAATATTTAAATTTTCTTTTTGGAGGAAATCAATTTCTATGTATATCCTTAAAGCAATTTCCTAAAATGTAGTTTAATGCCTAAAATTTTTTTTAGGGCACTGACTGCTGTCACTTTAGTGCAGGTTACCACACAGTGAAAGCAGCTTTGAAAATGAAATGCTTTGAAGGGTATGTAGTTAAGGTAGTGTTTTATTGTGGTCTCATCTGGCTCCTGGTAAATCCTTTTCTATTTCAGTTGTACAGAACAGTATGTCTTCATATGTGGTCATGTCTGCTAGAAGTTTATATTTTGTGGAGATTTCCATAGAAGTTGCATTTTTTTTTTCCTATCGTATGGGGTTGAAAATGGAAGTACTAAATGGAAAGATGATTTAAGATTCTGTTGTAGTTCATGTATTTCCAACAAAACTTTCAGTACTGCTGCATTAGTGGTATTTTTACTGGCATTGGTGGAAGGAGGTGGTTGGTAGTTCTAGGTTCCATTCAGCTTTCTGGTTGGCTCTGCAGGTGTGACTTAAGCATATGCTGTGAGTAAATCTGGGCATTGAATCTGGTAGTATTGCTGCCTATAATCACTAGTTCTTCAAATAACTTGTGTCAAGTATGTGACTTTTTTCAGGTTCCAAGCTTCCAGCTCCAGGCGAGCAAGAATTTTCCTTTTCTAGCTAGTGTGTGCTATTCATGTCAATAATGCATTACAGTGAACACTAGACACTGCTACTCATTTTGAAAACTTGTTTTGTCCCTGTATTTTCCTGTTCTATAAAAACCTCCTTCCACTTTGCTTTCTTTTAAAAGCTTGGAGTCTTCTCTAAACGAGGTGATGAGTACACCTTTTATTATATCTTCTGTTTTGAACTTTTGTTAATATTTGAGGAAAGTGTATGATCCTCTTTGCAAGCCTTAGTCCATTAAACAATGCTGACTCTTCTGTAAGAGTACCTGGTCTAAGTTTAATAAAACAGATTGAGGTTTTTTTTTGAACCTGTTGGATTTGTACTTAAAATTGTACACAGTGAAGCTTTCCTAGAATACTCTTATTGTGTTCTTGAATGCATTTGCAAAGCACATTTTTAGAAATCTGCAGTTGGCTACTGTGGATGATGGTAAATGGACTTTACAGCTTCAGAATAAACATAGTTACCTATTGTCTGAAATAGATGGTGTGGCCAGACTGACAAAACAGTGAAACCTAATCCAAATGAGCCTAATTTTGGCAGAGATAACGAATCAAAATAGTGAATGACAGCACTCAGAAAATGATCAGTATTGAAGTTTAGCATTTGTATATGTAAGTCTAATCACTGAACATGATACTTTAGAACAGATATGGTGTGGTTTTGGCTATGTACTACTCTAGCAGAAATACTGATTTTATTTTTTTTTTATTATGTTTAGAGGTACGTTTTTCCTTAGTTCAGGTTACTTTTGCTTTGATAGAAATCTCAGAATATAGTCAGAGATTATATTATAATTTAATTTATTGTTATACACTGATCTACTTAGTTGAATAATGTTAATATGAGTAGAACAGGAGGGTAGTGTTTGATGCATGTGTATGAAATAAACGTGTTTGGAGCACAGGACTGCCTTCCTAGTGAGATATGAACCATCTGGCCTGAAGCTGAGTCTGAGGACAGTAGTTCTGTCTCTAGTAGCCAGTGCTTTTGCCTTGGTTGGAGCCTGCTGTTTGAGGGGCAAAGGAAGACACGAGGTACCAGCCCCAGTTCAGTGTTGTTCTGACCAAGAGAAGGCTGAGGAGAAAGGTCCATTTTGGAAAACTAGCAGGGAACCTGTGTATAATGATGAGGAGATGAATGATTAGAGCACTTGAGTAATAAGTGTTTGAACTTAAGCACAAATTGAATCCAGTACTTCAGTTGCTTCTTTAGTGTTACGTGTTTTGGAGAGTAATTGAGAATGAGGTTTTGTACCATTTCAATGGTTTCCTTGGGTTTTTAGCTACTGAGTGGAAATGCAGTAGTGGCTTTTGTATGAAGATTTTTATTTTGAGAAAGAGGAATAAGACCAAAACAGCAAAGACATGAAAGGAGACAGTCAAATATACTTTACATCTAAAAGATCTCGTGCTGCAATCTGAAGGATTGCTGTGGTACCGTTGAAGTAGTTTCCACAGTGTGATGTGATGAGGCCAGTAGCCTTTAGTTTGGTGATCAGCTGTGTTAACTGCTTCATATATGAATTATCCTCAGAATGATTACTGCTGCACTTCACATCTGACCTCACATCTCAGCTGTGAGGTGAAGAAATCTGGACTGCTAGGCTCAGGGACTTGATTTTGTATTCAGGTGATATCTTTGAGTAGTCTGTTCATAAAGTTTGGAGGAATAGGGTGGCTTCAGCCTTCTTCTTGGGCATACCATAAAGGTGACTTTAAAACCAAAGGGTATTCCTTTTGTTTTGTGTATCTTTCTTACTCATAGAGCAGTTCTGTATTCCTGTAATTATCACTGTTTCCAACAATAGCTAAATCCACAAATGGATGGCAGTAAGGCAAACACAAAGGTTGCCTTGCAGGTGATGAACACTGTTGCTGTGGCTGTGTTGCTCTAACATTATAAACATGACAAAGGTTTTACAAGGAGAGGCAGTATCTTTTATTAGATCACCTGCTGCAGTGGTGGGGAGCAGGACACGGGCAATTTCACGCATCCAAGGGCTGAGTTCCTCAGAAAGGTGCTCAATTCTTTGGAGACACCATGTGGAGATTTTGTATTGTGTGGATTATTGCAGGCATGTTGCAGACATGTTATGGTGTGGTTTATTTTTTTTATATGTAACTCATAGTTTTGATGTCTGACCTAGTAGCAATATTTGGTGTAATTCTTATTTCAAAGATTAAGGAATTGGGTGCTTGAAAACAGGTTAGCATCTGTAGGATCTATTAAAATTGCTATTTGTTTCTGTATTACTCTGCAAAGATGATGTCTGCATAAGGGAAGTGGAGATTTTATTGCAGAGAGCAATGTCAGAAAGTAAACCTGTAAAAATACTTTTCAAATGTTCCTGTTTCCGTGTAAAGCATGAAGATATATTTTTCTTTGAAGCATCTGAGTACTGGAAATCACTGGGGGAAAAAGGATGCTTGGGATGCCTTTTTTAATAAGCCCTGTCTGTGTTATTTTTGTGAAGACATGGTCTTGGTCACTAGTGTGACTTTTCTATAGTAAATCTGTAAAATGCAGATGGAAGTGGATTGCATTGCAAGGTTGCATCTTTAGTCATGAATAATGCTTAATAACACTTAATAGTAGGATTTTATTTCTGCCCTGTTGAAATCCTCAGTTACCACAGGATATAAGAGGGTACTGTTAAGCCAATTCTGAGTACCCTGGATATCTTGCCTTGAATTTCCATGTCTCATTTTCTTAGGGCAGATGGATGCAACACAAACAACCTCTCCTCTTGCAGTGTTCCTTGCCCCAGCAATAAAAAGAAAACCTTGGTATGAACACTGTTCATGTAACTATGAGGAATGCTTGCAGGTTTGGTGATTTATGTAGTAGGAGTCTCAGCATTCAAGAGATTTGAATCCATAGATTTGAAATCTCACGTTTTTCCTCCTGGATTGAGCTAACCTCCCAGTCCTTGAGTGTGTCTGTGCTTGGGGTGGGTGTATGGAGTAGACTCACCCCAAAGCCCAGTTGCTGAGTATTGTGGTTGTAATTCTCAGGGAGCTCACCCTGGTCTTATCTGGCAATGAGTAGGGTGTTTAAAAAGGAACAGCAAAGAAAGGAAAACCCAAGAGAGGATTCTCTCCAATTTGCTGGTGCATATTTTTATATAACTTATGGTGTATCAATTTCCCAACCACTTGAGTGATGGTAATTTTCTTGTTCTTTTGGGAACATGGAGAGATCTTATGCAATTCATACTGTCTTACAGAAAACTTTCCCATGAAGAGCCACAGAGTTTAGGTGTACATACATTGTTATGAAATCTGAAGATAAACTGATTTTAAATTCAAAGTAGTTTAAGTAGGTGCTCATTTTTAATATTTTTAAGACAAACTCAGTCCCCCAAACAAAACAAAGCAAAACCATTTAGAAATAAAGCCATAGGCTTTATTTTCAGAATTTGAGTGCCTTAATTTTTTTACATGTTATGACAGAAATATTGTAAAATGTCAAAAACATTTCATGCTTAAGAAAGGAAGTTTTGTGCATCTTAGAACTTTTTCTTGGTCATTACTATAGAATTAAAATGTTGCTTGGCCATAGGCATTGCAGCAGGTAATTTTCTCATGGCAGCACCATACCCTCCAGCCATTTAAATACACAATCATTTTAATGTAGAAGAGTAAATGCTGGAGATAGCATCTTTGGTGGACTAGTGACAAAGGTAATGTTTATGCTGTGGATGTTCTGTTTCTCAGGAAGACTGGGGTTAATTGTAGCTTGGCAAGTTAAAAAAAAAGAAAGTTCCATATTGTTTTTTCTGCAGTAGATTCCTGTTGCTATGCAACAAACAGAATGTCACTTAGTACAGGATATATTAAATTGGTATTCCCGGCACATATCTCTGCCCGTTCATTTTATACTTTAGCAGGAGGGTATGGTTCTGGCTTCCTGTAGGACTGGAGTATGAAGTATGGATTTGAGCTGCTATTCTGGGGCTCGCTGGAGCTGCGGTGACGTCAGTGCACTTGCAGAGCTTTTCTTTGTTTCTGGATGGATGGGACACCTGTGCAATACAATCAGCCTTCCAACCAGACAAAAAGGGGTGGTGGTTATCTTCCCCGAGGTGGGATGGCATTGCCAAGCAACATGTTAACACTTCAAAAGGGAGAAATTTGTTATATGGGAAAAATATTAGTCTGTGAATTCTGAAAACCTGTATACGTGATGCAGAGAAAGTTAATGCAGGTGGCACTGTGTGAATCTTTAAACCAAAAGATCTAGTTAATTTTTAATGATTAGATTTAACTTTAGTATTTGAATATTTTCATACCTCATCTATCTACCTCCCCATTCCCCCAGTGCTAAACCCAGCCCGTCTCAGCACCTAAACTCTGTCCATTTGCTCTCGATGGATTCTGGAATAAATGCTTAGAGCGTGTTTGGGAAAATTACCCTCTGTGGCTCTGGAACCAGTAATTAAGTAATGGACAAATGGCAACATCTGGTAAGGCATTATTTTATAATCTAGTTAGTCTTCTGTAGTGGAAAACAAGGCAAAAGTCATGTTTGAAATGTAGAAGGATGTTAATTTGATCTTTGCTTCAAAGTCTGTCAAGCAATATAGATGTCTGAAATACCGAAACTGCAAAGCTGAGGATTTGTAATACCGAGGTTTTGTAATGTATGCATTGTGTCTCAGCTGGCATGATGTCTATACTGTGTAACAATCCATCTTATTTTAGGCAGTTTTCTGAATTTTCTTGTGGGTTTTGAAAGACAATGCACGAAATCTAAGCTGAAATTAAAGTAGGTACATAAATTAGCAGATCAAATACTGTCACTTTCTTGCTCTCAAAACTGTCTTAACATCTCTTTAAATCTGGAGCGGATTTGAAAGTAGCTGTGTTTTTTAAAATATTATAGTAAATGTACTTACATGTGGCTTCTTAATTAAGCAGAAACCAAAAGGAAGAGTTGAAGTAAAGCTAGGAAAAAATTCAAAACACCTCTCAGTACTGTTCTCTTGCTTGTTTTGCCAAGGGGGTGTCTAATCTATAAAGCATCACTGAGCAAGCAGCCTTTAGTAATACAAATGCCTTTCTCATAGTCTTGATGCTTAATTCAGACCAGAGTTGTGTGCCTGTTCTCAAGCAGGCCAAATAAAAAAACGTTCCTCTGTGCACACAAAGAGAAATTGATGCAACCTAAAAAATTCTTATGGCATTTGTTAAGATCAGACCTGAGCTCTGTCACAGAAATGATTTAAATGCATGGACGGGGGGATGCTTGTGGGCTTTTTGCTTTCTGATTTGGGAAAAGGGATCTCTGCTTCTGTTGCACAAGTGTTTGGTGAGAATGGGCAAACTGCTTGTGACTTTCAATGCTATGATGGCTCGTTTTAGTTCTGTCTTTTGGCACAGGAAACAGTAGGAATTTGTAAAAATGTCTCCACTTCTTGAGAAGGGGAGCAGAATGTAATTTAATTGTGAAGATAACATTTTTATCTGTAACTTTATTGAAAATGAGCTTATTTTATGTGTATACGGAGAAGTTCTAGAATACACTCAGTAAATTGGGAAATTTGAGCTGTAAGTTTTAAATAGTGCACTGGTAGGCTGCTTAGGTAAATCTTAAAGGAACTCAAAGTAGAAAGTGGATGTTCTGGAAACACTCTGGTTGTAGCACAGAAAGCATTTAAAAGTTAACTTCAGGTGCTATGCTGCTATAAATAGGGCTATGACAAAACAGTCACCTTTTCATATCCATCATCTTTTCCCCCAAACTGAAATGAAGTTGGGGGAAAATGTTGTAGGTTTGATACCAGTAGTCCAAAGTTCTGCTTGGCTGTTAGAAGAAATCAATATATTCTTTGTGTATGTGTGAGCAGTGACACTACCCCGTTAGCTCTTGGTCATTTATTAATACCTGTGTGCATTCACCAGATGCAGAATTATCTCAAAAAGGATGCTGGAGCATGTGAATGATTATACCCTATTTTTTCCTCCCCTACAACAGAGCCTGGATTCTGGTTTGCAGAAAGAAATAGGTTGTGGTTTGAAGCCTGTTTTGGTTTTTTTTGGCTGCTTGTTTGTTTTTGGTTGGTTGGTTGTTTTGTTTTTTGGTGTTTGTTTGCTTGGGTTTTTTGTTTGTTTACTTAGTCTTTCTCTCTTGCAGAGGTTAGAAAGTCTCTAATGAATGAGGTAGGGAATTGCTTGAAGATAAGATGATTTCAAGGACTCAGCTCAGTGTTTTCTGCAAGCACTGACTGCTTCTTATTTTTCAAAGCATTTCTGTCCTTTGGTGCTGGTTGAGAGTTGTCAAGGGTGTTCATTAGCTGTGTCCTGGCTTGTTTTCTTACTAACTTAAGACTGTGGGCCTGATCTGTCAAAACATTAAATTATTCAGCATCTACCTTAGTCCTTCAAAGCAGAGAGAATCTTAGATGGCCGCTAAAGACAAAGGCCCCATGATCATCTTGGATTAAATGAGCAACATCAGAAGACTGGGTGCACCAGTTGTGCTTCAGCTCTCTCATGGAGGAAACAACTTCCCTTCTGTTTCTCCTTTACTTCCCAACTTTTGCTAATTTCTTAAAAAGAAGCTGTATTCAAGTTTGAAGCTCTCAAATGCTATATTTTATGACACTGTGCTTAAACTGTGAATAACTTATGAATTTGGTATTCAGAACAAGTT
This sequence comes from Notiomystis cincta, assembly GCA_013398075.1. Taxonomy (NCBI): domain Eukaryota; kingdom Metazoa; phylum Chordata; class Aves; order Passeriformes; family Notiomystidae; genus Notiomystis; species Notiomystis cincta. The sequence goes on from VZRX01011796.1 coordinate 59,166, forward strand.
TTGATTAATGTGCAAAAAACGTCACTACACATTGAATAATGAAGAAACCTACTAGCTGTTCGTTTACTCCTCAGTTCATCTATCCAAAGTCAGAGGCAGTCTGAGAAAAAAGGTGGGAGGGGTGAGAGGAGTAAGTATGTAACTAAGACTTTTTAATGGTTTTACAACTGCAAGTCACTCCTTCCTTCATATATATATATGTAAGCAACCAGAACTTTGAGATGTTCTTAACTCATGTACCTTTTTTTTAACTTTGAAGTTTGTTTTTTTTAACTGGAATACAGTGTGATTTTTCATGTTCTTTAAACATTGAAATAATAGGCCAAACATAATGTGCCATGATATTTGGAAGACACATAGATGTGGAACAGCTAGATTGTCAGCTGCGTGTGCTCCCTAAAGTCACTGTAACTCTTGGTAGTTCTTGTCCTGTTAGTAGAGCATGCACATGAAGGAAGCTGAAACTGTGATCACAACAAGGTGTGCTTGCCAGAGAGAAACCCTCCAGGGATCTGTGGTCTCCTTGGACTGTGCTTAACCAGAACTGCTAACTTCAGCCAAGCTAACATCCATCAGTAGTTATCCATCAGGACTGGGGCACTTAGTTCATTGTCCTGGTGTTTTGTGTAGGTCAGACCTGGTGGCTTTCTCTGAAGGTGCTTTGGATTGGACTAAGTTGATCTCTCCTTTACCATACAACTAGAAGATGGGTACTGTTCACCTGGCTGGGACAGTCCACTTCAGTGACTCCTTTTAGATAATTGGAGTGCACCTGGTCTGTAAGAAAGGATGAAAAGGGTAATCTTTATGTGTTTTGGCTATATGGCAGATGCAGGCCTGGCTATTAAGGAAGGAGGTGTTGTGGTACCCTCTGAGCAGCAAGGAACAGCTTTTCAAAATAACTGTACATGTTCTTTGCCTAAACCTTTGGAGGCTCCAGAGAAAAATGATGCCAGAGACCATCCAGGTAGAGAGATTTTTCCTGCAGGCTCTGGTCTGTAGGTTGCAGTTCAGGCACCTCATTTAAATGTATCTTTAATCTGAGATGGTATCTCTTCTATTGGGAAACTTTTTCCCATTGTGAATTATCCTTGGAGGTTTTGTCTCACTGCATTATTTAAATCTTCCTTCTGTATGTTAAGGCTTCCATACTCAGTAACCATAGACAGTACAGAACAGCTTATTCTCTCTGAAGCTACCTCTGGTTTATGTGAGGCTTCATGTTTCTCCTGAGTTTCTTCAAGATTAAGCCCACCAATTTCATTCATCTCTCACTGTGGTCTGTTTTTAAGACCTCCTGACAGTTGTTACTCTCCACTTGGTCCTCATCACTTGGAAGCTAAGGCTGATTGTTGTCCAGTCTGTCATGTACTGATTTGCATCTGTTCACTGGCATGTATCTAAATGCAGTCCTGAACTTGTTTTTTCAGTCACCCTTCCAGTAAGCCAGTATTAGTCACAATTCTTACCCTGCTTGCATCTTCTTCTGGGCTCCTGTCCTTTCTGAGAGCAAGCATACTCTTCCATCTCTTCATGGTTCTGCTGCAGCACAGGCATTGCAAAGCGGCACTTGATATATTTTCTCTGAGTGTAGCATCTGGTGTCTGAATAAGGTTTTCAAAACTCCTTTCTTCTCTTACAGAAATTTTGTGTGTACATCTCTTACAGAAATGCCCTGTGAATGCTGTCAAGAACAAAGTCATATGACAGCATCTGCCCTCTATGATAATTAGTGTACTCCAGAAATGGGAGAAATCAAACTTATTTGACATCATTAGTTCATAAGTGGCATTGAAGATGCATTTCTTATCTTTTAGCAGGTTTTTACTAATAGTTTGTGCTGGTTTTTTTCTTTTAATTGAAGTTAAACATAGGTTCTTTATAGACTTGACAACGTGCTTCCTTCACCATTCAAAACCTCACATCTGCTCTGGGTGTAACATTGGGCCATGGGCTTCTGCAAACCTGATTGACATTCCTCCATGGGCTGAGGCTCTGAACACCAGAAATGTAATCATTTCATGGGAAATTCTGCTGATTTCTGAGCTTTGAATCGTACCTGTTCAGTGTAAGCCAAACAACTGCAGTCTCCTGAGAACTGTGGCTTGTAGCTTATGACATTCAGGGTTTTCTCATGGGGAGAGGGTACACAGACACAAAATATACAAAAAGTGTCATTTGTCGTGGTTGAAGCTTGCAGATTTTTGCCCAGTTGAGAACATGAGCTTTGTAAAAAGCAGTGTGGAGCAATTTGTTGCTGGTACCACTGAGAGTACTGCAGAGAAAAGACTAAAGCCTAAAGAATGAGAATGGTGTGAGCTCCCCTGGTAATGCTCAGGGATTGCTTTGGGAAGGGTTACCCTCTTGGGATCCAAGCAGGGTGAACCAGTTATGGGCTGAGAAGCTGGTCTACAGCCTACTGATGATAGACTGAAAGAGGGGAGGAGGTTGGTTTTGCAGGAATAACCCTCTTTTTACCCTAAACTCACCTTGCTATAGTTAACAACTGCAGTATGCTTCAGATTTCGTTCCCTTACCGTGGTACCAGTGTGTTGCAGGCACCTGATTAAAATCCTTTCAGTCTGCCCAGGCTGTTGTTTGCTGCAGTGGATTGTAGCACAGTTCTGTACTGAATCTGAACTTGCTCTGACTTTCAGTAGAAATTCCATGTTTTCATCAGAATGAGGTATGTTGTCATAACAGGAATTTGCATAGTTTAGAAACCTTCAAGAAAGTCTAAAGCGTTAGGGACTGTTTTGTGATTCATACTATGTTCTTCTACAGTATAAAGTTTATAAATATCATCTTTTTTGAAACAAAATGTTTTACTTGAAAAAAATATCCCTGACTGAAGAAATTTTGTACCATGAGAGACAGTTTTGCTGAGATGCAGTTAGCAGTACTCCTGCCTTCTGCACCTAGCAAAAATACTACCTGAAGAGACAAGTGGTTTGTCTCCTTTGTACGTGGCTTATTTGTGTTTCATAACAGTCTGAAAGTCTTGCAAATACTGCTAGACTGTGTTATCAAATACTGATTTTCTGTGTAGTTACTTGGTACACTTAGGGGATAAGCTCTTAAACTGGTAATCATGGATTATTTACTTCTATTCGAAAGTATTTGAATTTTTATTAAAAGGTGACAATATGACCACTTGTGTCTGCAAAATAGCTTGAAAACACGAGAAGTTTTGCATTTGGCTTTCTTTTTGTGTTGCAGCAAGCTACACTATGTGTAGTTATGGTCTTTTCATGGATTTCCTTTAATCTCCTGTATACTCCTGAGTATATTTAGGCTTAAGTGAGTAACTTCATGTGGTTGTCTCCCTCTCGGATGCTAGGCCTAAAGAGCTTCTTAGACACTACAGAAGAACAGATCAAAAGAGGAATGGGAGTGGAGAGAGTGCCCAAGCTTTTTATCCAGCAAATTCCATGTACAGAGAGAGCTTAACTTACTGTTCTATTAAAATCCAGAGGTGTGAGGTAAGTGGCCATTTTTCCTATCAGGAGCATCACAGGCCTTTCAAAAATGAGTGCTACCTTTTGCACATCCTAGCTAATGGGGGCCAGCAAAGGCACAAGTGGGAACCTGAAATAGATACTTGCATTTTAAACCTTTCTCAGTGGTATTCTTAATGAAACAAATGTTCATTTGGCAGTGTCTCCCTGGTAGCTTTCTGCCAAGGGTGCTTTCCAAGTGTTTACCGTGAGGTTACAGATACCTGTCCATGGGATGATCAGGAAAACATCCACAAGGCCATCTTTATAGCTTGGGTTTGTAGCTCAGCAGTTGTGGGAGCTGCTACCAAAAAATGGAATAGAGTGGAGAGGACTTGATTGGTAGGGTTTTTTTACAAGCTTGTGTAATGCATTTAGCCATCCTCCTTGTTTTCAGTGTTTTACCAGTAACTTAGCTCAAGGTTTTTAAATTAAATTATGCTTGGTCAAAATAAATGTTGTTATGAAGGCTTGTCTGATCAGTGCTTTGTCTAAGCTTCAGTAAGTGCTGATGAGTGATATCTGGCACTTGCTAAAATTGTACTTCATTGTAAGCTTTGTAGAAATTAGAAGCAGAATTTTTGTGTGAAACTGTTACTTGCTTTTTTGCCATTCTTTTCCTAAAATTTTTGAAAGTAGTAAACCAAATTTTGTACTGTTAATTAAAACAATTTTTAAAACATTTAATTCCTCTAGGATCTTTAATTTTTTGTTTTCTGTGATTGAGATGAACTGGACAAACGGCAACTGAAGTATCAATCCTAACTTTAGTTTTCATTTAAAAAAAACATCTTTTCTATGCCTTGTTTGCAAAACCAGTTATTGTCTAAAAATGAGAATTTTTGTTTCCTAGCTTTAGAATGTCTTGCCTCTATGGTTTAGGCAAGGCTTGGTCAGCTCAAACCACTCCAGAATCTATTTGGTCATCTTCAGAGATAACAGTGTAAAAAGCCATTTAAAAAAGTGGCTGCAGGCTACAGAAGCCCCAAGACTTCCCCCAGTATTTCCCCAGTTTGGGGAGAACTTCAGTGACAGCCTGTGTACTCCGTGTGACCACAGCAAAAAATGCTGGGATTATTTGCAGCTCTATTTGATTCGTGGAATGCACTGCATCTATTGTTAGCTCTCCAGCTGAAGCAAGAGCTGGAGTTGTTTTTCTCTTTTGACATTGTAGCAGGTCTGGCCAGACACTTCTGCATCGGTCTTGGGTAGTTAAAGGTGATAGGATTGGCGAACTTCCCATCCTTTTAGCAGCCGTGGGGGAGCCGAGGTGTGGGGGATCATAACTTCTGTGCTTGGGATTGCTTTCAAATTCTTCAGAGGACTGCAGGCAGCGTCTCCCTGCAAGCCTGCAAAGTTCCCTGTGTTCGGCTTTCCTGTTGGGTTTAGTGTCTCTTGGAAGTCTAAGCGCTTTTCCTGGATAATTCCTTACCGCAGAGATTAAACACTCGGTGTGTGATAGATAATGAGGGCAACATTGTCACATCCAGCCTGTAAACAGCCCAGCCTCGGGAGCACACACACACGTGCTGCTTTGCTGCTGCCTGTTGCAGAAGAGATCATCATCTTTTTTTTAAATTTCATTTTCTCTTCTGCATAAAATTTAGGTATTGAAGTCCTCAGAGTTTCATCACAGAGCTCACAGATCTGTTAGTTGTCTCAAATTCAGTCTTGCTCTGCATTGTGCTTTCTAAATTGCTTACATCTGATAGCCTGCTCTTAGAGGGGCATGGAGCACTGCTTTGCTGGTGTTACCTGATGCCCACAGAACATGGGGACTGCATTTAGGTTGATTGGTTTGTTATGAAATATTAGATAAAAATATTTCAAAAGTAGTATAGCAGTTGATTACTTATGAAATAATGCAAATAGGTTCAAAAGCTGTTACCTCTAAAATGAATGTCAGATTAAAAAAGAAAACTTGCCAGCATTTCCCCAGTGGTGATCCCTGGGCAGAGTGGCTATTTATTTAAACTGGGACTTCCTTCTGACTACTTAAAACAATAGAAAATGACTTTTTATCTAAGGGACTTCACTTCCTATCTTAGATTTAACTGTCTTGATAACAAAACAAAGAAAACAGGATGTGTAATTTAAACAAGACAGATATCAGGCTTCTGTGATTCCCTGCCTGTGGAAAGAGTTAGGTTTTGTATGAACTACAGAGATTTTAATATTAGAGTAGCATTAAAATTGGAGAAGTGCCTTGCTGGGGCAGCGCACTGCTGGTCAGTGTAGTCCCAAACACCATCCTGGAGAGTAGCAATAGGAGAAGCTGCTTGGAAGAAATTGCCAGCAGCCCCTTAGGGATCTCTTTTCCTCTCCCTCTGCCAGCACCCTAGAATCCATTGTCTGTTTTGAGGTGTTTTGGAACATGCCTATAGGTTCCTTTTATTATTTTTTTTAAGAACATGTTACCCATGAATTCCTCTAACTCCTTTGTAGCTTGCTGATCTTATCTCTCTCCATAACTTCCTGTAGCAACAAAGTCCAGAAATTCACTATCTTTGTATGTAACTTTTTAACCTTTAGGGTGGCAGGGATTTATTTACAATTGCTTCCCTTTGCCCTGTCATCCTGAGTTCTGCTTCTGTTACGCAGCCTGGTTTATAGTATGCAGTAGGGTATAGTGAATGTATTTCTTTTGCAAGTAGAATGAAAAGGAGGAGCAATCATGCTGCTTGTGCTCCCCTCACACCAAAAGGACATTGTTAATTTTCCTCACTGTGGATTAAGTGGGTATGCAGATGACGCAGTTTGGAGTATCCAAACAGCACCTTCTGATTTATTCCTTTTAGCAAATAAAGGTCTTCACTAGTAAGGGAAGATCTTCCTAAACATTTTGACAATTTTTTGACAGGTTACTTTGGTGATTGCTCTAGCAGTCTGTAATATTTTTATGGCACCGTTTCTATAAAAGTGTTGTGTGTCTAGCACAGAGGCAGCGCATGTTGCGTAATTTCTGTGGCTGGAGGGAAGAGCCTGAAACTTGCAGAGCTCCTGTGTGTGATTTACACTGTGCAAGAGCAGGGCTTCTCTGCAGCTATTCCTTGCAGCTCTTGCCTCAGGTCACTGTCTTGCTGCTCTACCTGGGTCATTACTCAGATTACAGGTCAGTTTTGCTTGTTTTTCTTCCCCCCCTCCCTTATTTTTTTTTTTAGCTGTCCTAGGTAGCTGTGTTCAGAACAAAGCGAAGAAAACTGAATAGAAATCCTCTGACACAGAGGAATATTAAATGTGCAAGTTTAGAACCTGCAATGCAGGGAAGGCGAGTACTCAGTCCTTAAACTTTAAATTCACAGGAATCCTTGTATGTCAGGAGAAAAGTCAGTAGATTTTTATGGTGTAATAGTATTGACTGGCTCTTTAACCTGCATTCCCTTTATCTCCTTGATATGAGAGTTGTAAAACTAAAGCATGGTGACCTCAGAAGATAGTTATGGTGGCAGCACTCTGTATACTGACTTTGATAGCAGTGTTTTATTTGACACTTGAGTTTCTGAGTATAGGAGAGAGATTGACTGAAAAAAAAACCCAGCATGCCTAATATGCTTAAAGTCTAGTGAAATACTTGAATTTACTCCTCTTTTAAGTTGTATGCTAGCCATTGCCTTCTTACTGCTTATATTTGTGGATTGGCATAGTCTGTGTATCGTGAATGTTAGGATTACTCCAGGACTTTTCTCATAGCATTTCTGGATGTTTTAAGTCTTAATCTGACACTAATGAAGGTTTTGGGCTTGATTTCTCTTTTATCCTCGGCTGTCATGAACAGGAGTAGGAGTAATTCTCCAGTGGTGAAAGGTGGAAATTTTGTGGGCTTTGGATATTGAAGAGGTTAACAGTCTAATATTGAAGTACAGGCAAGAATTCCTGATTTGTTCTGGGGAATCTGAAATGCTGTTTTTAAAAGTTCACAGGTAGTGTACACTCAGGAGGTACAGTTAGTTACAGCAGAATTCTTATTTTTTTCCTGTTAGATGCTGGCTGTAAAGAGAGAATGTAGCTGTACATAAGAAAATGTGGTTATGTTCTAGTTAATTCAAAATTCAATTATGTTTCCATGTCAGGACCAAAAGCTGTCTGTATTTATGGTTGCAAAGCTCCCATTGAAAGGAGTGGAGGTTATGTAATTTAAATTTAGGCCAAATTAGGTTCTTTCGGATTGTTAAATGGAACAGTGAATGATGCAGGAAAGGCCTTACTTGTCTTGTCTCTTAGAATTACAGAAGGGTAACACCTGGTGAGGATATATGCTGACCACAGTGAGATGCCTTCACAAATAACTTACACAGAGCTCCCATTTTAAGGTGGATAACTCTTTTAATACAGAAAACCCCTGCCTTGTGTTTCCTTTAAAAGCAGTTGTGAACTTAATTCATTACCTATCTGATCCAATTAAGCGGCCCAACTTTGTATTTAACTATTTTGTTTCTCTGCAGTATTGTTGCTGATGGCTAGCTGCAAAAAACAGAATATACTTAGGTGCTTACATGTTTTAAACATAACTTGTTTTCACATGCTTCTTCTTTTTTTTATTTTTCTTTTTGTCCTGGGAAAGGGAACTCTGAAAAGGTGTTTACTGTTTGTTTGGGGCCTTTTAATAAATTAATAAGTAATATTTTTTCTGCTAATTGCTTTTGTAGGTGGATAATACCTTAACCTAGATTAAAATCCAAAAATACAGCAATAAATTTGGATTCTTACTCAGTTTATAATGACAGCAAATTGATAAAGAAATGCTGTCTGTAGGCACTTGCTATTAAAACTGAATCACTTGGTTTAAGTTTTATTACTGGAGTACCCACAGTTGAATATTGATGAAGGGTAGACATGATTCTGGCTGTCGTTGCAGCATAAATTTTGCAAAGAACAGCATTTTTGGCTGTTGGGATTCTACACTACACAGCAAAGGAACCAAACAAAAAGTGTTAAGCAAGAATAAGGATTTTTCCAATGAAAATCGAAATGATGGGATGGGCTTGTTAGTAAAATGTAAGCATGGAGATTTTGGGTGAGTTAAACTTAGGCTGCATCAAGTAAATTCAACATAGAATACAATACTTAATACTACAGGATATATTAATTTAATGCTGTGGCTTTCTCTTCTGAGGAAGGGCTGGTGTACTGCAGTTCTTTGTAACATCCAGCAGGCTTGTTATCAGCTGGAGAAGGATCTGGAGGGAGCTTTTTGTCCCGGGTGCTGTGCCACACCCCGGTGCTTACCTGGCTGCCAGCAGAGGCCCCAGCAGGTTCTGCAATAAGCCACTGTTCCAGCAGGCACCACCTGAAATGTGGGAGAAGTCAGTGCTTTGGTTTCTGGTCCTGAAGGATCTTCAGAAACTGAGTGTGAGTCTCTAAAGTGGAGTACTTGATGGAAAGCTCTTTTAAACAGCCTTGAATCAAGCATGTGAGGCTTTGTTAGGGTGGCTTTTGTTTCCTCCCAAGGTTATATAGTTTTCAAGTCTGGAGACGGCTTTATAATAATAAGTGATGTTATGATACCAAAAAGTATTTGAAGTACTTCTAAAAGTTTGGGGAACGAGAACTTTATTTAAATTACATTACAGCTATGATCATGCAGACTCAGACAATGTATTCACTGATTCAAGCCAACAATTGGTATGTGAAAAACAGGGACCTGTTGTCTTTGGGATTGCACTTTGAGTCAAATGGCATGCACAGAGCAGGAATTTGTGCAGTCATTCTGCAAACAGACCCTGTGTACCGTCTGACAGGCATTTTTAATTCAGTTTGTTAAAAATATAACCTCTCCATATATGCTGAAGTCAAAACTTGCAAAAATATAAATTTGCTGATACATGCAGGTTTTTACTCTAAGCTTCCATTAGCCAGTATTTCTAAAAATGTCACTTTGTATATGAAAGGGGAGCATGGATAGCACTGACCTAATTCTAGCACAGAGAACATCGATGCAAAATTTCCTACACAATTTTCTCCTCTTTTTTTGCAGACAGATTCAGACCAATCTGTTACAAAAAGCAGAGGAGAAGGTTCAACATCTCCTTTTCATCATCCTTTATACGTATTTATGCACCTGGCATGAAAGACCACTCAAAGGGGCTGGACCTTTGGAGAGCAAAAGCTGATTTCAGAACCAACACCAAATACCACAAGCCCAAAATTCTCAAGCTCTTTTTTTAGGAAGTGTGATTTAATAGTTGTTTAGCCTTCAGTGGTCTCTTGTTTGAATTTAATTATCAGAGTTGTCCCAAGGTGTTTGAATTTATCCAGACACTGGAATTACATAGGACAACTGATACCAGGTTTCTCAGGGACATTGGTAAGATTGACGGCTTGGGCATTTGTTGTCACTTAATGCTCTGGCAGAAGTAGTAGCAGCTGGAGGATAAACATCTGAAGTAGCTGATAACTGAAGTTAAATTAGGCTTAAATGTGGACTGCAGCATCTGAGAAGCTAATGCATGTCTGGAGGTGGTGAGCAGACACAAATTGCCATAGTTGGAATTACCAGGCACTCGCAGACGTTTGTGGTGCTGACATCCTTGGGTTTCTAGAATAACTTGTGTGCCACAGAATGTTATCAGCATGAGTCAGCTTGGAAGGGACCACAGTAGGACCACATCTGGTCCAACCTCCCTGCTCAGGCAGGGTCATCCCAGAGCACACGGCACAGGAGTGTGTCCAGGTGGTTCTGGAATGTTCTCAGTGTGGGAGACTTCACAGCCTCTCTGGGCAACCTCTTCTGTTACTGGGTCACTGCACAGGAAAAGTTTTTCCTCACATTCAGGTGGAAGTTCCTGTGCCTGAGTTTCTGCCTGTTCCCTCTTGTCCTGCTGCTTGGCACCACTGGGAAGAGCCTGGTCCAACCTTTGACACCCTCCCTTCAGACACTGGCAGACATTGATGAGATTCCCTCTCAGTCATCTCTCCTCGAGGCTGAACAGGCCCAGCTCCCTCAGCCTTTCCTTGTAAGAGAGATGCTCCAGATAGCAAAGTTGACAGGGAACAATATGTGAAAAGAGGCTGTACATGCTCAGGATTTTCTTAAAACCATCTGTAATCCAGAATTTTTAAAAGAAGCAGATAAAGATCCAGACTGTTTGACCAAAAAATTTGCATATTCTTATCAGCTGGAACAAATACCATTTGAGTAACCACAGCAGAATGAGTTTCACCAGGCACCCTAATCATTGAAACCACTGAAACTTAAGTAGAATAATACTAAAACCAAAATTTTGGTTTTACTATATTAAAAATATTAAAAATATTACTATATTATTACTATATTGTTGGGAACTGTAACCAGGAGTCTGTTTCTAGATTGTTTAGGGATTAATTTGGTCTCATTTAGGGATTCACTAGTTTAATTTTGTGTCATTTTCAGGAAAGTTATTGCTAAAGGCTAATGGGTTCCAGAAGTTATAAAAACAGATAACACTTGATGTTGATTATTCAACCTGGCTTTTTACAGTCTCTCATCATTTATGAGGACCAGGTTTCTGGTTCTCAGAATAGGAAATGCCTCCTTTGATGGTAGAGGAAGAACTTCTGTTTTGTTTCTTCCCCCTGCCCAAAAAGTTCTCTCTGCATGTGCTGTCATGTGTAATATTTGAAACTTGGAATATTTGTCTTTTATACCTTGTCTGAAATATTTAGGACGAATGTTGCATTTTGAGCTTGAAAACAGACAATTTAGTGTCTCTGCCAGTGTATGGCAAACACCGAGTTAGAATCATTATTATTCAAGTACTGCCCTCTTTTTTGGTGGGAAGGGGTTGTTTGTTCCTTTGTCAGCAACCTGAAAGTCTTTGGTGTATCTTGTGGAAGTGGCAAGTGTAAGGAGGCAGAACATTCTGCTCTAACCATG